>WEIV01029493.1:31051-78416 GCA_013390005.1 Calyptomena viridis | reverse complement strand
CAGCCCGTCGGGCCGGGGGCCGTGCCCGGCGCGGGGAGGGCAGTGCCTGGTCCCGGGGCCGGGACCCTGCCGCCCACAGCCACCGGGGCCGGACATGTCTGGCAGGCCTGCGGAAACCTGGGAGACGCCTCTCGGTTCGCCCCCCCGCCCGCTGCCGGTAGCTGGCAGAAGCAGCGAGATCCCAGTGGGATGGAAGGGAAGCAGGGCTCTTGGTATCCGCAGTATTGCGTTTGGGCAGAGATAACTCGTTGGGCTTTGGAAAGTCGTTTGCCTCAATGTCTGGTGCTGGAGTTTCTCTCCAGCATCTGCTTTTAGCCCGAAAATGCTCTCATTATATAGTAGTTTTTTTTTTTCAAGTGTTGTTTCATAGACTAGTGGTAAATTTGCCTTAGGGATGTTCAGAATAAATGCTGAAGTGGCATTTAAACCATAAAGAGTAGTATTGTAACTTGTGAGAGATAAGTGTAGTTAACTAAAAAAGTGAAAATTCCTGTGCTTGTCAGCAATTGGAAGAGCATTTTTCAAGCTGGACTCCAGTGTTTAGCTACTTTAGCCTACAGTATTTATTTGATCGAGTTGTTCTTCATAAGCATAAAATACCTTAGAAAAGATGAAGCTCCGTTGTTGTTAATTTGCCTAATAGAATGAAAACCTGAGAATTGTAGCAAATATTGAATGATAGGAAGTGGAGGGTGCCCTCCTAACTAATTGGAGAGGGGAGATCATAACATCATGGGTATTACATTGCTGTTTGTTCCACAAGGAACCTTTTCAGGTAAACATGGTCTTCCCAGATGATATTTTTCTTCTGCATATGCTTACTGGTCTGTTTTAGCTACTTGGAAATACTTTCCTCAGTTTTCTTTGCAATATAAGTGGTATGTATTCATCTTAGGTGTTTGTGTCAGGGCAACGAGTGACTACAGAAAAGGAGTAGAAGAAAATTAGGAGAGCACTGGCACTAGTGTAGTGGAAGGCTGAGTGAGTTAAGGTAGTTTCCATGAACCTTTTTCCATCTGTCAAAGGAACCTTCTACAGGAAGCCTGTGATAAACAAGTAGGAATGTCAAAGTCTGCTTATCCAGCAATAACTTACTGTATTTTTTTTTTTATTTTTAATCACAAAGATCATAGAGTAAAGGTAGCCTCCTCATTTATAAAGATGCCTCAAAAACCAAACCCCAAATCTGGAATGTTTTTCCGAAAGGTTTTACGTTTTTTCGTTGTGCTGCTAATAACACCTTCAGTTTCATTACAGATTTGGTTTGTAACATTTGTGGAGATGTGCAACTCACGTTTCAGTTCTTCTCCTTTATTAAGCAAAACAAATTGTTTAATTAAAGAAGATGCAACAACATTTTGAGTCTCTCAAGGCTCAGTGAGAGAGTTCTACTTCATTATGAACTCTATTATTACTCTGCCTGTGGCGTTTTATTTCTAAATTTTACTTTCATGATATTGAAATAAATACCATTAAGATGCTTACATAGGCATTGTAAGCAATAAAACCATTTGACTCTAGTTGGCCTCTAAATACTTTTCTTGTATCATCAAAGTGAGGAGCTCAAAGTTATTATCAAGGGGGTTCAGCTTTGTGACATGAGTATGGTTCAATTCCCCATGTTTTTGTCCAATTTTATAGGTAATACCACTTTGTTAATCAACAATTGCTGATCTCTGACTCATACTTGCTTGTAAGTCATCAGAGTGTGTCTTGTTGACTTAACAATCTTCTTTTTTCCGTTCCCCAGAATGTAACTGCAGTCTAGGAATGTGATTTTTCTCTGCTTTTTATACTTCTCTGGGTAGATGGAAAATTCCAACAAGCTTTTAGCAGTTAGATAGATGTTAGATTTAGTTAGATACTTCATAGAGGTGAAAATAGTTATACAAGGTGGGAAAAAAAGCCAGACACTGATTAAAGTTCACAAAGAGAATGGTAAGGTAGTATTACTGAATAAACTGTCCTGTGGTTTGTTAGAAACTTGATGCTGATGGTAGTTTGCCCACTAAGGAGTTTGAGAATGTAGGCATGAAACAATCTGGCAGTATTTCCTGTCCATCTTGAACTGATGATCTGGTAAGTGCTCCTAAGGATTCTTTTTTTTTGCCTCCTAGGTATGAAGCACTGAATAGAATACTTAACAAATTCAATTGAGTTCAACTATGGAATTATACAACTTTTCTCTTGTTAAATTTTATATAGCACAACTATGATGACTGTGACATGAGTGAGAAACTGTATATTAATGTGCTTTAGCAGAACAGATTTAAAAGATGTCTTTTAGGGGAGTTAAAGAAGCCTGTCAAAAGCCAGACAATGACACTTAATCACTTGAATGAAATTCATTTCTATTAAAGTTTTGTATTATTTTTTTTATCTTGTGAAAAACACCAGTGCTAGGCCTGAAGCTGACAGTCCTTAATGTATGAAGTTGTACAGAAACTGTTTGCTTTGCATGTAAACATATTGAAATTTGCATGTAAATAGTTTGAAAAAACCTTGAAGTCATCCTAATTGCCATTGTATTTCAGTAACAACTAAAAGAAACAGATAAGAGGTCCAAGATGTTGCCTGTCTGCATTCTGTTGAAAGCCTTTGGAAAGCCACTGGAATGTAACAGTACTCAAACTATTTGATTCACACCCTTTGTTTCCATACTTTGAAGCAGTCTAACTAAGGATTAGTAATAAACTAATGCTTATATCTGAGTTTAGGGGGAAAAATACTTGTGTGGTAATACCGGATGGATTTTTCTGATGGATATTTATATATTTACCGAGTATGTAAATATGATTTTATGCCTCTGTTTTAGACAAGAGTTTCAGTGTCTAATTGCTAAAAACTTTGCAATGATTTAACAGAAGTAAAATAGAGAGCACAGCTCCTAATTTAGAGGTCTTGACTTAAATTTTTAGAAGGACCTTAGAGGGGGATCAATATAGATAAAATGGTGTTTCAGCTAGCCTTAACCTTGGATTTGTAAGAAGCAGTCATAAATTGCAGATATGGTTTCTCCTGTGGTCAGCAAGGAACATCAAAATCTTTATTTTTGCGTAAGAATGTGCTGAAAAATATCTAGTGATGCAGCTTTCGTGAGGGATGAGAGCCAAAAGGAAATTGTGAAAGGATACCATGGTGGACCAGAATCATCTTTCTTTCTTAAGTATAGCTATAATATGCTTTTTGTCTAGTTAGCAAAAATCACTTCTGTCAACAGCTATTGGTATTTCTCACATACTAGCTGTTACTTAGGTGTTCCAAAAATGGAGTTGCTGACATTAATTTGGAAATGGGAGCTGAATTCTCATCACCACCTTTGTTTGTAGGGAGGAATGTGAGTGTGGGGCTTCTTATTGGGGATTTAATTCCAGCCTGTTGTTTTTTCATCATCAGTTATTGTTATTACATGTGGTATCTAAACCACTAAGTCAGAAATGCAGAAGTTTGAAGCTTTAGAATACTGGCACTTTGTTTCTCTGTGTGTGTTCCTTAACTTGAAATTGAGCAAGCTGCCTAGTCTGACTGTAGAGAAGTTGCCTTAGGTGGAACTTAGCAAATTGACCAATCTTATGGGAAGAATGAAAGTTACCAGGAGACAAGAGGGTGGGGGGTGGAAAAAAACCCCAGTTGCTGGCAGGCCTTCCTAAAGGAGGGAACAGTTGAACCTAAACAAATAGCCTTGAGAAAAAACAAACCTGAAAAAAGAAATTTGCCTTGCTTGTCACGGGTCAAACAACTACTGTGCAACCTGTTCCCAAATAAGTTTTAGCAAGTAACAAAAGCATTGTGCATGTGCTGATGAAGACTTTAAACAACTAAATCTGAAAATGACATGAAGTCCTAGTTAGCATTGTAGAAAATCACACCTTGACTGAGTAAACATTAACATTCAATTAAGTCTTATTTCATATATTTATTAACTTCATCAGAAGAGACTGAAAAGCTAAGATCTCCTTCAGGGCCTTGTTGTGGTTTAACCTCAGCTGACAACTAAGTACCCCACAGTGGCTTGCTCACTCGCTGCCCTGGTCGGATGGAGACTGAGGGTGGGAAGTAAAATCCCTGGTTTGAGATCAGAACAGTTTAATAATTGAAATGAAGTAAGATATAATAAAAAGTTAATGATAACAACAATAATAATTGTAATGAAAAGGGGAGAGAGAGAAATAAAACCCAAGAAACACAAATGAAGCACAAGACAACTGCTCACCCCCTCTTGCCCAATGCCCAGCCACTCCCTCAGCAGTGATCACCCCCTCCTGGCCAGCTCCCTTGGTTTATACACTGAACGTGATGTTGTATGTATGGAATATCCCTTTGGCCAGTTTGGGGCAGCTGTTCTGGCTGTGCTCCTTCCCATTTTCTTGTGCACCTCCACACTGGAAGAACATGGGAAACTGAGAAGTCCTTGGCTCAGAGTAAGCACTGCTGAGCAACAGCCAAAACATCAGTGTGTTGCCAATGTTATTCTCAGATGAAATCCAAAGATCAACTGTACCAACTACTAAGAAGAAAATGAACTCTGTCCCAGCTGAAACCAGGACAGGCATTCTTTCAGTGTTAAAAGAATTGCTGTTCTATATAGGTTTATCCCACTCACATCATAGACTGTTCTAAAGATCTAGTTGTCTAATATCTTGGGTTGTCTAATATCTTGGTAATGTTTGCACAATTATGATGAACTTAATACTGGTTTTGTAATTTCTGTTTCAAATTGCAGATTTATAAAGTCTGCAACAACTTTCTGCTTGCTTTGTGTCCCAACTCCTTCTCAAATTTCTTTAGGCTTTTTAATTTTTAATTCAATGTTCTAGAAGCCCAGAAATTACTTTTGTGAGCAGCTGGCTTACGGGTTGGGTGCAGAGGGTTACAGCAAATGGGGTTACATCAGGCTGGTGAGTGATCACTAGTGGGGTGTTACAGGACTTCTTAGGGCCAGTTCTCATCAGCATCATAAACAACTTGGATGCAGGACTTGGAGGCATATTGAGTAAGTTTGCTGATGACACTAAATTGGGAGGAGCTGTTGACTCTCTTGAAGGCAAGAGATCTTGACACGTCAGAGGGCTGGGCATCAAAGTATTGCTGGTGTAATTCAGGATCTAAAAAATACTATTAAATTTGATAATAAATCTTTTGTTGGGTCTGAGTTCTGAAACAAAGCCTCTTCTCTCTGGGGACCAGTGGTAGGACCTGAAGGAACAGCCTGAAGTTGTGACAGGAAAGGTTTAGGTGGGATATTAGCAAAAGGCTCTTCACCCAGAGGGTGGTTGGACACTGAACAGGCTCTCTAGGGAAATGATCGCAGCACCAAGCCTGGCAGAGTTCAAGAAGCATTTGGACAACACTCTCAGGGACATGGTGTGACTCTTGGGATGTCCTGCACAGGGCCAGGAGTCGGATTCGATGATTCTTGTGGGTCCCTTCCAACTCAGGATATTGTGTTGTTCTGTGAACCCCCAAATTAACAAACTGTTTAGATTCAGGCAGTTCTGTATGGGAAGAAAAGCGAAAGTGTAAAGCCTGACCACTTTCTAGATGCAGAGAAACTGAGTACACTTTCCATCTTTAGGTGGGAAAAACGACAACAGGAGTAGAGATAAATAAAACAGAAGGAAAGATACTGTAGCAGAGGTCTGCAGTAACATGAATGATGTACAGGTCATCAGTGTAGGGTGTGTTCAGATTATTTCTAGCCATAAAAGAATTAAAGGAAACAAAGTGGAATCAAATATTTTTTTCTTTTTTGGTTGACATTTACTGAGTCAGAAAACCAAAAAATGTTTAAGACCAAAAATAGAAATTGTTAAAAGGCAGAGTTAGACATATTTTTGAAGAATAGGCTTATTTGTGGATTCTTGAATATTAAGCTGTGATTTATAGCTCAGGAAGTCCCTAAATGCTGATTGCCATGTGCTTCCAATGTAATTTTTTCTGTATGCTCTTTTTTTTGAATGCAGCTTCTGGCAACAGAGTAGCTCAGTGTAATGAGGTCTGCTCCTATGAGGAATCAATGCCATGCTAATTTGTCTGTTTTTCTCTTTTTCTTCAGTCTCCCACAGTCAAATCACACGCTTATACAGTCGCTTCACTAGCCTGGACAAAGGAGAAAATGGCACTCTTAGGTGGGTATTGTCACTAATTAGCTGTCATTGCATTGGTACTTCTGTAGTGGTGGCCTGCTGTTGCAGGATGCCTGCATGTTTTCCACATGTGGTAAATCATTGAGGGTGTTACAACAGAGTCTTTCATACCTACTGTCTACATGGACATTGAAGTTTCTTCTCTTTTAGGAAAGCTTTGATTGTTGAACTGAGGTGCACTAAATACCTATTGTCTTTAATGTTGAAGGTTTGTAGCAGTTAATACAAGAAAGGTCAGATTTGGTATCCTAAGTCTTGTAAAAAGTGTTCAGAATTCTTAAACAACATTTTTAGATTGTTATTTCTTACCTTTCTTTATATGTTGTTTCTAATAATATTATAATAGTGATTCTGCTGTGTCTTTATCCATAACAAAAAGATATGTTCTTACTTGTTTGTGATATTCAGTGTCTCTTAACACTCCTTGGATTTGTAATCCATTTACTATACTTAACTTTGTACCTCTTGTTGAACACTGGTTGAACACCAGAGCTAGAACCAAGTCATTGTGACTAAACAAACATTCTATTATGTAAAGTGGTAGCGCAGGATATTCTAAGACCTTTAAAGTGTTTATCTCCTGTCCACAATTTGAAAACTACACAAGTGAACTGGTTTCCTACAGCTTAATCAATAAAATAAAGATGAGTCTTTAACTTTATTCGCGAAACATTTTTCATTTTGATGGACCAAGTCTGCTGGAAAGAGTATTCTCAACAAAAAGGTAAACTCTAGTGAGATGAATGCGTGTTAAAGTATGTTTCTGCCTGCTATCATTGTTCTCTAGCCTTCCCCACTCTCATGGATTTTGTTTCCCATTTACCATATTGCCACAGTGTACAGGAAGGCTGGGGAGAATAAAGGAGAGACTAATAAGGAGAAAGGGACCTTGTTGTAGCATAGTATATGAATATCTGGCTCTTACGGAGTTAATTTCTTTCATAGCAACTCCATCCCAGTCAAATCCAGTAAACAAAGATTCAGGGATCACCTGAGGTTTTGTGTGTGATCCTGTAAAATATGACTCTAGGAAGCACTATAAATTCAGAAAAGCTCAACCTACCTATAAATCAACATAAATAATGCTAGAATTACCTCTTAAAATATGTAAGTAGCAAGGTGTAAGATTTGGCAGTACTGTCAGCTTACTGCAGTTTCCTTTCCTGAAGGAAATGCGAAGTTCCTTCTGGTGCCACAAATTGCTGACTTCTCTGCATTTAAGTACTTGGATGTGGAATTTTACTGTAAACAGGACTACTGAGTGATTTTTTTTGTTAAAAATACTCTCCCTCCCCTTTTGGCATGTGTAGGCTTGGAAGATGATTGACTTCAGTGATTTAGACTGGCTGTACTGTAAATTTCTGGACTTGCATAGCTGAAGGGATGACAAAATGGATGGTGTGTGTGGAAAAAATTGGCTTGGGATGAGATATGCAGGAACTTCTTACACCCACTCTGGTGCTAAAGCCAATGTATCCTATAAATTGTAGCATTGGCAATTCTGACACAGAGATCAGCTGATATTGTAGGTAAGGTTAATACTTCTGAAGTCGTAATATTGAATTACTTGAAAAAGAACATTAACAGCCTTTTCAGACTTTACATGTGGATTTACTACTGATGAATAAAGGTGATGACTACTAGACTAGTCTAGTACAATTTGAACCTAGTACATGTTCTTCCTCAACTCTTCCCTCTAACACTGAATTCACTTACTGAATCCACAAAGTTTGTATAACAAACTGTTTGTGCTTAGTTTACGTAAGAGGAGTGATTGATTAAATACGCTATGAATGTCTGCTGCACAATGCAGTATTTAAACTATTATGCATTAGGAGGAGTTTGACTTCCATTGTTGATAATCGCGTGGTACTTTGGAAAGGAAGTGAAGGTAGTTTTGAAAATCCCTGCAGCTATGCTAATTATGATCCCTTAGTTTGCAGCCTTGGTCCCTAAGCATAGCTCAATCTTAAATATGTCTGACTTAAGACTGGCATTCAAATTTTTAAACTGGTTCTGGCACCCACAATGTGCAGCAACCATTAAGCTTAAGTAATGGAAAACTACTTGGGAAAAAAAGGATGAGGGGAGAATAAGAACTACAGCTCAGAAGGTCATAGATACTGTTTTTGAACACAAAACTTCATATGCCTTGGTTTTGCTTTCTCTTTCCTCTCTCAATCTCTAAATGACTATGCTCCATTTTTACCCATCAATTCTTTAAAAGTGTAGAAAAATTGTATTTTTTTCCTTAGCTTCATTTTTCTTAAACAATGAGTAAGTTCCCTCAGATTTGTACCATCTGGATGAAACCATGTTGTAAAAGACAGGACAAAACTGTTATTTTGAAAATTCTTTTGTCACCTTTGATTTCAATATTGTGACATGCTGAGTTGCTAAAACAGAAAGTTGATACCCTTGGATGTCCATAGCTACATCTAAATTGTGAAATCTGCAACATACCTTTTCTGTCTAAATCTTAACTGTAGCTCAGGAGGAAACCAGTGTGCATGTGCTCTTGTTTACATGCCAATTTCCAATATGAGGAAGTAGAAGCATATGATCAGGATAAGTCTGTTGCTTCGGTGAGTCTCCTTGTTGGGCTGGTAGTGAAGTGTACAACGCACAAGAATACATCTGTTCCAAAGTTCATCTACTAGTAAGTAGGTCTAGACAGATATATATAGAGCTATAACCTCCCACTTAACAGTAGTTACTTGTGCACTGGGAAAATGATAAGTTAAGCACTTTAGAAGTATTTTTTACTGTACAGTAGTTGGTGTAACCTGATAAGTGTGGAAGAAGGAAGGACAAGTGTTCTGAAAGCTGGCACATACAGAGAATAGACAAACTGAGCTGTCCATGCATATCTCATGCTTATGTGTGAGCATGTGTCTCCTGGAGAACTTCAGAAAGCCTCTGATCCTGAGAGGAGGGTAACATGAGCTATGCAGGCCACCTGTTAGTCTTTGTCAGCTAATTAATTGAACCATCTCAGCCTGGAAAGGTGTCAGGCTTGTTCTTGTTAGTTTCAATTGATATTGTAAGATAGTGAAGTAAAACATAAAAGCTAGCTCTCAGAATGTGGAATTCTTTACTTTTGCTTAAGGAAATACAAAGCATTTTTAGCTATATAGACAGGAAGGACATGGGTTTGGATTGGAAAATACAGGGTGCAAGAATAGTCTATACTTCCATCCTCAACCACACCTTATGCATGCTGCCTTTTTTCTTTCCTTCCCTATTGCTCATCTAATTATCACCTTTTCACATATTTCTTGGCCTAATGTTTATGAACCGATGACTGCTCTGATAGTTAAGCAACTTTTAATATTTGTGTAGGGCATGTGTGAGGATGAAATTAAATGAGATGGCTGACAAAATCCTGAAAGAGGAGGGTGTCCATATTCTTTGCCCATAACTTCTCCAGACTCTCAGCACCTGTGGCAGCCATGGTGCTCTTAGATTTTTTTAAAGTTTTTTGAACTACCTCAAGTTGTGAATTCAACAGAAAGATAATTGGGAGGATGGAGAGGAGGAAGGCAGGGATTTTTTTAGGGAGGGTACATTAGACCACCAAGAGGCTAAATGGATGACAAAGCTGGCGCTAGCAAGGGAAGGGAGCAATGGAACCTCTTCAGTTTGACTGTTTGACCAACTTGAATGATACATCTTACTTCTTTTAATTATTTCCCTTCTTCAAGTAATTTCTTGTTACCTGTATCATCTGGACATTTTTCCTTTCCTCTACCAGTTCTGATTTGCATATGTTTGGGGTTTTTTTCCTTTCAATTTTTTTACTTTCCCTCAGCTCTAGATAGCCCTACCTTCCTCATCCCTGGTGAGGTAACAGTGCTTTGCTACCATCTAGAAGTAACAGAAGGATGAACAATTAGACATGGAAGAAAAAAAGGGTCTAGTAAGTTTCTTACAGTCTTTGGGGTAAGGCAAAGCCACCTTTATGGTAGGGATTTGTTCTGTGCCTTGGAAGGTATACTCATGCTTAGGAATACTTGTCTTGCTTAGAATCTACAAATTCTTTGCTGCAAAGTATGTCTAATTTTGAATACACTGGCATATATATTAAGTCGTTGGCCTGTATAATGTTCATAATGCAGTTAAAGGTGCTTTGTGTTTAAGCAAGGATTTGATAAGAGCCAGGTTCCTGGAAAGATACCTTAGAAAAGCCTTGTTGCCCATGAGCAGGAAACAGGGAGAGGGCATTAAATTTCCTGTAAGCTCCAGCTTCAGCTGGGTGAAGTTGGTCCCTAATGACTGCAGTAAGCCTTGGTTTTATAAAGTGGAGAATAACTTGTCTCATGCATTCATTTGCTTTTATGGCTGTTGTAGCTATTTCAGTTATAACACTCAGTAATGTGCTCTTAATAAGCAAAAGTGGTCTACTGCAATCCTGATAATGACAGGACAAATAAATTTGAAACCTGGGGAGTTATTTGTGGTTAATTGTTAATCTGCTGTTGGAAAGCAGACTAACTAGAGACTGAAATGCCGAGTGTAATATGAGTCTGAATACTAAAAAGTAGTGGTATACAGACAAAAAATTGTGAGGCATTAGGATTTTGCTCTAAACGGAAAAGAGGGCAGCTGCTGCTTTTAGGTTCCATTGACACTGATGTTCTGTTGTTAAAATATTGTTATTAGAACATGGGTTTTCCACATCACTGCATCTCCTGCTTAAATTACTAATGCATACTTTGCCCTTCAGCTATAGTTTAAAATGCACCAGTCCTGAAGGGTCTGGTAACAAGTTGATCATGCTATACAGATGTTAACTTTGCCTCTAAAAAATAGCTCCTGACTGGTCAGAGCAGACATTTGCTGGGACAACTTAAAAATATAGTCATGTTGCTCTATTTAGAAGGTCAAACAGTTTAACCAGGTTGTAACAGATCAGTTGTAACTGAGACTCTTAACAACAGTGCTGTGGTGTGACTGGGTGCAGGGAGTTTAGAATACATTTAAAACTAGAACATCTTGCTTCTCTGCCTTTCCCAAGCTAGACTAGTGATAGGGTCAGCTAAGTTCTTTTTTTCCCGTCTTTGATATCACAGCATTTTAAAAGGCTAGTATACTTAAATAATCTCAAAATTTGTGTTTATTTTGCCATTTTTGGTGTAATGACATAACGAAACAAACCTTGTTGCCAATTCATTTAATGAGGATAGTTTTCAAAAGTAGCAAACATGTAACCAAGTTTGAGACTTTGACCCAAACATCAAAATCAGCTGAACTGCATTTGTCTTGAAGGGAATTGCCAATATTTCTGGAGATTGGGCAGGAAATATCAAGTTATGCATCCGTAGGGCAGGGTTTTTACAGATTTAGCCCCTTGCTGTTTGCAGTTTAAAAATTAAGCAATTGTGGAGTACATCTTTACTGACTCAGAAGTTGCTGTGTTCTGTTGTAGTGGAAAAACAAACAAACCAAACCTGTTCACTAAGAACATTTGGTGTGTCTGCCTTGGTCCCACCAAGATGATGACACTGCTCTGTCACTGACAGTCTATTCGGTTGAAAGAAAAGAGAAATTACTAGTGCAGTTCTAATAATAGAATGAACCCTATATTCATGTCATACTGATCTAAAATGTACACAGTACAACTGGTGAATCCTTCAGATCAGAAAAAGTCATAACAATGCAAACTTAGCTGTGTTTATATTGTGCTGTGTATATATAATCATGAGCAGAAAAGAATGGCTGGCAAGTGCAGTGAGTACTTTCAGGTACTGGTGAAGTTATAGCTGGGGTACAGGTGCCTGTAAAAGTGTAAATTTACTATTTTAAAATAGGAGTGCTGCTTGGGTGAAGCTGAAATCACTTGAAATTTGGCACTTATAGTAAGATATAAATTCGTTGCATAAACAAACTAAAAATCTACTGGAACATGCAGGTCACCTATGGTATGTTTGGGGGAATATGGTATTGACTCAGAATCTCATATGAGGCAGTGTGGAGAAGTCATGACAACTCAAATGATCTAGTACCAAAATAATTATTAAAAAACCCCAACCATTATTTTCATTTTGCAGCCATAATTTCCTGCAAATCCAGTTCAGAAGCTTTCCTTTTCTTCCATGACAAACTAGTTGACATCATTACAGTAAGGTTTCTAGTACAAACAATGTTAGTGTCTGAGAAATGCTGTTAAACATGACAAATGAACACTGATAGTTTGTAATGCAATACAGGCTTGGCATTGTCTTTTGCTTTATTTTGTGCCATTAGTCATAGAGAAAACATGATTTGAAGAGTTATGTTTTTAAAACTAACAAGTGTCTTGCTGCAGAAATAGAACTCCATGGGTGCTCTACTGTGAATTCTTTTTTAAGCAACTTCTCCAACTTCATGCAGACTTCTTGTGTTCTTGCTTTACTTAGCCGTGAAGACTTCCAGCGAATTCCAGAGCTTGCCATCAATCCACTGGGAGACAGAATTATCAATGCCTTCTTTCCAGAAGGGTGAGTTCCAACAGACTGAATTTGTGAGCAGGCACAAAATTTGTAGTTCATCAGAAGCTTTTATAGGAGTGAAATGCTGATAATTAAAGCATAGAATTTGAATTTACTAATAATTGAACACCTCAAACTTGTTATGCAGTGTGTGTGGGTACATTGTTTCCTCAGTATATTTTCATTCTTTAATGAGAAATATTTCATGACATTACAAGACTTTTTTGTGCTTTATTTGTTGACAAACTCAGGCTTATCTTGAAGCAAACTTGGGTCAACAATATTTTATGTTAAATAGCATTGCAATTAATTAATTTGTTCTTATTATATCTAAGTGTACCACTGCTATTAGATCAGCTTTTTTTGTTGATTTATTTTAGTTCTTTATTACATTTAAGACCAAGCTTATGACACTTTCAACACAAATCCAAAAAGATGATTAAGTTTGCAGTGTTGTCTCTCTTCATTATATCTCTTTGCATTGTTCTATGGAATCTGCTTCTCTTCTCGAACATTGTTGTCATTACTGATGGATGGAGATCAAATTGTCTAATTAAGTCATTATCTAATACCAGGCAGGGTTTACTAAATAGAAAGCAAGAGTCCTGGAAAGTACTTACCTATCTGATTCCCACAGACACTTTGTCAGAGAGCAGTGAGCATTGGCAGCCCCGCAGGCAGGAGTCAGGGGTGACAGCAAAGCTGGAAGGGGTGTGATGCACTTGCTGACAGAGGACGTGCATCTGAACAAGAAAAGCAGAGCAGGTCCAGTGACTGTTGTCAGGTCAGCCAGCAGTCCAGGGGATGACAGTGGTGAAACTAGTTTTGAATCAATCCAGGGAATCAGGGTCCAGATCAGCAAGATACATTGCTACATTCAGGCATAGCTGCAGCATAGCTCAGGCAGGGGCTAAGGGTGAGGGCTTGAGCTTCGATAGAGTTTGGAGGCAAGAGGAGAGGACCCCTCAACAAGACTTTTCACAGCTTCTTTTTTTACACATCATACTTCATTACAGCATGATCCCAGCTTGCAACAGCATAGACAGCCAAACCTGGGGAGGTAGGAGTGGAAGAGTTCATATAGTCTTGATGCTTAAGACATTCATAGTCTTCTTTCTGAAATTAAAAGCTTGTATAAGCTCTGCTAAAACTGACCTGCTGAAATGCTTATGCAGAGAGGATCAGGTGAATTTCCGTGGATTCATGAGGACACTAGCCCACTTCCGGCCTATAGAAGATAATGAAAAGAGCAAAGACCAGAATGGACCAGAACCACTGAACAGCCGAAGTAACAAGCTCCACTGTAAGAAATGTGAACCTTCCTATAGAATCAATTATCTTTTCTTTTTTATTTTTCCTTAGGAAAGGAGGAAAGGCATTGGGATCTTCTGTACAGTTGTTTCCTGTGGAATGATATCCTCTTGTACCTAATTTTTTTTTTAAATTAACTTGGAAGCTTACTTGTTCAGAATGTTAACAAGTGAGCCATTGCTCTGTTTGAATTTGGTGGAATTGGTTGAATCTTGAGTAATATATATACATTGCAAAATATCTCATAAAAGAAGTGTTTTAAAATGCTTTGCATTCAAAGTTATTTCAGATTTAGAAGCCACATCCCATACGTGAATGTGCTTTTCTGCTTCTTTTTCTAGTCTTCCATACAATATAGTGTTTCTTCCTCAGCTTCAGCTGAGTACTTTCTTAAGTATTTGGATATTTGCCTACAGTATATGAGTAGAGTGCTCTTTTTTACTAATCATAATTGGCAACAGTCCTCAGAGCACTTAAAATTTCTGTCGTATTTAATCCAGAATATAATCAAAGAGAATGAATAGTAATGTAAAAATGGTTGGCTCTGGAATTAAAGGATTGAATGGATCTTAGTGATAATTATACTTCCATGACTTGAGGCTTTGAGGAAATACCCTGCAAGCAGAGTGCTTCTGAAAGTAAAATTTTTCCATTATTAGCAATAATTCTATTCCCGTTTCTGGTAATAACACTTTATGGAACTGAGCATGAGTCTTATAGCAAACTAAAATGCTAAGCTAATTCTCTTAAAATAATTTACAAATAATTAGTTTTGTTGTTTCTTTTAGAGAAATCTAGTGTTACGAAGAAAAATGACGGCACTTGAATTCAACTGCTCTTTTTTTCTTCCCTGTAGTTGCTTTTCGATTGTATGATCTAGATAAAGATGACAAGATTTCCAGAGATGAGCTTCTTCAGGTAAATAGCACAGTGCTTCTTTGAATGGCTCGATCATGACCTCCTCTGTGACTTCACACCCTCTTAGAAAGAGGAGTTACACCAGTTTTCTCAAAAGAACTCCTGGAGGAATCTGGTGGCTAATTGCTTATCTCTTAAAAAGTTTAAAGCTTTAGATATGATATGAGACTTGAATCTCATTTGGTAGGCTAGGCAGATTTGGAAGTGTTACCTAAATATTCAATAAATACACCAAGCCCCTTAAGAACTACTGCTGCTAACTTTGAAAGGTGCTTCTAAGAGTACTTCATAGGGACGGTCATTGAGGCGGCTTAGGTTGTTTGCCTGGTCCTCTGTCCATCCTCAACAGAATAAAACTTCGTGAAATTGCAGCAAAGGTAACCAAAGTTCATCAGTGCTGCATATATATGAAACTAAGCTTGAGCTAGGAGTAATTGCATACTACTAATCTTGGGAAGTACACATGGTAATTTGTGGTTCCTGATGTAGGACACTGATTTGCTTTTGACTGGAACTGCCCTCTTCTGTCTGCAGAAAAAATGCTTTATTAACTGTGGAGAGTAATGGCAGTTATCATTTTACTGTGTACTTTCAAGATTCCTATAGGCAACTATCTCAAACAGCAGATATTTAATCAAATGCTGGTATGTTTTGCGGGGAAAAAAATAGAAGCACTGGAAAAAAATTACTCATTCCTAGTTCCAAAAGCTTCCTGTCACTTCTGTCTCTTCGTGCTGCCTATTGAAAAAGCAGGATTCTTTGTCAATGGTGGCTGCAAAAAAAAAAGCTGTCTTTCTTGAAAGCCTTAATGTACAAAGGACAATAGAAGTCTGTCTAGAAATTACTTCCATGAAAATCCTATATAGTGTTATTTTGACAAGAAAAAGCCACTAAGAATACTTCTGTTCCTATGTCAATAATGGTTATTTTCCGTGTTACAGGTATTACGGATGATGGTTGGTGTAAATATTTCAGATGAGCAGCTGGGCAGCATTGCTGACAGGACAATCCAGGAAGCTGATCAAGATGGAGATAGTGCCATCTCCTTTGCAGAGTTTGTTAAGGTTTGTAAACAATATTAAATTAAACTGCTCAGTAATGAGCAAGTCATTCAGACTTAAATGCAAATAGGAACAGAGAGGAAGTATTTCAAATAGTCATGTCTGCATTTGAGCAAAGCCTTCTAGCTTCTTCTTCCCTTTATTAATTGTGGGGATTTTTTCTTTTTTTCTTAGTACTTTTAATAGTTAATCCACATGTTTCTTCATACTCTTACGTAAAGTTACAGCACTGAATATACTGAAGAATTTTTCTTTTGCAATTTTTCTTTTGCTTCTTTCTACACAAGTACACTGACTAGAACAGTTACACAACAGAGCAATTCTTCTGCTGTAATAGTACTGATCAGTTTTCCCTTGTAGACTTCATCTGTTAGTAACACAACTAATACCAGTATTCAAGTTCCTAGCTCTCGTCCTTTAATTACATGTTTTTATAGTCAGAAATAGGTAATAGTAGGGAGCCATCAGATAGTGGAGAAAGTTGTCCTGTAGCAGAATTTCCTACTAGGATTGTATTGACAAGAGGAACCAGACTTACCTTGGAGATGGACAAAAGGCAACAGAAACAAGTTGCAACATGGGAAATTGTTGTTAGCTTTAAGGAAAACTTTTTACCAAGAGGGTGATCATAGCTGCTGAAGATGTAGAAGTTCCTTCCTTGGAGATATTTGAAGCTTAACCAGATGAGACCCTGAGCAACCTGATTTACCTGGCCGTGCTTTAAGTAGGAGTTGAGGGGTTTGGACTAAAAGACCTCTAGAGGTCTTTTCAAATGCAAGTTACTCTAATCTTGGAATCACTGAAGTGTTCTGCCTGAAACAACCTGGAGCAGAGTAATGGCTTCATATCTCAATGTTCACAGCAAATGTAGTGAATGAACTTGCCACCCCAGTTTTACAGTGATCTGCATTAGTGATGCTGTGGTCTTGATTTTTGCTTTTCAATGACTGCTCATGCCCCTTCCTCTACTCTGTTCTCCCCCATGTTTCCTGGCTGGGCATTCCCACCCAATCTAGTTTTGGAAATCCAGGCCTTTCTGTGCTGTTGGCTGACTGAAACTGCATTAGTTACATTTATACTGACAGCCTTCTTCCAGCTTTGATGGCTAAAGTTCCTTCCCTTGGAAGGACCTTAGTTCATAATGAAAAACAGTAGTCTCTAGATGAAAGACTGGCATGCCAAATTGAAGGCATCCCATGTTCCTGCCCATTTCCTCTATACTAGAGTAGGAAACCTTGTAGGAGAGATGCACAGTAACTTGAGTAGCTGTTTCTCAATTCTATTGCAGGTTTTGGAGAAGGTGGATGTAGAGCAGAAAATGAGCATTCGATTTCTTCACTGATGGATGGAGAACCTACTATTCCGACTATGTAATGAATAGAACTGCATTTTATCCTTAGCACCACCCCCCAGAGCGTTGCTACTGGTGCATATACATCTCCAACCCCTCCCTGATTTGTTCTACCAATGTGAACATTCCCTGTGCATCAGGAACAAAGGGAAATGGCTGCCATGCAACTTGGAAAAGAAGCTTTTTTTAATGTTCTCCTTCGTGGTTTTTTTACCCTTTCTCTTGTCTCCTTCTGCACTACTGTTTCAGTAAAAATGTCTCTCTTTATGCACTGCTGTTTAATCTACAAAATGATTCTTCTAAGCTCTGAATCTGAATGGAGAAATGGGAACATGCCACAGAAGTGCCCTCTGAAACATTTTGGAGACAAGCATCTACTCAAATACTAGATGCAGTGATAATTACCCACTTTTGCCACATTACAGCTGCCTTTTTTTTTTTTTTCCGCCTTTCCTGTTTGGCTCTTTACGTGCAAATTTGTTTCTTCACTGCCTCTAAATCTGCCATTTACTTGAGGACTTCTCAATTTATATAGCTTCATTGTATTAACTAGCACAGAATGCATGAGTACTTTAAAGTACTGTGAATAGATTTTATTCTTTGTGGAATAAGGACAGTAGGAGAGTGTAGTGGTGACAGGCTGTGGTGTTCTTAAAAAAAATAAGAATTCTGCACAAAGTCACTTAAACTGTTCCAGTAGCAGATGCAGAAACTAGTTTATTTCTTTTGAGTAGCTTTCAGGCTTAACAACCAGTGGACCGTGAAGTGTCCTCTCCATCTTGGTTTTGTCTAGGATCCCTCCTCTCATCAGGATGGTTTTGCTTCTGAAAGTGTAAATTTGTTTACCAGTGTATATAATGCAAGAAAACTAGTTGTGCCAAAATCTGAATAGTAATTCTGTCACTGCCCCCTTGTAAGTGTCATGGAACATGAAATGATGAAATGAATTTCATAGTTTTTTCCCCAATTATAGTGGCCTGGATAATCAGTAGTTAGTTATATTTTCCACTATGAAAGTCCTAGTTTGTGAGATTTGTGTTGAGGATAGTAGCTGTATGTAAGAAAGCTCTGGCATAAGAATATTATTCCAAATATTTCAGAATGTATTTCCGTGCAAATCTCTTTGCAAGTGTAAGATGATTAATGTTATTAATACAAAGCTGATAAGAGATCAAAATTCTTGAAGATTCTATACTAACAATTTTCTGTGGCTAGATTGACAAATGATCTCGTCTAGTTCAGCTGGAGCATTTCAATCTGGGAGGTCCTTCCAATAAAACCAAAAAAACTCTGTGAGATTCTTTATTGAAGAATTGGTGTTATAACTGTTTCTCTGTCATGTGGTAACATTTCTATAAATTCTTACTAGTCTCAAACTGCTCTCAAATGTGCATTTCCTTTTTTTCTCAGTTCATTTAATCATCGCTTTTGTTAAAGAATAACATGCAAGTCTCTGAAGGATTTTTGATTTGTTTTAAATTAAGGAGTTCAAAAATGTTGCACTACATTGTTTTGCAGAGTACAGCACAATTCCAGAAAGAAATGTAAATTAAAAACCTGTATTCTGTATGAGAAAGAAACACTATAGTTTTATAACCATATTATGTAAAATAGGAATGTAACAATGTTAATGGATTGAAAAGTAAAAAGTGCTTGTAGGCTTTGTGATTTGCTTAGATGTAGATGTCACTCTCTTCCAGCAGTATAGTTGTAACCTACAGTTGTGCCTTATTGTCCCAGTGAGACTGGATATTGTATTTATCAATCCATAAATAAACCTTCCACTGTATAAAAAAACCCCCAAAACCCCAAACCCCAACTATTCCTGTAACTGACTATCCTTTAATGACTGGAAAAGTTAAATACTAGTAGCAGCTGCCTAGCAGGCCTTACAGGGAAATGTAATCACTTTCTTAGAACTGAGCTTGTTTTCAGAGCATTAATAGTTCTTTATTTTGCTGGCAAAGTGGAAGAAACTTGAGCTCGAGAAGGGGACTTACACTTATAACCCTGGACTGTGGATCCTGTAACAACATGAGCTTTACACCTTTCCATGATTCCAAATTAAGCTTTTGGGTTATTCTTTCCCTCCCCGTAGTTGTTGTTGTGTTCTAATTAAAGGGTATATAATACCAATGCTGGTTTGTGACATCTGTCCTTAAGGCGTGAGGTATTTTTTACTAATGTGCTTTAAGGTGAACACAAATGCTCTAACAGGAGCACTGAAAAAAACCCCCAAAAATAAAATGGAAGCCCAGACCAACTAACCTTCCTGAAATAAACAAAAAGACTCCCAACCATCAGAATCTAACTTTGCTGTTAGCAGAATAAATCACATGTAAGCCACTATCTTATCTAATGCTCTGAAATCTGTATATTTAGCATGTAACTTAAAAAGCTGTAGACAGTAAGAGGAGTTTTACAGAGCTGAATTCTTACATTTGTTCAAAACAAAGTGGTACAGATACAAGCAGATTTCCATAAAAGTTGTGTCTTTAGCATACCTGGTTGCTTGTATGAATATGTTCAGTCTTCTTGAGAACAAAGGTCATTAGTTAAGGTGGAAGCCTGGACGAGGGATTAAATTAGCAGCTCACAGGAACACCTACTTAGTATTTTGTCTTTTGAAAAAGCAGTATAAGGGATAGGAGTTTAAGTAGAGATGAACAGTTCTCCAGCACACTGGCAGATAGAAGATCTGTTTTCAAATCTGCAGACATGACTTTATGTTGAGAATCTCTGGATGGTTGATGCAGAAATCTATGGTTGCAGACAGTTGCCAGAGTATTATGAAGACTAGAAAGTGGAAATAGGCTTGATATCTAATCAGTATTGAAAGGTGGCAAATGAATTTGTTTAAATAGCTGTAGGCCCCTTTGTTTGGCACCAGATCTGGGCAAAGCAAAATAATCCAAAACCAGGACTTGACTCATGAAGAGCAGGAGTAAAAATTATGCTCGTTACATGACTTTTACAATGGAAAATAAAAGTGCTTTCAGTTCTTTGAAACCACAGCTTCGGTTGTAAATAGCACGTAAGTATAATATTTAAGTTGGCAGAAGTGTTTCATTTAGACTGATGGTCTGCACTAAAACACGACACAGGAGAAAAGCGTGTGCGAAATTTTTAACACACGTGTTAAGATTTCAAGCAAAATGGCTTGTAGTAATAAGTGATGAATCAAGGTGAGATGGGGGTGTTTCTCGAGAGTTTTCTGAATGGGTTCTCTTCAGACTCTTCAGTCACCCGTCAGCTTGAACGCAAAGCTAAAAAAAAAAGTAAATGGTTCTTGCGGATGACGCAAACCCGGCAGAACGGCCACAGGCCGCCTCTCGGAGCAGCCGGGACGGCTCGGTGAGCACGGCGGGCGGTGCAGGGATGCAGGACCGGGACCCCGCATCCCTCCGCGCCCTCCCTCCCGGAGCGGCGGCGCGAGCCCCCCTCTCCAGCGGCGCCTCCCGCCCTCCTGGAGCGGCTCCTTTAAATTTCCTGGAGGTCACCGGAGGACTCGCCCCAGGCCAGCCCCGCTCGCGCCGCTCGAGCCAATCCCTTTCCAGGCCCTTGCCCTCCCCGGGGCCAATCACGGAGGGAAGCCTTGGCGGCGGGAGGCCGGTCTCCGTGATGGACGGCTTCGCTGGCCAATCACCGCCCAAAACGGAGGGCTGATGCGTAGGCGCGGCACCCAATAGGCTCGCGGCCGAGTGGGCGGGCCCGGGCGCTGCGATCCCCNGGGCTCGTTCCCGCGGGCCGGGCCGGAGCGGTGGAAGCGGCTGCCCCCCCGTGCCGCGCCGGCCCCGAGCTGGGAGCGGGACGGTGTTCTGTGGAGAGGAGACGGGCCCGGAATCGGGCCGATCCGACCCACCCGCCGCGCTGAAAAGTCCGAGCAACTTCGAAGCTGGGGACGAGGGTGTCCTGCAGCTCCTGCAGCAGATGGCCGGGCGGGAGAGCCTGTTCCTGCCCCGGGATACCCCGCAGCCCAGTTGGGAACAGCTGCCGCTCTGGGGAAGGGAAACTGAAATGTATCATTCGACGTGAGCCTTTGCGTCTCCGGCTGCAAACATAGCGCTGATCAGAGCTACTCTGGTGCTAGCTTTGTTTTCATGCGGTCTGTGTGCTCGGTGGATTCTGATAATCTGCACGATTATATCTTGTTCTGGTGTCCTTAGTGCTGACACAGAAGCGCACAAAGGGGATTGCTTCCCAGTCGTTTGACAAAAACCAGAACGTATAAATTTTACAATCTACAGTGCAGAGCAAGTCTTATGAAAAGTGGGGAGATTACAGTGGAATTTGTTTAGCCTTATGAATTCATGTGATTGTTGGTAGTAAGGTGGTAAGGACTTAAAACACGATGAAACATGTGAAACTATTACTAAACCTGCTGTCTCTTTTTTCCAGGTTAGTGCCATGCAGGTCAGGTATGCCCTGAATTGTTCAAAATTGTCTGTGGCATTTTGTACTATAGAATGGTACTTTGTTTAAATTATTAAAGGAAGAAAAAAAAGGAGGGGGGGACAACACTTGTTACTGAAAGCAAAAGAATTGGTGTCACTAGTGTGAGGTTTAACTGTGTTCTGTAGTTGATAGCAGTTCTTAAATCTCAGCTTTGTCATAGAATTGTAAGGGACTGCATTTTCAATGTGCATATCAGAAGTAAAAAATTGAAGTGATTAAATGAGAAGCACAGCTTTAAATCGTGTGGAGACACGGTGTGTTAGCATACATGACCTAATAATGAAGTAGTTGTTTGTAACTGGTGAAATAATTAAAAAGAAATATAACCTTGTCTGTTACAATTACTTCTGAAAGCAGTAGCAACTTATGAGAAAAATTTCCTAAGGAACATTTTACCAAATTTTGTGTGCTGCATTACTCATGTAGTAACAGTAATAGCAGCTTAGGAACAACATAACATTGAGTTCACAGTATGCTGCTACTGATGAATATTCCTACTTGTACACATCTATGTATGAATTGTTAGAATATGCCAGGGGATTTGCCTTTGGCATATTACATATAAAGATAATTATGCTTTATATTATCGTTAAAAGAATAATAAGCAATCAGCTTGCTTTTGTGTGAAGCTGTATGCTGTTTTAGCAGTAAGCAATAGATTTGGATTAATATTTATTTTTAATTGCTTTCAATGCGGAAGAGCTGTGAGTAGTAGTATCTTAAAAAAAATAAAATCAGAGTTTTCTGTTACCCTGTATGTGTTAAATCATCAGTATGCACTGCTTTACAATCTTGCCCACAGTGCTGAGAGTCTGCAGTGTGAAAATTTGCACGAACAGGCTCTGCATCTTACAATGGTCACCCGTCATTCAGGGCTGTCAAAAATTGTGGGACAGCTAAGGCTAAAAAAAACCTGACCCAAGTCTCTGAATATTCTGGAGTATCTTTTGAACACCTCTTATATTTATTCTTAAAAACTAGAAAAGGAACAGTGTTTGAAGCCAGTTCTGACATGCTGGAGGTTATGCGGGTGCAAGATGCGAAGACCTGTACAGTTTTTTGAGAATTGAAAAGAAAAGAAGAGGATTTCTCTAAAACAGAATGTGAGGGAAGGGTTGTTTCTCTGCCTAGACAGTATTCCAGGAGCACATTCCTACAGTGTGTATATCATGGAACTGAAAGCTTGTCTTTAAACAGTCTTCCCTTTCTCCTCTGCTGCAGTAGGAAGTACTGTTGTAATGTCATGCCAACCATGTGGCAGATATCCATTGGAAACCTTGTAAAAGAGGAAAGTGGTTTTATTTAAATACAAACTGAAACAACACTCTGGCAGAAAGGGGACAGTGCCTGAGACACCTCCACAGCCGCCAAGTGCCACAGCAGGGGTGTGTAAGCTGTGCTTCCAACAGCCTGGTAGTCTGTGTTAACAAGGGACAGCAGCAGTCCTTACTGTCTTCTGGCCTCTTCCTATGCTGGCAACCACTCTAGGCTTCAGATATGCCCTTTTGGAGGTGACATCGACTCTGGATTATTGGTGTTCTTTGTCTCCATTCTGGGTGTCTTCTGAAATTGCTGGGGGATGTGCTGGGGTCTTGACCTGCTAACCTGGGTGCTGTTAACAGAAGCCCTTTTGAGAGCCCAGTTCCTGCTCAGTGTTCCTTTTGGCACTCTCTCTCTCCAGTTACACCACTCTTAGACTTTCTATTAAAGTTGTTGCCTTGACCTCATAGATTGGATTTAGAAGCTGTTTGAAAGTTACCTAGAAAATGAAAAGAGGATGAAGATATCTTATTTTTTTGCAGGACTGTAAGCTACTTGTGTTATCTTACATTGTGTTTTCTGTTTATGATTTAAGCTCTTGTCATTGCCGATTTAGCAGGTTAAATTTTAGTTTTTAAGCCACAGGAAAGACTTTAGTGGACTTGTGATCTGTAGTGCTAGTTTTATTTTCTGTGTCTCTGTAGCTCTCCATCATACTTTCAAGTTTTTGTGTTTTTTTCTTTCTGTATAAACCTCTTTCTAGATCTTTGTCACATACTTCTCAGGCTGTAGGGTAGAGAAGAGGAATCATCTATGTCCCTATAAATTCTGCTTATCTCCTGGAGCATTTGTGTCTGTGTAAGAAACAAAGGTAGTATTTCAGGAAGGCAGATCTGATGGATCTGAGTTTTTGCTGAACAATGTAATTAAACCTAAGGGTACCTTAAAACAGAATGTGAGGAGTGGAGTGACAGTTGGTTGTATAGCTGTACACTTTTATTTTAGTATAGTTTCAAATTCCAGTGTGCTGATTATGTCAGAACACTGACTTTTGTTTTCCCCCATTGATGGTTTGGTAATAGGGTATATCGATGTATATGAAAAGACAAATATTACAGTTTTGCTGGGAAATTTATTTGTGAGATATTTCTCCATCTCTTTTTGGCTTCGAAATTCCCAAAGCTGTATCCAAGAAGTTCTGTATCTGAATGTGAGATTTGAAGTTCATGGAGACTGACCTTTAGGTATGGTAGAGCAAAAAATTATGAATAGGCATTAGGCCAAAACTCAAGAAAAGAAATATTTTTTAAATTTTTAACAGAAAAGGAATTATATACGTAATGTTGAGTTTTTACAGTTATTTCTTGTTCCAGATCAATTGATTGTATGTTTCTCTTTGTAATGTCTACTAGCTTTTATATGAGTAGTTGATATTATCACCAGCAGTTTCAGTGCCTGCTAGTGATCAATAACAATGATTTATATCCAGTTGCATTTCCAAGTTCTCTTGGTACTGTGAACCCTACTCCCACGTAATCTAGAAAGTATATCACGCAGAGTAGTTAAAAACTGGGGCGTTCAGAGTGGGTAAACTTACTAAAATAAAATTTAAAAAAATAGGTTAAACCCAATGAATTTCAGTGTTGGATAAACCATTCCTTTGGATAAGAAGTGTCACCTGTTGTGGTTTTTTTAATAAGATTTACTTTAGTTTAATTCATTCATAGTTTTAGAATAAGTGAAAGAAAATCCAATTTTTCAAAGATTGCATTGTTTTCAGTTCTAACAAGGAAATTTGAGAGCTCTTGATAACTGTTTCTTTTCAAATTAATTCTTTGTGAATCATTTGCTGTTGATTTCTCAATCTCTTGAACTCACATAGTGCTTGGCTGGTTCTTGAGGGAAGATTTGAGTAGAAAGGGTCAGCATTGACTTGAGAATGGAGTAACTACCCTGAAATAGGGATTGTCTGATGACTGTAGATTTTCTGAAGGTGCAGATGCCTGGTGCTTGCAGACATGCTGTGTTATGCAGAAGTGTGGAAGCTTGTAATACTTTACTGAGGATAATGGGAATTTTTAATAATATGAGTGTGTGATGAGATAGTTCTGCTTACAGCAATCCATTATTCTTCCACTTAGGTTGTAAGCTCAGTATCTTTGAGAGCAGTCATTATACTTTCTTGCTACAGTGGTTTGTTACTAACATGAAAAAGCTTCTTGCCTCACTGAAGACTGAAATTGTGTCCATCTCAGTTCTTTTGAAACTGAGATGTGTGTATGTTGATGATAACTTACCATAACAAGATTCATCTTCAAAAAGTGCACAATTAAAAAGTTGTTCTGGTTGTGTTGTATACTTAATGCTCCAGATGTAGTCAGCAAGCTTGGGCTGTAGGCCGTTCTCAGTAAAGTAGAAATCAACAAATTCCAAGCAAAAAGGAATTCAGTACTGGGAACACTACATTCTGTGGAATGAATGGCACACATGGTTTTACTCCAGGAAGCAGAATGGTTTCTGAACAAAAGCCTTTCAGGCATGTTTTGGATATATGGTTCTCGTCCCCAGCCTGTTCTTAGTTAAAGTTTTCCTGTCCTGGGTCTTCCATTCTTGGGCCCAATTCTCTTGACTTAAACTAAAGGGGGGGGGGGGGATGGGGGATATGATAATTTGAAAATTGATATCAGCATGTTTTATGTAGAAAGTAAAAAATGTTAACTGATTAACTGGTTCATGGAAGATACATGATTTGTATCTTATGCAGATAATCATGTGTGATCTCAATAGCTTCCTAAATGCAAATTTAACATTCATCTCTTTCTCTCTAAGATCACTGAGGAGAATGCAGATTGATCAAAAATAATGGTGAGTATGATTGTAAGGTCATTTAGGTACTAAATACAAGGTACTAAACTTGTCAAATTTGTTGGTTGATTTAGTTCCCTTTTCCCTGACCAGAGAAATCCATCACTGAGATTTTAATTTTTTGTACATTCTGTAGTGTACTTACAGAGAACTGGAATGTTGCTACAGTGTCAGTTTTCAGCTTGGGCTTTGTGTGAGAGAAACATTGATTTGACTATTATATTCTAACAAGAATAAATTCTTTAAAAGCTATAAAATTCCTGTCCTGTGATGTCATTTGCTGAGAGACTCTGTGTCATTGTATTAACTTGGAGTAGTTATCTTAAAAGCTTTTTTTGTTAAACAGTAGGACTGAAAGAATGATAACATAACCAAATGTTAATTGTTAAATAAAAAAAAGTACATTCAAAATTTCTGAGGATGACAATAAACTTCTAAAGCTTTGATTTATTTTTTTTCCCAGTGAATGAAATAAAGATATTCTGGTAATTAAAGTGTGTAATAGAGAGTGCTATATTCTGTTCTCTGCTCTGCCATGAACCTTTGGCATGTTTTGTTGCAGGTCTCCAGATCTGTTTATTCACATCTTCATGACAAGAATAAGAATTTCCCAGGAGTGTGAGCATGGATGGTCAACGCAGTGATCAGCAGAAGTATCTGAGTGCCTCAGAGAGAAAGAGATGGTGACGTACTGTATTTCCATTTTCATGATCTCCTCACTGTTTCTAGATAGGAGCTGAAAATTGTCACTGGAAGACAGGCTATTTCTGAACTTGATCGACCAAATGGTTAAGGTAATTAGAATAAAAAAAGTGCAGACAATGGAAAGAGAGGGAGAGATTAGTTGTCCTCATCTTATATGTGAGAAAGAGAAACTAAAGGAAAAAAAAACCTCTGCTTCACATCTCTCATTTTAGTACAGGAGAATGGTAATAAACATTTCTGGCACTAGCTATGCAGGAGCACACCCATGTTACCTTCCAACTTAAAGCAAAAACAGTCATGTCTTACCAGCTGCTGTGACTAGGATACCAGGTGAGTGTCACTGATGAAAGGCCAGGACATCAGTTACCAGTTACTGAAGTTTGTCTATGCTGTGGATAAGTGGGAAGAAATGGGTAAAAGTAAGTACTTAATGTCTGTGATCTTAAAATTGTCATAAGTGCTTTTTTCCCTCTACAGCACTGACAGTTTCATAACTAGTTAGGTGATAGTTCATAATGTCTCTTTGAACTGTGACCTGCTGGAGCAGAATATACTCACTCTTTCTGCAGTGTGCGTTCTAGTGCCACCTCAACATTGTCATGTTGGAGACACAGTTAAAAAGCCCCGTGGATAATTAACACTGGTATATTTTTGGATGCATTGGTTCTCAATAAGCGTATAATTCAACATTTCTGAAGGATTTCCTTAGCCAGCTTGTGGGCATTTACAGTTAAAAGGCTTGGAGAGCAAGGGATTATTGCAGGTTGTGAAGCCAGCTGATTTTGTTCGTCAGAGTCAGGCTTTTAAAGTAGTGAACTGGTGGATGTTTTAATGTTGAATATATTTTATTCTGATTCCTAAACTACCTTTCCTGTTTTTTTAATTTGGGATTCCAGATCCTTTCCTGACATTTAAGAAGGTGATCCTGTTACTTGCTCGTAGGCTACAAGATGTGGATGTTTTTCTTCTAGCAAGCAAAATCTGTCCTTCACTTCCATGGAGCTGAACGAACAAAGATCTGTCCACTTCCTGATTCAATCTTCTTGCCAAACATTTGAGTCACCAGATGACTTTTCCCACAGAAATATCCCCACCATTTTATCAAAACTCAAAAGCAGAGTAACAGAAATCAGCATTTGTTTTCCTGAAGAAAAGTCTTCTGTGCCAGCTCTTCATCCAGCTTTCTGCATTCTGTTTTAAAATGAGAAATGTTTTTTAATTAGATGCAAGTGGAAGCTGGTGTTCTTCACTGATATTTCTTCGTTTTAGGAAGGTTAAGTACTTTGCTGTGTCATATTGGAATTCTTAGCAGATAAAGTGTCTGCATACATTACTGTGTCAGACTGACCTGGCATACATGAAAAGTTGCAGCAGGAAAAACTGCTCTGACATGAGGAAGAAACTTACCAAACAATTAGGGGCATCCCATACAGGTATTTTCTAGTCCAGGACCCAGGTTTGACTTTGTAGATAAATGTCAAATCACATAAAGCAGCTAATGCACAAGAACAAATGGAGAATCACCTTGTCTATAGTGTGTAAATGCATTATCCCAGTCTGTGATCAAAATGTATATTTGTGTGTGTAAACCTGTGTAAGTGCTGGATATGAGGAGGTTTCACCAGAAGGAGAAATTACTCTGCACCATTTCATTTTTAGCAAAGAAAAATGAAGCTTTAAAGGCCTCGAGGGTAACAAGGTAATGATTAGGTTTACGCTAAATCATTCCCTCTCTCTGGCTTTTTACAAATCCTTAGCAGCAAAAGGAACAAAACCATTCTTCAGTAGAAGAGATGGGGCAGAACAAGTTTCTTTATTATAGAAATGAAATTCTGGTGGGATGGAAGAGACCACAAATGTAAAGTTGCAGTTTATCCACTTGGCTTCCTTGACACAGTTTCAGCTTTGCATACTGCTGATGGAATCAGCTTTCTGGTTCGTTCATGACTGAGAACTGGGAGGACCTGTATGTTTCCATTACATAGGTAGAAATAGGCCGAAGAGAGCGGAACGTTAGCCACGTAAGAGGGGTGAGTTGAGGTACAGCAGAAATACTTAGGACTGGCCTTTTTCTGGCTCATCTTATTCCTTCCCAAACTAAGGCACAATCTGTTGTTCTTCTGTTTACACAAGATTCTTTGTCTACATCATTTGCGATTATATAGGATGTATTCTGTCATTCTGAGATGGGAGCATATATCGTTTATGTGCTCCCTGCTATGGTATTGTATATGGCAAGATTTCTTGGCAAAAAAACAGCAGAACTGGGATATGTATTGTATTCCACTTCAAATCTGAAGCTCTTCTTAGTGCACCTTATTCCAAGCTTGTGATTTAGAAGATGTGACTTAATAGCTTAAAATAATATTTTCAAATCTGGATCAAATAAAGGGTATATAGGTTCTGTTAATAGATTTTGGGAGATACTAAAATAGTTGGGGAGATGTTTTAGATTTCTTGTTTTGTTCTGTTTTTCCTTTTAGAAAACTGCTGGAGAGAGCCAGACAGCCTGAAAGTGGCTGAAAAAGCAGACGATTGAAATCCTTCTTAAATCTTAGTGATAACTTACAAGGGCAGCACTCTTATATTTAAAATGGGGTCACATTTTATGGGACCACGTTCCATAGGAGAATGAGGACAAGTGTTGATGTTGATCCTAGTCTTCACAGTAATGTTTGTATTTAGACTTTGTTTGTAACAATAAGATTTAATGACAGCTTTATCCATTTTTTTGTTTCCATGAAGAAAAGAACAGACTCTTCAGTCTGTAAGCTAAAGAGTGAGTGGGCAAGACACTGTGTCTCAAAATAATGCCAAGCGTAATGAGCAGAGAGGTGCACTAAAATAGTGTGTAACATTGTGGTGAGCTCTGTGCTAAGAGTTAACATTGATCTTGATGAGGCAACCACCAGCTTGGCCTGACTTCTTTTAAGAACGTAGGATTTCTCTGCTAAATATGAATTTTCTGGGATTGGAGGCGACTAGAAAAGCACACTTCCTTTTAGGGCCTCCTTATGTTGAAGCCATTAGGATTTAATGTAGATGTCTGTAGAAGCAGGATCCATCTCCAAGTGATGGAAAATACTGTCACTATAATAGGATTATAAGTGGTTGGGAAGTGTCTGGTATAAGAAATGTCTCCTTTTAGGTCTGAGAATTTTCCTTTTCTTCCTTCTGCCCTTACTTAATCTTCTCACATTAGAGCTAGCAGTTTCTTGCATAGCTTGGTGACAAAATACTCGGGGAACAGGAAAGTATTTTTGTTTTCTGTGGACATACACAGAAATTATTAATTTGTCTGCTTAGAGAGTAGACACTTCAACCTCTTTAATTTCTTTTTCTGTAGGAATAACCCTCAATATTGTGTAACCCACATTGTAACAAAAAAAAGTTAGAATTGCTGATTTTTCCCCGACTCCTATTCATGACAATGTAGCAGCATTACTGTTCAAATTTAATTTTAGAATATCAAGATTTTGTTAGGCTAATGTTCTGTGACTTTCACAGAAGTAATACTCCAATAGTGCATGCCCAGAAGACTGTAATTGCTGTACCTTCCTGGCCAGCACCTTTATAAAACTGCTGTGTTAGGAAATGCTTCTTCAGTCTACTTACGCTTCTTCAGTCTACTTACTTTTTCTTGCTCCACTTTTTCTCTGTGTTGGTTGGAAATCTTCCCATGTGAAAGATTACAAAAACAAGGGACACGTGCAATAGATCATATATATATATACATATATATATTTTAATACTTGTGGACAAAATGATGTTACAAGTTGTTTGAAAACAACAAAATCACCAATGTCTTCCATTTTGAGATGTGTATAGTTCCATAAGCATTAGTGCTTTGTAGCAAACTGTAGTGCCATGTTAGGATCAGTGCATGAGCCTAGTAGTATTTTTGCAATTTCAGAGTGACAAATTTATTAGTAAACAGTGATGATAATGTAATTAACACTAGAAAGGATACAATAGAAATGTCACAAACATGGTGTAAACATGCAGTATCCTCCCTTTGACAATGGCAATGCCATCCTTAGAAATGGAACGCATTCACTTAATCTGCTTCATAGAATCATAGTTGACTTTTTGTTATTTGTCTGTCTGTCCAACTGCAATAGTAGGCTAGAGTATACAAGCATCCAGAATTCTCATCTCTATCAGTGGAATTCTTTTCTTTTTAGTCTTTATTGGTGTTTTCTTCCAAATTTTCGATTTTGTTATTACCCATCCTGTTATATACTTAGAAATGTATGAATGGGCTGAGGAGTTTGTGTGCATTCTGTACACATCTCTGTTACCTTCAGATCATTTGCAAAGTGTGTTAATTAAGTAATTTTTTTTCGGATCTGACTATATGATTATTATAACTAGTTAAACATTATCCTCATTATGTGATAAGTTAATAGTTGCAAAATATGATCTGCTAATTATGTGTAGAAGACTTTTATCCATTATTGCAGGAATGGGGAACCTTTTTTGGCTTAAGTCCTATTGAATTTTATAATAACTCTGGTGGATCCTGCATTTACATACATCTTAATGTTAATAATAATAAGAGAGAATATAATAAGGTCAAAGGCTGTTGAAAAACAATGTTGCAGTCTGTATCTGTGCAGCAGGCTATCTCTAGCCAGTGGATCAGAGATTCCCCACCCCTGTATAATTGAGAATATCCTGTATTTTCGGTAATTCCAGTTTTGCTTTCCAGCTCTAAGCTCAATTTTAATAATTTCTGTCTCTCCCTCTGCTTTTTTCAGAAGGAAAGTTTAGACTGGGGGAGTCAAAATGATTTAGCACTCAATGGGCAGCTTGGACTGGTCAAATAGGAGACTGGTATGATTCTTGAGATGTGCAATGCTCTGTAGATGGCATCCTCTGATTTCCTAGGAATAATTATTTTATTTGGTGCCAGTGTTACTTTTCACCCATTTTCTCTCTTTTACAAGAACAAAATTTACTTTCAACTCAGAGAGGATACTGCATCTTTTTTTCCTGAGACCTGCCTGTAAATGGCCTTTAGGGGGAGGGAGGGAATGGGTACTTGGGTTTGTAATTTTGGTATGATATGTATCTCTAAAGTAATCAAGAAGCATGTACTTCCATGCAATCTCAGTAATCCATGCAGAGTTGATGTATTTAACAGGGAAAAAAAAAAAAACAGAAACAGACGAACAACCCTCTGTATCTAATACATTTCCAAGAAAACTGGACAGGTGGGCCATTTACAGCAGAGCTCTGGGGGACCTGTGCTGAGAGTCAGGTTCAATTCTAAATAGAAGTAGCTGTACCGTTGAATAAAGTAGTTTAGTGCTTGGGAGAATCAATTGAAAAATACCTCTGAAACTGGAATGCAAAATAGCACAGTATGTAGGGGGAAGAATCCCTGATGCAAACAAAGCCATAAGATGATTTAATAAGAAAATAGAACTTTAGTAGCAATAACTGTTTTGCATGTGATAGTAAATAACTTGCATTAGCAAGGCTGTACAGTAGAGTAAGTGGGTAATAACCAAATAAGTTTGTGGCGCTCTGTGCTGCAGGGGGTTGTGTGAAGAGTCTTCCTGAGAAGAAGGATGAATTCTTCTTATGTTCCTCTCATTGGAGGGATTTTGGCACTTGAATATTAAGTTAATGAATTTGAGATATAGATATATATATATAAAAGAAAAATTAGCTTTGTCACATCTGAAGCACATCAGTAAGTGCTGGGAGAAGAGCAGACAGTTCTTTTTGAAAGGATAGCTGAAGTTTCTCTGTAATTTTTTTCTTTTTTGTAGTCTAGCACTTGCTCTCTTTCTCTGAGAAGAAACTAAACCTTTCCAAATACTGGACTGTGAACAGAATCTGATTCTGAAGTTAGAAGTTTTATTGTGGGAAGCTCTTTCTGTTTTTATTTGTTTAGAAAGACCAATCTGAGATGGTCTTTAAATAAATTAAAAACAAATTAAAAAAATTACACAGCACTTGACACTCAAAACATTTGTACATGCCAAGCAGAACTGAAGAATTCTAAAAATGTTACTTTACAGCAAAAAATAGTTTTAACCTTGCTAAACACTGTTTCAGACCATAATTGATTTCTGTCAATGCCTGAAGTTTTTCAGAGGCAAATACTGTGAAGCCTTTGGTAACACAAAGGGTTATTGATCTACAGCTGTAGCTCCTGCACCCAGCAAAGTATTTCTTATCAAAGTGTTGCATAAAAGAGCCACAAGAGTTCTAAAATGCTCCTTGTTGACACTGTTCAGTGTATATACCTAGTCTATAGAGACAATATGGCCCAACAGATAATGTGTTCTCAACAGAATTGTTTCATCAGAGGTTTAGATCTGTCTGTCTGGATTTATTCTGGAAAGCCGGACTAATTTAGACTCTGACTTATAGCTGAATGGAAGCTTGTGGTTTTGAAAGCGTAGAGGTGAAGCACTTTGGCTCTTCATAAATTGGTAATGAAACTGTGACAGCTGTGAGCATTTTTACAGTATAAAGTAACAAGCATGAATGTCTAAATTAAGTGTTGGCTAATATGTAATATGCATATGAAAAGCTAATTGATCTGGAAGGTTGTAATCATCTTAAATTTCATTTATTGAATTATTGATAAAATTGGAAGCTGGCCATAGGGGGCCTTAATTTCATTGTTATCTGATTACATTAGAGAAATTATAAATTTGTGGTCAGCAAGTACATTTACATGAAGTGAAATAATGAAAACACAGTGATGTTCATACTTCAGAAGTATGGACTTTGTAGCAGAACAGAATTCTCCAAGGGTACATCCGTTCAGAGAAGGGAGGAGGAAGTCAAGACTGTTGTAGCCAGACAAGCTATCTGCATATTCTTCCCAGTTCAGACTTTTTATAATGATCTATATTCTATGGAATACTAGACTAGAAAATACTAGTCACAGCAAGAAAAGAAATCCCTTTGTCTTTCAGTTCTTGTATTTTTCCTTCAACCTCTTCAATTTAGCTGCTTCTAAACCTAAGTGGAAGTGTTAGATGCTACTACACTTTGGTGTGAGATATCAAAGGTGGTGACTGGTATGGACATGTCTCTCTTACCAGTACTAAGCCCAAATGATACCAGTATGTGCTGTTCTCATATACAGTAGTGCTGCTGCAGAAGGTCTACCTTGTGCAGGGAAATGCGCCTTCAAGGATTGCACCTTTTGCAGGTTGAGAGTAATAGTCCAATTTAGGACAAAAAAGAAAGTCTTGCAAAGACTTCTTGATAGTGAGTGAGAAGTTATACTGAGCATGAGGACACTGACACTTTACACTAGGTTTACATTGTCAAGAGCTGACAGTCTGCTTTTTTGGGCATAAAAGGGAAAAATATTGAAGATAAGAATAGTTTCTGATAGATAACCAATCTTAGAAATTACTGCTTCCTGCATCCTTATGAAACTGTCTGGTCTTCCTCCAAAATTAGTAATCCTGCTTGTTGTTCAGGTACAAAGCTGCATAATGACAGTCCAAGTTAGATTCCCCTGGATTTCTTTTACTGAACGATCCAGCATTTTTCCCCTGTAGCACTTGGACTGGCACACAAGTCAACAGTTGAACCAGTGTCTTGTTTAATAATGCAGAACACTAAGCATGGATTCTGATGTCTGTTCCCTTTCAGTCTGCTCTACACTTTCTCCTGAGTTATAGGGAAGGTTCGTGTGTCAGTGTTCGTGATGTCAGCAGAGTGTGTTTCTGTCTCTGAGCCGGGTTATAATATAGACAGATTCCCAAGACTTTACACCGTCTAAAGTTAAAGATAAAAGGTAACTTACTGTTCAGTGTGTCCTATGTAAATCCTGTCTGCCTCTCTCCATTTTCCCTCCAAATGAGTGTGTTTGCAGGTCAAATAAAAGGTGTCTGGTTTGTAATGCCTAAGGCATGAAGAACTGCATGGAGAAACTGAAGGAAAGCGGCACAGGCCCACAAACCAAATCTTAGAGCTAGTATTCTAATTATGCATGATTCAAAATGTCTAGTGTAATGTAGTTATTACCAGTAAATTGAGATATGCATTTATACATAATGAAGCAATAGGAATTAATATACCAATAGCTTGAACTTCCTGCTTTGATTCTCAAATTTTGGGTTTTTTTTAGAGAATGTGCTGCCTCTGTAGAGAAAGGGGCAGAATGTATAGATAGGGACAGAAGCATGGCACCAAAACTGTAAATCAGGAACCAGGATCAGCAGAACTCGCCTTTACAACCTCTTGTCTGGTTCATATTAGTGTCCTGAGCATGTAAAAAGCAGGGCATGAACTGAGCATGTTTAGGGGCGAGATGAGATTTCTCACCTGCTGCAGCTGTAGCAAGGAAAAGGGTGCAGAGTTTCTTACAAGGTGCAGGGGGGAGCAACTGGTGGGAAAGAAAATAAACCCACAAAACAACACAGAAAAAACAACAAACAAACAAAACCCAAAACAAAACCCCAAACCAAGAAACAAGTAACAGAAACCACAGAGCAAACTGAGTGTAGTATTTGCCAGACAGTAGGTAATAAACTTCAATGTGGTGAGAGAAATTATTTAGAGAAGACTGAAATTAATAAGCACAGTACATATGTAATTTTTCAGGTTTTGAATAGCTTTTTAATAAACAGTGTTTTCAGGTAACTCTAGCCACATAGGCAGCTGTACTGAAGCATACTGGTACCAGCCAGCAATAATGGCACCTGCAGGAATGAACCTGAAAATACTGGTAATCTTGTATATTTTTTAAGTTCTTTAGAGATTTTTAAAAGCAGAAAATGAGATTTGATCACTGAAGGTCTTTATCTTCTGCAGCACAGGTTGCAATTGTCTTTTTTTCTTCATTTCACTTATTTAATAAAAGGGAATTTGGGTGCCATCTTTCTGTAAACTCTTAGTGTGTTCTCTGTACTATTTTCCAAATCTCTGTACTATTTTCCAAATCTTTTAGTGGATAATGCATTCAATTTCTGCTGGCAGTTTGAAAATAAGAGAACGTGTGGCATAACTTACGTCACTAATACTTTTCCAAGTTTAAACTTGTAATTAAACATGTAGAATACTAGCTTGTTACTGCAGAATACCATACTTCTAGCTTAGCTTAATTTTATAAGTGGGCTTAACTTGTGCAGAACACTTCTCCATGTACAGAGGCTCAGTCCTCTTAAATAGAAAGAAGTGTCTTGGGGGAAGAAATTGTGTGTCAAGTTAACTCCTGTTCATACTTCATAGCCAACTATTCATAAAGCACCATGATTTGGGTTTAGAATGGGGGTTGTGTTTTTCTCATGAATGCTCTTTCTAGATATATAAGAATTGCCAAATGAAGATAGGCCTATTATAAGAGAAGATGACTATTTTATAGTATCAGAAGTTAGACTACATGAAATCCTTTGAGCCAACTTCTTCAAGCAACAAATTTTTAAGAGAGATTTAGCCCAGTGATTAACCATGGTCATTAATTCTTTAGAACACTATGCATAGTTTTAAACCCTGTTAATTTTTGGTTTTTTAGTGATGAGTAAGCCATTGTATGCTTTGTATTTCCCTTCAGTAGGGAATAAGCTACTTTAGGATGTCAGTGAAGTTGTCCTCCTTTCGAAAAGTATGACAGCAAAGGAGAAGCATTGGCGTAAATTCTTAAAAATAACCCTAGTACTTAAAACCAGGCTAGAAAATACTTACGCAGAACTTCTGATGGCATTCTTACATGGATGTGTGGAGGAAATTATTGGTGTAACTAGGAACTACGTGCTCCCATTGCACACGTTTTACATGGTAACAGTGAAAGAATGTCTCCCTGCAAATTCTGATGTTTTTCCAAAAGGCAGCTTGCTTTTATATCTATGCATCTTTGAGGATTTCAAGATAAGATTTTATTCTTTTGACACTGTAAAGAGGAACTGTTTAAAAATGAACTTGGAAACTCTGCACCTGTATACAAATTTTTTTAGCAATAAAGCAGCACAGGCTGAGAATGCACTAAAACTGGATGTGTCATCTGTTCAGAAAACAAATTAACCAACTAAATATACTCTCCACTCCACTTCTGAGGTGTTTGTGTTTGCTGTACCTTTGTCAAAATTTAACAATTTGAACTGAATTGATATATGCTGGATATTTGCCTTGGGGCCAGCTGTTCCAGCAGACTTCAGGGACATGAGCCTCTGACTTGGAAGGCAACTAAAAAAAAATTGTTATTTCTCATATTCTGAGATGGGTAACTTAACAATTAAAAGCTTCAAGGATTGTTTTAGAGGGTGGCAGAAACCCTATGTTACTTGTATAAATTCCCTAAAAGTAATAAGCCCTTCAGACAAGTGTTTTATATATGTGAATTCTTTATTGTTTTGTTAACTACATTTCTGAAAAATTTCTTGTGTGGTTGGCATGTGTCCCGGTTTGGACAGTAAGGGCCGATAACAGTGGACAAGAGACATATAGAGAAAAGGCAACAATTTTATTGAGTATATGGTGTATGGATGAACCAATATATATTGGGTATGAAAGCAATGAACCAGGGAAAACCACACAAAATAACAACCAATCATTTTTGAAACTCTTAACTGTCCCTCTTTCCCTCGTGTTGCCCCGGGTGTTTTACAGCTGGGCGATGCTGGGGAGCGCAGGAGCTGTGATGGCGCTGCCCCTGCAGTGGGTGGCGCTCCGGAGCACACGAGTGGCGGTAACACCCTTCCAGCCAGCAGATGGCGCTGTGCGGCAGGAGGGGGAGAACNGTCTTTTTTTCTTCATTTCACTTATTTAATAAAAGGGAATTTGGGTGCCATCTTTCTGTAAACTCTTAGTGTGTTCTCTGTACTATTTTCCAAATCTCTGTACTATTTTCCAAATCTTTTAGTGGATAATGCATTCAATTTCTGCTGGCAGTTTGAAAATAAGAGAACGTGTGGCATAACTTACGTCACTAATACTTTTCCAAGTTTAAACTTGTAATTAAACATGTAGAATACTAGCTTGTTACTGCAGAATACCATACTTCTAGCTTAGCTTAATTTTATAAGTGGGCTTAACTTGTGCAGAACACTTCTCCATGTACAGAGGCTCAGTCCTCTTAAATAGAAAGAAGTGTCTTGGGGGAAGAAATTGTGTGTCAAGTTAACTCCTGTTCATACTTCATAGCCAACTATTCATAAAGCACCGTGATTTGGGTTTAGAATGGGGGTTGTGTTTTTCTCATGAATGCTCTTTCTAGATATATAAGAATTGCCAAATGAAGATAGGCCTATTATAAGAGAAGATGACTATTTTATAGTATCAGAAGTTAGACTACATGAAATCCTTTGAGCCAACTTCTTCAAGCAACAAATTTTTAAGAGAGATTTAGCCCAGTGATTAACCATGGTCATTAATTCTTTAGAACACTATGCATAGTTTTAAACCCTGTTAATTTTTGGTTTTTTAGTGATGAGTAAGCCATTGTATGCTTTGTATTTCCCTTCAGTAGGGAATAAGCTACTTTAGGATGTCAGTGAAGTTGTCCTCCTTTCGAAAAGTATGACAGCAAAGGAGAAGCATTGGCGTAAATTCTTAAAAATAACCCTAGTACTTAAAACCAGGCTAGAAAATACTTACGCAGAACTTCTGATGGCATTCTTACATGGATGTGTGGAGGAAATTATTGGTGTAACTAGGAACTACGTGCTCCCATTGCACACGTTTTACATGGTAACAGTGAAAGAATGTCTCCCTGCAAATTCTGATGTTTTTCCAAAAGGCAGCTTGCTTTTATATCTATGCATCTTTGAGGATTTCAAGATAAGATTTTATTCTTTTGACACTGTAAAGAGGAACTGTTTAAAAATGAACTTGGAAACTCTGCACCTGTATACAAATTTTTTTAGCAATAAAGCAGCACAGGCTGAGAATGCACTAAAACTGGATGTGTCATCTGTTCAGAAAACAAATTAACCAACTAAATATACTCTCCACTCCACTTCTGAGGTGTTTGTGTTTGCTGTACCTTTGTCAAAATTTAACAATTTGAACTGAATTGATATATGCTGGATATTTGCCTTGGGGCCAGCTGTTCCAGCAGACTTCAGGGACATGAGCCTCTGACTTGGAAGGCAACTAAAAAAAAATTGTTATTTCTCATATTCTGAGATGGGTAACTTAACAATTAAAAGCTTCAAGGATTGTTTTAGAGGGTGGCAGAAACCCTATGTTACTTGTATAAATTCCCTAAAAGTAATAAGCCCTTCAGACAAGTGTTTTATATATGTGAATTCTTTATTGTTTTGTTAACTACATTTCTGAAAAATTTCTTGTGTGGTTGGCATGTGTCCCGGTTTGGACAGTAAGGGCCGATAACAGTGGACAAGAGACATATAGAGAAAAGGCAACAATTTTATTGAGTATATGGTGTATGGATGAACCAATATATATTGGGTATGAAAGCAATGAACCAGGGAAAACCACACAAAATAACAACCAATAATTTTTGAAACTCTTAACTGTCCCTCTTTCCCTCGTGTTGCCCCGGGTGTTTTACAGCTGGGCGATGCTGGGGAGCGCAGGAGCTGTGATGGCGCTGCCCCTGCAGTGGGTGGCGCTCCGGAGCACACGAGTGGCGGTAACACCCTTCCAGCCAGCAGATGGCGCTGTGCGGCAGGAGGGGGAGAACCTGGGGGCAAACGGCCGTGCATGAACAAGATGGCGGTGGTCATGGTGCAAAGTGGCCGCCCCAACACCCAACCCGGGCGTCGAGAGGGGCTGGGCACACGCAGGCATGGTGTAAGGGGGTTCGAGAGAGGGATACAAGAACCAGGAGTGCCAGCACGGAATCCGTGGTGATCAGGTGGGTGGCGCTGGCGATGTTGGTGCCTGTGGTGTCCCCGGGGGTCTTGGCAGTGGAGAATGGTGACAGGTAACTGCGGGGGCTGGCAGAGGGCAAGCAGGGACTGCGGGGCTGTGCCTCAGTCTCTCTCCCTTAGCAGTGCTGGGGAAAACTGTCTCTCCAACACATGCCAAGCAGGGAATCATGGGTTGGAAACAGAACTGGTCCCACCTGGAAGGACATACAGTCTCTTTTTTTGGGGACAGGATGCGATCTGGTGCAGAGGTCTCCGCCTCAGCTCCCAGGTGTGGCCGCCTTTCCGCCATTTCTGAGACAAGCCATGACTGTTTTGTTCTCAGCCATCCGTGGGACGTCCAGCCACGTTCTCTCCTTGGTGGAAGCAGTGAGAGCTTTGTGCCCCCATGGGAAAGCCCTAGATGCACAGCCGCCATGTTTGCTCTCAGCCACTCCTTTAGCTCCTGAAGGCGCACAGGCGCCCCCTGCTGGTCACCACGCAGCATCTACATTCCCTGCCTCCCAAAGGACACGTGTGCAAGCACCTCCTGCAGCATTACAGCCATCACTGCACCCAAGAACATAGGGAGAAAGGGAGAGTTGTTGTATGGGTAGTTGTTTGGGTTATTTTGTGTTTTTTTTATCTTTTCTTTCATATAAAAAAATACATATATCTAATAAAAGTTGTTGGTCTCTCTATATTGTCTGGTCTCATGTTCTCAAATTTAAACTGCATAATTGTCCTTAAACTTGGACAACATAGTATTACAATTCAGCAGAGAGCCCCTCTTCTCCCTGCAGAATGACTGTTGGTGTTCTATGGTTTTCCTTACCAGAACGCAGACAATACAGAACCAAACAAACCAAAAAACATCATTAACATGCTGAACATTAGTAGCAGCATAAGTTCCAGCCTCTGAGGTGCCTTGCAGTGAGTTTCATCCCATCTGTTCCAAGCCAATTATGAGTAATTTGCATCACTGGAATTAAGGTGATCAGGTAAAGAGAATCCTATCTAGAAAATTCTCTATAGAGAATTCTCTCTACAGACAACTACTAAACTTTCCATAGTTTATCCATCATCCCTTTGTGAGAGAGCCATGTTTTGCTTCAGCTATTAGTTTGCAGACAAGAAGGGAGAGGGGGAAGGGATGTCTTGGTTTAAAGACAACTATGCAATTTAAGAACACGGGACCACAATAGAGAAGATAACAGCTTTTTATTATACATGTAGTTTCTATATCTACTTATATATTTAAATGAGAAGAGCACAGAACACAACACAGTCTCTCCCCAAAACACTGAACAACTTATAGTGAACCAAAAAAAAGAAAATATTGCCTCCTGTAGGATTGATTTGTGAGTTTCTGACCAGTTTGGTGGTCACTGGAAAATGGTGACCACCATTCCAGATGGTGGGTGGCAGTCCAGGACTCCCTCACGAGCAGATGCAGGGGGGGAAGGAGAAAAAGGATCTCACTAGCTTTCTGGGTGGAGAAGGGGGGTGTCTCACAATGGAGACGAGCTGGATCCAGAACACCGTGGAGAAAGAAAGATGTCACTGCTGAGCTTGCACCGAAGACCAGCCAGAGGGAGAGGGAAAGGAGCCACGGCACTTGCCGTCCGCCATGCTGGGAGCCGAGTCACACCATCTGCGTGCTGCTGGTGCTGCACAGAGAGAGTGAATGTTCCACCCATACGGGGCTACTTCTGCTTCCCCTCCCGACAGCCACTGCTCAGCGGAAATTCCAGAGCTCACCGTGTCCATGCCACCGCCATTCACGCCCATGCACTGCTAGCCAGGGTACCACTGCTTGGAACAGCCACCACCTCACCCGTGCCACACTATTGGCCCCTGAGGAGGGAAAAAGCCCGGCTCAGGTGGCGGCCACCCCCAGGAAACACCACAGGTTGGGCCCTGTGGGCAGTGTGGCCCCGGCACAGTACGGTGGCGTCACATGGCCAAGGGGATGCACCTCTGCCCAGCCCGGCCAAGGGGATGTGGGCAGAGTGACGCTGCATGTCAGGCCAGACCCCTGGCAGCTCACTGCCGCTCACCCCACAACCCCACAGCCACAGAGCCTGGGAGCACTGCTGACCAGAGTTGTCTGCTAGGGCCTGGCCCTGGCACCCTCACGCACATGTTACATGCTGCCACAGCAGCGTGGCACTCCGCAACCCCCACATACACCCACTGCGTGCATGGGATTGGCCTGGCCCTGTTCCCACATTAATGGGAAAATTTTCTAAAAACATAACATAGCCCATAACAGAGGAAGTTGACTTCTGTTTGCTGTTCGAATACAACTCGTTACTTAGATACAGTTTTCCTTGCACCTGTTGAGCGTTACTGAGGACCAAGAAGGAGGGCGATACAGAGATTTGTCCTAAAAGGAGGGTAAAAGGAGGGGAGAGGAGGGGAAGTAATAGGTGGTTGTGAAGAGTGTAAGTCTCCAAGTACCCCAGCCAATGGGAAAGGGGACAGGGACCTCCCTGGCCAAGACAGGGTATAAAAGTGTTGCCATTTTGGAGCTTGGGGTCTGTCTCCCTTGTGAAGGCACACCTGACTTGTTTTTGAAATAAATCTTTTTCTCTGACAACTTTGCCCCCTCTTAATTCCATAAATAAGTGACAGCTATTCCTCACACCTTTAGAGAAAAACAATAGCCCTTTAGGCAGCAAAAGGAAGAGGAAAAGGACCCTTAGTCTTCTAACAAACCAGAACAAGGGATAAAGATATTCTGTCCCAGTATAAAAGAGTAAGTAGTGCTCCTTCTTTTCTATCAAATTATTTTCTAATGTTTGGAAATATGCAGAACCCATTCAAAATGGAGAGAAATGCCAATTAGGTATTTTTTATAAAGCATCTTGACTGGCCAACTGAAGGCAGCAGGCAGATCATCACAACTCCAGCAGAGCAGTTCCCATGATTGAGCAAAAGTGAAGGGGAAGAAATGACTGTTCCTTGGTTTCAGTTTCAGCCCCAGAAATGCATGCTCAAATTTGTTAAAGGCAATTGCTCACGGCCTGAACTGACAGAATTTGACTTAGTCCTGTGCATGTGGCTTCATTTCCAGAGGACTTGGCAGGTGCATGGGTTGCCCTTTAATTGAAATCCAAACCCTTGTGCTCCAGCCTGCATTGTGCCATCCAGATTCATGCAATAAGAACAGTGTGCAGCTCTTTTTGCAGGCCACACACACAAGCAAATCTAAAAGAACTATTCAGGAGTCCATTTAGTAGTACATCTCACATATGAGGTGTAGCTAATGAGCCACTTAACCAACAACTAGCTGCCATTAAAACCCAGGCTGTCATTAACACTGTATATGAAAAGGCAGGATAAGAACTTTAGATCTCAAAGAATGCTGAATTTATATAATAGCTCCCCTTGAATATCACAGAATTAACTAGGTTGGAAAAGACCTTTGAGATCATCAAGTCCAACCCATGACCTAACACCACCTCATCATCTAAACCATGGCACTTAAGTGCCACATCCAGTCTTTTTTTAAATACTTCCAGAGATGGTGACTCCACCACTTCCCTGGGCAGCCCATTCTAATGGCCAATCACTCTTGCTGTGAAAAATGTTCTCCTAACATCCAGCCTAAACTTCCTCTGGCACAGCTCGAGACTGTGTCCTCTTGTTCTGTCACTGGTTGCCTGGGAGAAGAGACTGACTGGCTACACCCTCCTTTCAGGCAGCTGTAGAGAGTGATAAGGTCTCCCCTCAGCCTCCTCTTCTCCAGGCTGAACAACCCCAGCTCCCTCAGCTGCTCCTCATAGAGCTCATGTTCCAGACCCCTCACCAGCCTTGCTGCCCTTCTCTGGACACATTTGCATCTCAATATCCTTCCTAAACTGAGGGGCCCAGAACTGGACACAGCACTCGAGGTGTGACCTAACCAGTGCTGAGTACAGGGGAAGAATCACTTCCCTGCTCCTGCTGGCCACACTATTCCTGATACAGGCCAGGATGCCATTGGCCTTCTTGGCCACCTGGGCACACTGCTGGCTCATGTTCAGTTTCCTGTCAACCAGTACCCCCAGGTCCCTTCCTGCCTGACTGCTCATCAGCCACTCTGTCCCCAGCCTGTAGCGCTGCAGGGGGTTGTTGTGGCCAAAGGGCAGGACCTGACACTTGGTCTTGTTAAATCTCATGCCGTTGGATTCTGCCTGTCTATTCAGCCTGTCACCTTGTTAGTATCTTTTGTATAGCTCCAGAAACCTGACTTTAGTATTTTAAAAGCTGTTTTTTCCCCTTGAAGTCCTTAGAAAAAAAACAAGGTCAGTTATACTACCTCAGAGAGTGCTGTGCTGCATGGGTGAGCTATTCAGTCTTTCAGGTATAACTTCTGCATGTCAGGTTTTCAGGTGTTGCCCTGAAGGGATGCACTTTATCATCAGTTCTTTTCATACACAGATAAAGTGACAGATCAACACTCAAACCTGTTCTGGTGCATTATTTCATCATAATGAACAAACTCAGCAGAGGTGCAGAAAAAACTCCAGCAGTTCTTGAAAGTGGCTATTAGTTGACCCTATCTCTTGCATATCCTGGCAGTAGGCCATCTGTATCTGATGCAGAGCTTTGCCGTTCTGTTACATAATTATTTCGTTTCAGTTCCTCCAGCTTCTTGATCACCACTTCTATGCGAAAGTGGAACTCCACAAGCTTTTCTTTCAGCTTATAAAAAAGAGAAATAAGAGTATTAAAACTAGCAAAAAAAGTCCTAACACCAGGCCTTTGAATGATCCACATAGCATTTTCAGAGGCTAAAGAGCAGCTCACTTTCAATACATAGTGGGCTTGAATCTCTACACTGCATGTCTGGTACAGACAAAATCAGCACCCAAATCATAGGCCTGCACTACAAACTGGAGAGAGACAACTGTGTGCCAGCATCAGCCCTTCTAGAGATGTATGGAAATACTCCATTTAAGGAGTTTAAGGAGTTGCTGGAGTTTTACTATGATGAATCTGATCTCTCCTAGTTAACTCATAGCAAGAGATAGCCTAGTTTTCACATAGCCAGAGATCATCTTTGACAACATCTGGACAAACTGTTTCATCATTAGTTTAGGAATACGTCGACACTATTTCTCAAAAAACAAAGGTCAAATTCTTGTTCTTGTTCTAGTCTATAAGCAAACTCTCTACAGTTATTTAATTTGTGTTTGCAATGAAGTACTATAGTTTTTTTACTTCAGAAAATTGTGTCTCAAGTATAGAAGTCTTGCCTGGATAACATTTTTGCATTTTAGTCTCACTTGACCTCTAAAAACACTATGATTTTACCTACACTGGAAGATGACTTTAAAGAGAACAAAACTTAAGAGATGTCACAGGCCCATTGAAAGAGAAACTAAACTAGAAAACTAAACTCAAACTGAAAAAAAAGTAAGGAATAAGTAAGCACATAAACAGGGTATGCTGGCTGTCTCCAACACACCATAATTTTAACTGTGCAAGAATCCCTTTCAAATTAACAAATTACTATTTTTTAAATTCTTCAACAGTGACAACACAAGTACTAATACCTAGTCTGTGTAAGTGATTCTTGGTTTTTTCTTTTTAAGATATGGACGTAAAAGGATAACAAACTTGTGCCAGATATTTCACTAGAACTGGGTATGTTTTGCAGATTAGGGGTCTTAGAAAATGTTCCGCATGTCTCATGATTGAGCCGGTCACCGTAATATGTCAGCATTTTCTGAGTCTTACGCACTTAAAAAAACAGTATCCATAGTTTTGAACTAATATCCCAAATTACCAGCAGTTTAAAAATATTTTCCATTAGTGTAGAAGTTAATGTAGAAACCTTACTTCTTGCACTTGTTCCTTTAAGGTCACAGCAGGAAAATCCACCTTAGAAGCTTCTATAATCATTTGGTTTCCTAAGATATAACTGGAGAACAAAATGGGATAGGGAAAAAACCCACAAGAAAAACAGTTAAAACCCCCATAGCTGCATTCATTGTTTAGACAAGTTATTTAAATTATTTTAAAGCAGATACAATGTTGTTGCCAAAGTAATCAATAATTATGAAAATATGAAAAACGTAATGGTTTTACTTTGAAATCTTAAGATCCTCTCATCACCAGGTGTAAGTTATTAACAGTTTCTGCAGTCAAGTCCTCAACCTATCATGGAATTAATTTGATACCTTACATTAGCTAGGTGAATCTGGAACTGAAGGAGATTTCAGTATTGCACTCAACTAAAGTTAAACCATTACATTACTACATGAGGACACTCAAGAAGTGCAAGGCCAACCAAATGGATTCATGTCAACACAAACAATTCAGACATCAAGGATATTAAAATTCCACACCAATGTGCTCAGAGAAAAGTAAGGCCACTTTTGTGAGCAGTAGGCCAGTTGTACAACAACTTACAAGTAGCTGTGGAATCACTGACTGTAAGAATACAGTGTACTCACCAGACAATGCTGTCCTTGAAGAAACAGAACAAGCCTCGGAGATGTGCCAGGTCACTGGGGGCAGAATAAAGAACGAAGCCCACGGTCAAGCCACACGACCGACAGTTTAATGCATTATAAGCACTAGAAGGAGAAAGGGAAAAGTGTTCTTGAACAGAAGCTTTTAGAACCCTAGATGCTACATGCTTGTCAAATGACATCAAAACTTCAGTTCTATTAGTAACAAAAAACCAAGACATAATAATACTTCCTCCTTAAATAAATAATACATACAAAAAAACCATGAACATAAGAAGCTGGGCATGTTGTGCAAGAAGTAATCTCCCTAATAAGTGAAGTGCAATTAAGCAAGAAAATACGTGTCTCATTGTCACAGAGTGGTTTAGGCTATACTACTCAAACATGATTTAATTGATAAAACAACGTGTGCTCCAGGTCATAGACGTGATAAAACCTCCTGATAAAACAGATTACTGCCTCATGCAGCGAAAGAAGCTGGAAAAAAAGACAAAAAAAGAGCAAACCTTATATTGAAAAAGTTCCCAGTCCCTACTTGTAGAACAGTCTTTAAACATCTTTTAAATGAGCTCCTGTTTCTGTAAACCCTCAGATGACATTTTACATCTCTCCCAAACCGGAGTTACCAAACCTGTCGCTAACTACGCTCGTGAACAGAGCGCCACAAGTTATTTGTTTTCAGTATTAAGAAAAAACAAACAAAAGCCACAAAAACTCCCAAACACCAGCAAACCAAACACAGTCCAGAGATGCTTTAATTTAGGTAACAGACCTTTTAGGGAAGGAAAGAAAGAGACCTAAAGGCTGGGCCGTCTTTTACTGCATTGCTCAAACGTTGCTCTCCACTTTCAAAGATTACTGCAGCGAAACTTCATTTTGACAGAAGTGAAAGCTACATACCTACAAAAGGTTTCTCCATCCTAGGTGGTGAAGAAGAGGTGCAAAAAGCACTCGGGAATTTGCCAAGCCCCTCAGAATGCCCCGAGCACGAGCCGAGCCGGCGGGACTCCCGGCTCCGGGCCTCGGCGGAGCCCGGCTCTGCCCACACCATTTACCGCGGCGGCCCTGCCCAGAGGGCCCGACACCAAGAGCAAGAACTCGGGGAGCTACGCACCATCCCAGGAGGGGACCCTCGAGGGCGACCAAGAGCGAATCCTGCCAGATCACATCACTGGTGACTTCTGAGGAGAGAGAGAGACGCGCTGCAGCCGAGAGCCCCCGGACCAGCCGCAGCCCGGCCACCGCCGAGCTCGACCCCCAGCCCGGGCTCGGCACCCCCTGCCCCGACAAGGCACTGACTGAAGCAGGCGAGGAAGCTGAGCTGCGGCGTCCCCGGCGCGCACAGGTGCAGCGAGTCCCCCAGCACCGTCCAGCAGCCGCAGCAGAGGAAAGCGGCGCTCTCTTCCGGCAGCAGACGCTGCCGCCTCGGCGGCGACGCCAGCTCCGCAGCCGACGGCGAAGCAGACGACGGAGGCGGCGACGACGGCTGCGGCATCCAGGCGGTAACGCCGGGGGAGTGCGCCCGCTCCACCACGATGGTCCCGAGGGGCTGCGGGTCCTGGAAC
>WEIV01029492.1:243051-367902 GCA_013390005.1 Calyptomena viridis | reverse complement strand
GTTCACTATTAAAGTTTAAAGGAAAACTAATGGTATATTGAAGTAGTTTGAATTCGGCGTTGCTAGAAGACAATACTGGTTATTGTTGTCGTCTTACTCTTAAGAGTATCACACCAGATTGCCTGTCAAATTCATCTTCTGGCTCTTGTGTGCATGCAGGCCTACTGTGGCTTCTCTCGGCCCAATGTTCCACCTCAGCATCTCTCTGCAATAGCCACAGGAAACTGGGGATGTGGTGCCTTTGGAGGGGACTCCCGATTAAAAGGTAAATTGTAGCTATTCATTAATGTCCAAATGAATCAAAAAGCTTACGTTTTGATCCTTGACTATATGTTTTTATTCAAGTACGTTTTTTGGTTTTGTTCTAATTAATACATTTTAGCCAAGAAAATTGGAATAATAGTTAAACTGTCTATAGGACTGGCTCATTAACTTTGATCTTTAGGCCATGAGTAACGTGACCTTAGACAAAAAAAAGCACACTGCTTTGATATGCCATTTTCAGTTTAAAGTTTGGGGTGAGTACATGGCGGTAAAATGTTCGGTTTACAAGAACTTGTAGCACTGAAACCTTAGAAAGCACAGACACACAGTTTTAGTTCACAAAAGAATGTGTTCGGTGCAGTTGTCAGTCATATAAATCAGTTGGCCTTTCTGGAGCAGTCTTTTTAGACGGTGCCTAAAATTCATATCTCTGCAAAGCTGTTTAAAGTACCTGCTAATTTGCAAGGCTTCACGAATTTGCTGGCAATGCTTAATGTTTCGTTTTGCTCCCTAATATATTGCTGTATGCCAGAGAGGTTTCCAGTCTTTCCTGACTTGCCTGCTGTATCACTCACTTTCTCATGTTCTTTTATATTTAATTAGAGTATTTATAATGTGGCAGATACCACATGCCTACATTAATTTAAGACCTTTTCCATCAATTCAAGAACTGATGGATCCTGACATTTAAATTGATATCCCAATTCAGGTAGTTTTAAGTAGAAATTTACATTTTTGTTGCTTCCAAACATTTGGAGAATATTTAAAATGTGCTTTTCTGAGCCGCTTTAGGTAGCTACTTTGACACAAACAACCATCAAGCTCCCAGCTTCATTAGTTTTCTTTCTTAATGTGTTTTATTCATTGAGCATCTATTTTTCCTCAATGCTCATTGATTTCCTGACAGTTGTTTTTTGATTTCCATTAGATAAAATGGGCTGCCAAGTGCAGATTGTCAATATCAGGAATAGTATTCACTGCAAAATCTGATCATACTTGGTTTATGTTAGGAAGGCTTAATAAATACTTTAATTTGCATAAGGTCTTGGTCTTGGGTTTGAACTGTAATATCCCATGTGTATTTTTTTCATGTATGGCTTTCTCATAAAACTGTAGCTTATCTGATCTAACCTATTATTTTTTCAAATGGGTTTATCTTTTAAAATAAGGATTGCTCATTGCATCACTGAATCCAAATAGCTTTTGTTGACTGCACAGGCTTGACAGTGTATTACAATGACAAAATAGTTTTCGTAGTTTAAAATCTTACTTTTTAATTTAATGTTCTTAAATATACACCCTTGTCCTTTGAGAATTAGCATCTGGATCTGTAGCACAGCTTTCAGAACCACCAAAGTACTTGATGTGATTGGATAGAACTGAATAAGTGCCAAAATCCGTTATGGTATTTTATCATGGTTTTTTTGTAGTCACTAATTAAAGGAACACAGTTGTGTATAAAAATGGTTTCACTCAAGGTCACAGATGATGTGAAAAATTAAGTCTTCTTAAGAGAGGGGAAAAAAACAACGTGACTTGATAAATTAAAGACCTGGTATGTAAGCAGTCCAGATTCCAGCTAAGTTAGGAAAATTCCTATAAAATTTTAGTATAAACTTGAGACTTCGAATACTGAGAAAGTATGTTTATATAGTTGAGAGAAGTTGGAAGATCTTGTCTTGCTTTGCAAACCAGAGGATAATTTAGCAATTACTAGCTGCGGAGCTTCGTGCAACTGGCTAAATATTGGAAAACTTTTATTTTATTGAAAATGCAGAGGAGATGATCTGATGAAGCATATCATAAATACAAAAATTCTTATCGATGGTGAGAAGGTATTCTCTAGGTGAATTGGTGTTCTTATTTAGCTGAGAAAATAAAGTCCAGTAGGAAGAGTGCTTTAAAAAGGCTGGTGTGGGGTTAGTGAGAGGAGAGGAAAGCCTGCATCTGGTCTCCTGTAAGTGCCGTGATGTTGAGGTGCTGCCGTGGGAGTTGTGGGGTTCTGAACGTACCCGAGGGCAGCGAGTGGCATCACTGTGCCTGCAGTGGGAGCTCAGCTCTGCCCACCCCGGCTCTGGTGCCACTTTCCTTGTGCCTGTCTGTGGACTTGGGCTGTGCTGCCATGACAGGAGACCTTTCCTCTGCTAAATGGGACTACTGAACACGTAAGGCCTGTGAGGATGGTTGGGTCCCCAGAGGGATTTGTGTTACGATGCTGCCACCCTCACTGGGTGGCAGAAGTTGTCATCACAGCCATTCCTTCAGGAGTGAGTCCAGAAGTTAAATGGGATCACATCAGCTGGGTGGAAGGGGTGAGAGAGCCCAAATGCCTCCAGATCCTGGTACCACGAACTCTGTTTCTCTTCCTGTGATGCTCCTTCTGTATCAGTAGCATGGAAATTTCACATGGTATTGTATGTAATTAATGTCCAGAAGATTGTGAAGTCTGATTCTTGACAGAAATTTTGATTCTCGTTTCATAAGCTTTATGGTGATTCAAAATAAACAGTAGAGTGTTTTTAATATAATCTGTAAAGTGAAAGTGCGTTGTTTGTTTGGAATGAATAATAAGATTCATTAGGTTCTGTTCCCCTATGTAAGCCAGTTAATTGGACTCTTTAAAAGCTGAACTGTTGAAGCTTTACTAAATCCACAGCTGGTTCAGTAGTTTAATTAAAGTATCATTCCCAGATTGAGATTAATTTTACATGTGAATCATGTAATTTATAATTTTAGCAATGGGTTTACAAGAGAGCTTTTTTTATTAAAGAATGCAGTATTTTATTAGGTCTCAGTTTAAAAATGTGAAAGATTCTTGAGCTATGAACAGCTTTCTATTTAGCTTCCACTAGCAGGTGGCAATGCAGTGCCTACACTGTTTTATTTAACATTAATCTTTACAAAGACAATATTAATCACATTTTAATTAACTCTACTTACTGGGTAGAAAAGGAAAGAATTAATAACAGAACTGCACCAGTAGGCTCTGAAGTAAGACAAGCTGCAATGGATTAAATAATTGCTGGAGTCCATTCTTTGGACTCTTGTAACATTCCCTGAAATGAGTTTGTGATTGATTCCTTGCCTCTGTGACACTCCAGCCTCACAGTACTGGTTCGTGAAAGAGCTGTGCTGGTGTCAGTTTGATGCTACCTGAAAGGGTCCTTGTTCTTCTGCTCCCCTTCCTTGTTCTTGTCTCTGTGCTCTGGTGCCCTTCCTTGCTTCAGCTCTGGGTCTTAGCAAACCCTTCACTCAGCCAATTCGACTGCTGTTTTAACAGAAAACAATTAACTTGTATAACTTTTCTGCCAATTTGATAAATGGAATTGGCACAATGAGATGTCTGATGAGCATCTGAGAGCTGCAGAAAAGTCTGGAGATAGGTGAGACATGGACCAGAGCCGCTTTTCCCAGTTGCAGTGGGTCATTAGCTTGACTCAGCTGGACGATTGATTGATACCCCAGATGATTTCTCAAGATGAATCTTCAAAAAACTGTTTCCAAGATAGGAAGCATTTTTCTTTCTTTTCCATATGGAAGAAAAGTCTGTTTATATTGTAATATTAGCTATTGACAGAACTTGGGATGCAGCTTGGTCCAGGAAGTGTGGCAGAAAGCTGGAAGTTAAATAACATGAATTACATTCTTGGCATCGCCAGTCGCTTCTTAGGGGTTAGCTTGAGCCATGTATTCCATGCTGCATGTCTCTCTTATAGCTCTGATGGACACACAGTTGTTTTATCCTGTATTCATGTGTATAATCTCTTTTGTTGTTTTAGCCTTAATACAGATATTGGCAGCTGCTGAGGCTGGACGTGATGTTGTTTATTTTACCTTTGGAGATGTGGAGCTGATGCGGGATATTTACAGCATGCATACTTTTCTCTGTGAGAAGGGCCAAACTGTTGGTGAGCATAAATCTTTCTATGGAGCAAAGAGACTTAACCACCTCTATAAGTAGAAATTTTCCAATATGAAGTATTGTCATCAAGTCCAAGGTTTGCAAAACCTTTTACTATAACTCAGTAATGCTTTAAAAAGGGAAAATTTTGATATACATTTGTCTTTTAGTGATTCTGGCTTGATCCTGCAAGATATGGTCATATGTGTTATCCAGTAGTAATACAGGAAAAGCAGTGTATCCATTGCCCCACTGTAGTTGTTAAAGGTTTTAATTTCTTGCACAGAAGCACAAAGTTAAGTAATTGGCAGTACATTTATAAGTAACATGTATGCAAGCCCAATGTTGGAATAGTTTGTGCAGGAAGTTGAGGGAGCCCATCCTATATTCTGAACAATCTGGAAACAGCCATGTTCCCATTACACAGCTGTCTGCCTCCTCTACCACTGCTCATTTAGAGAGATGTTCCTAGCCATTATCTCAGTGTGCGTGTGCATTTCTAGCCTTCATTTGCAACAGACATTGCTCATATGGCATGTTCATGCACATTTTTTAATTATTTCTTTTTTTTTTTTTTTTTTTTTTTGAAGGGGACATTTATAGGCTGTTGCTGAGATACTACAATGAAGAATGCAGAAACTGTTCCACTTCAGGACCAGATGTTAAGCTGTACTCTTTCATATACAACACCATTGAGTCCTATGCAGATTCTACTGATGATGATAATGATGAAAAAGGGTTGTGCTTTGAAGATTAAAATAAATGTATTTGATCAGAATAATGTTTATCTCCTCCCACTGGTATATTGTGTGAAATGCTGGACATAATGAATGAGATGGCTTGACTTAATCTTGGTAGTTATGTATAACACCCAAACAAAAAAAAACAAATACCTTTGAAATACCGGATGTATTTGTTTGATGGTTTCATACATGAAAACCTTGTTCATGTGTGTACAGAAAAATTTTCTGGAGTAAGTCTGATATGCATTATACCTTATTAAGTAGGATATTTTGGTACACGTGTATTTCACTCAAGAGATTGCTGAAAGACTTCAGAATACTTCCCTGTAGTCCTTCACCCTTACTTTTCAGAGCTCTTATGGAGATTTCTCATGCAGGCTTAGAGCTGGAGTGTAGGCAGCCATGTAACTCTGAGGTGATGTCAAAGAGAAGCATCATAATGATCATTCTTACTGAAAATTGTCATAATCCTTAAGACTGACATGGTAACATCAGTGTTCTTACCAAGTTCCCATTTGTTTAGCTTAAAATGCCCTGGGTTTAATCTATTTTTTAATAAACGGTTAAAACCTGAAAGATTCTCAAGGAGCTGCATTTCACAACTGCATGGTCTTTATCTAATCAGGCATAAAGCTTAGCATGAAGAAGGAGAGAAAAAAAAAAGTGTGGGAGAGTGGGAAAATGAGAAATGTGACCAAAGCAGAGGAAAACATTTTCACATGAAATTCTTCAATACTATTTTGTTGGTGCTATCTGTTGCCACATTAACCTTGTTCAGTCTCTTTGAAGTTTCTCAAGGTTCAGTGCTGCTGCTGCTGCTATTTGAATTAATGTCTGCTAGTTGTGTTTATATTGTCATCAGTTCTCCTTTATTACAGTATGCATATATGTGAGTATAAGATCCCCATGGGATAACGTGAGTAAGGAAACAGAAATCATGTATCAGTGGGAGAAAGGTCTGCAGGCTACAGATAAGGATATAGGTCTGGTTGGGAGTTTGAGCCATTTTATACATGGGAATGGTAACAATGAAGAGTCGGCAAAAGATGTGTAAAAACTGTGCTATTACTATCTGTGAATACCAAATAGTGTTGCTGTAGTACATTAATACTTTACACAAGATACATCTGTGATAAAACTTTTTCAGGTCTGTGTACAGGGCCAATCCAGCTAGACTTGTCTATTAGTTATTTAAATGCAGCTTAAGCCCAGATTCTTAAGTTTAGGCTCTTCTGTGTTAAGTTTTCTGGTCTGTCATGGTTGCTATTACGAGTTAGCAATACAAGTGAAAACTGCAGCAGGAAATGTAGTGACTTAAGCCTCTAATATCAATTAATCCTTTTGGCTTATGTCAAATAAAACTTCTCCAAGCCTCGAACACACCATGGTAATTAAATGCTGGAAGATGTTGGCAGGCTGGCTCACAATAAAGCACTCGCTGACCTGCTCTGGGGGAAGCAATAGGAAAGAGTTTGGCTTGTTTATAAACGCCACCAGAGTGCTGTACCTTGGCATTAATCCTGAGTGGTCAGTTCAGAAGTGTGTTGTTTGGGAGGTGGTGGACACCGCAGTTTAAGGGTTTCTTCCTGTTCTTCCCACCAGCTGTAGTTTTCTCCACCCCAATCCATTACAAGGAAAAGATTTAGACTAGAATTTCAGGCTTTTTTCTGTGTTTGCAACTTGTGTCCTCTGATTCAGCAAAGATCTTTTCTCCTCCTCTTGGTGTTTCAGTTTTGGCGCAGATTCTGGCAGTAGGAGTAACAGTGTGTTATTAGCCTACTAGTTCTTATTTGGGCATTTAAGTTCAACTGTGTTCATAGGTTCAACTATCATAGTGCTTCTAGATGCATTGCTGATGATAAATGTGCCCTGTTAATTATGACAAGTGATGGAAAACTGGTGCTATCTGCCAAACCTTCTTCACCTTACCACTCAGGATTTCCTACAGAAAAGGTGAACAGAATTTGTTCCTGAACAACTGGAAAAAAAATATAGTAAGAAGCTTTAGATAACTAGGTATGACCTCCCCTTTATTATAGATAAATACATCTTTATTAGTGCAATATTAATTTTCACTGTAAGAAGTGATAGGTCAAATATGAAAAATGTACCAAAATACTTCAGTCTAGAAACAGAAAAATTTAACTTTGGAAAGATTTTCTGAGGACCTTATTCAGTTAAAAGAGTTCTTGCGGTGTCAAGTGCTACCAGGATAATCCTAGTCTTTTTATGCAGTCTGTAGTTTAAGTGATACTGAGAATTTTCTGAAACAGAGAAGAATGCCTTTAGTTTGAGATCATTCATTAGGATACATATACCATACTTTATTCTCCTATGAATTATTCTTGTATGGAAGGAAGAATGGAAAATAATGCCTTTTCCATTTAATGTGTTGTCTGAATAAGAGTGATATATCCTGCATTGTATGGTGTGTTCCTGATCTTGTAAAGGGCAACGTTGTAAGAATGTTTTGAATATGACTGATCACGGGCAGGCTGAAGATTTTATTTTTCTTTGGTATTTTGTTGTGGGTTTGGGGTTTTTTTTAAGCAAAGTAGCCCAGGATTAGCAAGGTAACAGTGGTGTTACATTTCCATGACATTCTAATTCAGTAAAGAGCTGAACTGCCCAGGATACTGCATGTCAGCCCAAAACATGCTCTGCGTCTTTCTTTTTCCCTCCACCCACCTCTCTCCATTTACAGACTCCCCAAAATGTTTTCTTTGTAGCGATGCCTTTGGTGCTCCATTGGAAGTCGTGTGGAATGGAGATGCTGATGATCTCATTGTGCAGCTGAGAAAGCTTAAGTTTCACTCCTCCAGAAACCTGTTTATGGAGTGTTCCGGGTTTGGGGTTTTTTATTACTTTAGAGATGTTTGCTATATGATTTCCAATAAAAATAAACTTCCTACCAAAACTCCTGTTTTATACTTTTTAGCAGCTAAATTGAATGCTTATTATGAAACTACAACGGGCAGTCATGTCGATTGCAATGTTGCCTCATAGTCAAGTTTGGTGTCAGAGCACTTGTGTTGTTTCACAGCTCTTGCACCTAAATTGCTTGGTTTTGACGTTTTCTGATCTGATGAGAAGTATCCAATACTGTATATATTAATTTATAAACTGTTGAAATGTTCCTGACATTCTTCTAAACTTACAGTTTATGCACCATTATATTATATTGATTTTTCTGGGTCTGTATGCTAATGTTTACATAATTTTGTAGGAATATGATTAAAAAATTCTGACTGAAGCAATGTCATGTGATTTGTCTCATAATATATTTTCCAGGACAGAGAAATTCCAGCACATTTAAATGCACAGGGCACGGTACTACGGATAGTTCTATCAGTAAATTAACACATAACACGTAGCTGAGTAATTCATTCTTACTCTACAGTATTGTGGTGATTGATTCCGTCTGCATAGCACTGTAAAAAGGAATTAACTACTGTAATTTGGAAGGGTGTGAGTGTGAGGTTTCATCTGTGTATATGGCTGTATGCTTAGTTCCCAAGCTTTTGGTAAGCAAGTGTTGTACTATTTGAACTTCATGAAGGAAATGTCACTAAATAAAAGCAAGTAAACCCCTAATAATATGTAAATAATATGTTATGTAAGTGTTTGTATGGTTTGTAAGAGTAGGACCGAGATCCTCCTGAGGTTTTTTATGTAGTTGTGCTTTTAAGTTTTCAGGGATGGCAGCACAGACACTGACCAAGAGGCACGTCTGTGGAAGCAGGAATGAGCCTGGCTGTGCTCTCCCTGCTCGCGCGCTCTGCTCCGGCTGTCAGCGAGCTGGCAGGGCCGTGGGCTGTCAGTCCACTCTGCTCTGTGAACGGCCAGAAGGATCCCACTCTCCACGAGCAGTGTCTGCCTGAGTGCGGCATGAGCTGGGGGGTGGCAGGCTCCTGGTTGTGTGACAACTGGGTAGGGAGAAGGGTGGATGCCCTTCATGTTGTACTTTGTAAATCCCAGGCTGGGGGAGGCAGAAGCTGCTCACACTCTGCTGCTGCAGTGTGGAAGCAGCTGCCAGTCTCTGCTGTCCCAGGCTGTCACTGATCTTGCTGTGATCGGGAAACATCCTCAGGAATACGTTTTTTTAATTCTTGAAAGCAACTGGAGCCTGTGGAGATAACCCTGAGAATAAAGCACAATTGCAAGGTCTACTTCACCATGGACTTCTCCCATTTTTTTCCGTTGTTTTCCGACGTATGTCAGTGCTTTGATAGAGTTGTCCCAGACAACTTTTGATATTGACATTCCAGTCTGCATCCTCCCAGCCTGAGCAGCATTCTGTGACAGAAGGATGGACAGATGGATGTCAGACCTTGGGATTCCAAAAGCTGTTACAAACTCTGTCAGGGTCACTGAGGTAATTGTGTGTTAGTCAGTGTAGGGTGATGCAATGTTTGCTCTTGGTGGACGACTGGGGATTTTTCTTTTTTTCTTTTTTTTAAATATCTGCATAAAGTATCTTTCACCTTTTTTTTATGGTACATTTGTGGCAAGAGTGAGAACATCCATAAAATCATAGAAACTGCAAGATACTACAGCTGTCTGAAGTTGTTGGGGTTTTTTAGCTCAGAATCAAGTATTTATGATCTTGTTTTGTGCTAACAGTGTTTCATTCTCATTTATCATTGCTTAAGTGAGTGTGACCTAGAAGCTGCATAGGAGATATCTGTCACTGATAACTCCATTACAGCAATCTCATCAATTTCTGCTTAGCTGAGCTGTCAGCTGGGGCTTCATTGCATGGTTCTGGTAAGTGGCACTTGGTCTGCAGTTAAAGGAAGCGCTGGTGTGTTCCAAGTCATCTTGGTGATGCTGTGGGTACACAGGATTTTGGGGATATGTGTACACTGTGCTGTGCCTGCATGTGCATTGCAGGAGCTTAAAGAAGCTGTCACGAGCTACTGGGAGTGTGGATCATTAATAACGTGGTGAATCAGCTGTAAATCTACAAAGCTGGGGATTGGGGAACCTGGGCACTATAGAGACAGAGGCTGCACTGTCTTCACAACCTGGCTGTGCTTGCTGGCTCTGGTAGCCACAGTTCAAATACCTCCTCTCTATCAGATGGATTGCACTGAAGATCCTTTGCATAGCTGATCTGCTGAAAAAGAAGAAGACAGGTTTTTGTGCTGTTTTTCTCCTGTGATTTTTATTTATTTATTAGTGATAAATTGAACAGGTAAAAATGTGAGATTTTTCGCTTTTTTTTTTTTTGCTGGAGTATCTAAGAGGACCACTTTGATGTTCAAATTTTCAAGAGTAACAGAATACAAGGAGGGGATTTCTTCATTGGGTGTAAAATGGTAAGAGCATGCCTGATTGGGTAAAGATTACTGTAAAGCCTCAGCTCCTCCTGCCCAAGTGGTAAATGTTGGTTTGTGTAAATCTCTTTTTGGAGAATTTATGTAACACACAGGTAAGAACCTATTTACTCTGCACAGAACTTTCCACAGATGCTTCGTCTACCCTGCTCCTACTTATTTTCACTTGGAAGGCCCAGTTCAGTCACACTTTTTTTTTTTTTAAATATTCTTTTAAGAGATGCCTCCTGCAAATAACTGAAATTCTTATACCTATTCTAGCTGCTTCCTTTTGTAATTAATAATATGAAAATGAGATCCTGCATAGATTAAAACTGCATTTACTACATAGGAAGGGAACAAGGGACCAGTGAGACACATTTGTTTTTAAAGTCCATGTTTAGAGTTAACAAGAAGCAAGAATGTAGTGCCATGCAAGATGCTACCAGTGTGGATGCAAGACATGCAGGTGTGAGCATCTAATCACTGTCCCCATGCAAATATTGAACTTCCATTCCAAGGCTATTTTTGTAGGAAGGCAGTAATGACAGATTACAACCTGTTTGTTTTAATACATCACATCATCACTATTTTAGTATGTCTGACCTTAGCTAAAGGTTACAGGCATCATGGGTGTTTTTGCCTTGAAGTACAATATTTGTGAGCTTTTATATAAACTAATTTACACTAGGAACAATGTCTGGAGTGTGTGAGGAATGAAACCTGTGTAAATCCTGCCTGGAAGTGCTCTGTAATGGCTCTTGAGCATCTGACATCTTTTCAGAGTGGAGGAGTGTGCTAGAAGTCTACAGGGGAAGTCTAGAAGTCTACTACTCTTGCTCAGTGACAGTGCTTTCACTTTTCTTTTACACTTCCTTGATGGAGACAGATAGAAAAGTATCTTGATTGTTGGAAAACAGTTAAGTTTCTCAGAAATTGCTAGTAGTACCTTTTAAAAACCAGAACAAACCAGGAAAGCAAAGACAGAATCAGGGATAAACTTCAAGTTTTTCACATTTATTACAGAAATCTTGTATAGTCATGTTCTCTAAATGTGATGCTTAGTTTCTTTCAGAAATCATCATCAAGACCAACTGTAAGAGTGCCACAGGTGTATGTTCCCAATTAGCCTTTAGTTTCCAAGTTTCAGGTCTTTGCAAAGAGGGCAAAAAACACTTTAGGTGAGGCGACTGATTTTTGTTTCTGTGTTCCATTTGCTGGGTTGCCATCTCCCACATGTTACTGTCCAAGAAGAAACACCTGTACAGGTTTCCTTAGGTGCCTGTTTGATTAATGTTTTTCATTTGTGACTGGATACTGACGGTAGTCCTGCTTTGCTTATGGGAGGGGCAAAAAGAAAGGTGATATTTCTCCGAAAACAGCAATGTGGGCTCTGACTGTGTCTCGGTAAGTCCCATCCATTTTGGAGCTAAGTGGGGAATTTACAAGCTTGAGCACCTTCCATGGCCGGAATCTTGCAACTTTAGAATTGGGATTAAGAAAAACATGGAAAATTTACTCCAGGCTGCCTGGTTAGTTCAAGTTGTTTAGCTTTGTGTACCTGGAACACCAGAAAGTTTTCAGTGAAATATTTCCACAGGCTTGTACATCTTCCATCAGTAGCAATGTTCCCAATGTTAATGGTGTCCCCTTTTGTGGTCTTGAATAACCAGGCAGGTGAGTGAGTAACTGCACCCCTGTGGAGAGAAGACAGGGTGTCTCCTCTGGCACTATTGGCCTTGCAGGATTGACTGGAGGGAAAAGCACTGTATTATAGATCTTTTCCCAGGAATTCAACCTGCTCCATTTACAAAGGGAACAGATTTGCTGAATTAATCTATTGTGCTATTTCAACACCAGGTATTACCTACATAGGGACACTTAGGAAAGTTCATGACCCTGAACCTTGACATTAGTGTGGATTATCACTAAGCAGAAAAAGGTTTTGTATACCTCCATTTGAGAGAGAAGGAAGCTAAATCAAATCAATTAATTAAGGGTGTCAAGATTTAGATGCAGTTTATATCACCTGCTTTAGAGATGCTTCAGAAGAACTCTCTTCTATGGCTTTATGTCAGTGAGGACTTGGCTCCGCTGCACATCTACAATGGCTTTCAGCTGGAAGTTGATGGGAAGTGCTGAACTTGCTCATTTTTTCATTCATCAAAGCATCTTGGCACACCAGATGCAATAAAGATATTGTATAGATCAAAGTGTTTCATCACAGCATGAAGTTAATTTTGCTAAGATTTTAAAACTTACCTTTTCAAAATTAAAGGTTTAGAAAATTGCTGTGACTAGCTAAATCCCATTAATGAATAATGACAAAATTTTCTTGAATGTATTAGGAATTGATTGGATCTAAACCAAAATGTCATGAAAATAAATTAAGGTAACTGTAAGCATTTCATACCCTTTTATATAAAGGATATGATTCTAAAAAAATTGTATTTTCAGTTCCAGAGCTAACTCTATCTTCAAAATGCCTGCATTGTAAGGTAATTATCTTATCGCAGTTGTAAGTCATTATTTTGCCTGTTGCCTGAGGAATTTTACAGCAGAGCAGTATTAATAAGATGCCAGGAGTACAAATTTCACAACTTAATCTCTGTCATAAACGGAACTCATATAAACAAAGTGGCATTTTCATTCATAATTACATGACCTGCAGCAAGTGTGGGTCAGGAATGAAAGGATGTTTGATTTTACATTCTATGGAAAATCAAACCTTTTGCATTTTGAGGAGAAAGGTAAAAAAAAAAAAAAATCAGTGTCTTCTAGTTAAGGACTGAACATACTGCAACTTCGTGTAAAGGAGGCTTCTAATTCAGCCACATTGTAAATCTCAGCTAAGTAGCATTTATACATTACTGTTGGTGATGACAATTTCCTGGGCATTCGAATGCAAAAAAAGACCTACTGATTGATTAAGTCCACCCCTCCCTCACTTTGCCAGTTCCAGGTACACAAAAACTAGCAGGCAAGCCCAGCAGATGGAATATAAAATGCAACAGATTTGAAGGGGTTTTTTCTTGTCTGAAACTGGACCATTTGATTGTGAGCAATCATGAGGACTAGATGTTTCTAATGACAACGAAGTACCTCCTTAAGTCATGTGACTTCGGCATCTGTGGCTGACTGACTTTTGACTGACTTTTGGGGGGGGTTTGTTTTGTTTTGAGGTTTTTGAAGTCTTAAAATGTTTTCCCAGTTGTTGACATTAGAGCTGGAAAGGCTCAGATGAACCTGTACCTTCTGCATGTCAATTTTGGAAGGGTTTTGTTATCTTGACTGACAGCAGGAATCTGCTTTTCCTGCTAGGAAAGTTTTGGCCCCAGTAGTTTGAAGGGTTTCAAGGCTAATAAAATTTCTGTTTGCTTTAAACAAGCCCTCCTCTCTTTTTGCCTCAAACCTTGATTACATGTGACCTTCTGAGAGCCTCAAGATGTTAATAAATTACTTTGAGATTGGTTTTTGCTACAGTCCAGTGTAAAATTGTACCCATGAAAAATGTTTAATCTGTGACCAAAATAAGGCATTTATATACTTAAATGAGTAGAGGAAGGCTTTGCTGTTCTGGAAATTCATGTGGCAATGATCAGACAGAGCTATGGCTTAAGGGAGTTAAATCCAGCTCTGGATTCCAATCTTTAGCCATACTTGGCCAATGTTTTTTGGATGGCATGCACAGGAACATATGGATCACAATGACCAGCATCTTGAAACAACAAATGATGCCAGGTACTCTCTGCTGTGTTAATAGGGCTGAGACATAACACAAGAGCAGCTAGTGGCCCAAGTATCATAATGTTGCATTTGGTAGTTTATATCTTAAAGCCTTTCCAAAAGTAAGTATTTGGAATGTGCCCAGGTGGGGGAAATTCTCTGAAGCAGGGTGAGGGAAGTAATGAGCCAGGAGGAGACAAAGGACCCGTGAGTGTCCCCTGCCCAGTCAGTGTCCAGCAGGCACAGGCAGCACCTTTACCTCACAGAGGTCAAACACATGGATGCCACAAACCCAGGCCTGGTGGGTGAAACCCATGTGTGTTTTGTCCCACGCTTGAGAAAGTGTTAATTCCTTGTAAACGACTCTTTGTTTGCCGAAGTGCTTGCTTTACATCTCTGCTCTGGGCTGACGGCCTCACTGCTCTGCTGGCTCCTCGGAGGTGTCTAGCCGATGATCTCAGCCCCGCCCGGAAGGTTCACCCTGTCTGCAGGAGGAGCCGTAATTCAGCCTCCCGGCTCGCTCCCGCTAAACCGCTGTCGCAGGCGAGCGCCTGTGGTGACAGCGTGTGCCTGCCGTGCTTAGTGGCTTTAGAGAATTGACAGATTCAAACGCATTTACTTAAGGCTTGGGCTAATCACAGTCCCCAAAGTGACGTGCAATCGTTTTCCTTTGGAACTAGAGCCTTCCCTTGCTACAAGGTGCAAGGTGGTAATGAGTGAGGATCATGATTTGCGAGCTGGATTGAGTAAGAAATGACACTTAGGATTTATTTCTCACTTGCCAAACACCTTCAAAGACTTTTCAATATATTTCTGTAATTGACTTCAGCGACAGCCTCCCAGGGGCACTGTGCACATCCAGGGGAATGGGTCTATGCAGGAAAGGTCTGTTCGTTAAGGCACGACCTGTAATTGCCTCAGGCTGCCACAGCTATAGCACTAAAACTCCAAACCTGCCATCTTTACAACTAAAACTCATCTCACTGTGGGCCCTGCCTTTCACTTGATAATGTTCTTCTTCATGTAGAGTTCTGTGCATTGAAGGTGATACTATGATTAATCAGACTAGGATTTCATGCAGCTCAAAATGCCTTCGAATGGAGCTGTAGAGATACTCTTTCCACAAGCTCCATCCAGACATCCACTGAAAACTGGCCTGCAGAGACTGGAGAGCTAGATATCATCATGGAGCTGTGTCCTGAGCTTCACAACTATCTCATCAGCAGTGTCCATAAGCATTAGTACAACTCAGTGAACTCAGCATCGATGGGTGAGGACTCTGTAGAATAGGAGGCTTTGTGTAATCTGATATCATGGACTGCACAACAAGTTAGTCTGAAAGGAATTTAGAGCAAAGTTAGAATAACTTACTCCAAGCTGATAAAACAAGCACAAAATTACACCCTGTTGACAAGTTTGAGGTGAGTTGTTGCATTTTTCCTATAACACCAACATTTCTTTCTGAAAATCTCTTTGGGGATATGGTGGCTGCTAATGGACCAACAGTCCATGTGGAGCATCAGTACTGCCTAAGTTCACCTTGGTAACTGAGATGCTCAGGTGTCTGCTCAGCTCAGATGTTTCTTCTTTACCGGGGAACAATTGTACAGTTTACTGGCAACAAAAAGGAAAGGAAGCACAGAGCTGTCACAGCTGTGAAGGAGAATTTCTCCCCAATACTGTCCAGCTGAGTCCACCATGGTGAATGTAATGTTTCCAAATGGCCACCATCAGGAAAATAAGGAATGACTGTGACTCTGCACGTAATAGATTTGAGATTCACAGGCCACCCCTGACTCCTTGGATTTTTTACATTAATACTTTTGCTGAAGGTTCTTTTGGCTCAGGCACCAGAGGAGAAATGGTTAGGGGCTGCAAGAGTAAAGAAATCATGAAGTTTTAACTGTACAACAGGTTTGGAGAGGAGCTCCAAAGGATCTCACTGATAAACAGCTATATTTTTACTTCTGAAAAATAGAAGTAAACAGAAAAGCCTGTTTGGTTATTGCAGAATTACTCAGTAGGGATAGTGCATCTGAGGGAACTCTAGCTTTGAGGCACAACGTGGTGTTGATTAGTGCAAATAAATCTCTTCAAGAGTAACCTTTCAGCAATTACAATCAGACACTGCCACTGTGGCTTCAAAAGCTTCATTAGCAAACCCTGCTCACAGTGAGAGCTGCAAATCTCAGATACCCCAGAAGTTTTAGCTGATGGAGAACTGTCTTCCCTTATTTATTTTATTTCAAATAAAAGAAGTGGGAAGATAATTACACATTCCTTCATCCAGATAAATAGCATTAAAAATCAAAATAGATCCTCCTGAAGAAAGCACAGCCAGTGGTATAGTTCTAAAGAGGTAATAATTTTCCAGTTGAGTAGGATAAGCCAGGATACCTTGATGTTTTCTTTTTACCCAAAGGGACAATCTAAAAAAATGCAGTGTGTTTTACATGTAGTCAAAAGAAAGATATAAAAAATAATTTTTCCTTTTCTATTTTAGTTAGGATTTTCTTATGAAACACCTGCAAATTGTTTGAAAACAATTTTCTAGCAGTTTTCTCCTAATCCACTTGTAAAATAGAAAAAATAATATTTTCAGTTCTTTCTTGGTTAAGGAAAGGGCAGTTGGCAGTGCTTTATTCATTGTCATCATGCCAAATGCTGGCAGTTTTTTTTGCAGTGCCAGCGGTGATCTATTTCCACAGTAAGTGGGAAGACTTCTTGCTGTTTCGCCTGCCAATGTACTAAATTCCCATTAAAATACTGGACAAATTAAGCTTAGTGCTCTTGTTAATTTCCACATGAATTTGCTATTTGGCAGCTGTAATAAATGTACGCCAGAGTTCCTCCCAAATCTATGTCTCTTACTGATTCACTTGCTGCTTCGTATATGCTGTTATTTGTTTACTCTGAGAATTTAACAATAATACAGTGAGAGATCAAAGAAATAATTACAGCAACAGTTGCTTTTGTTCTTGTAATTGTAATGGGCTAATTTATTGGGAGAGACTCATGAAACCACTAGTAGAAGTTGTGTTTTCCTGATTTTCAATCAGCTCTATTGTCTAGCTTGTCTCTCTCTAACAGATCTGTGGCTGGACAAATAGGCTCCTGCAGTTTAATTCTACCCAGGAATATGTTTGGAGAATAAAATCACTTGAAGATAACCTGTTGGCCAGAGTCAGTCCAGGAGCAGTCTTCAGTGATAGTGGTCTTCCAATAAAACACTTTGTACTTGTAAGCTGTTTTCTTTGGAGCAATGCTGCCTGAAATTTTAGAACAGAGAATAATTAAAACCAAGATAGCTCCTATCCATATAAAACTATCAATATGAATTTGTTTGCTGACCAAAAAATGATTGCATGTTTACCCATAGGTTTGACATGACTTCTGTTGTGAAATTGATATGAGTCATAGATGCTTCGGTCAGGTTTAGAAGGAACCTGGGAGATCATCCAGGACAACTCCTGCTCAAAGCAGGATCAATACTGGATTTGGACCAGGCTGTTCAGGGCTTTGTTCAGCTGGGTCTGGAAGCCTCCAAGGATGGAAGATTCACCATGTTTCTGGGTCCCTGTTGCAATGTTTGCTTATCCTCTGAGCAAAAAAATGTTTTCCTTGTGTCTAGATTGAACCATTTCTTTTTCACCATCTCTCATCCTCCTGCCATGCAGCACTGTGAAGAGCCTGGCTTTCTGTCTTTCTGTTGAACCCCCTCCCCAGGTTATCCCTACAGCTGAGAAAAAGGCAGCAATTGCTTCCCTCCAGCTCCTGGCTGTGCTTTAGTTGGCACAGCCCAGCATGCTGTTTGCTTTCCTTGCTTCCTCACATTTAACCTGCCCAATGCAAAAAGCAGTGTGATACTGGGACTGCCCTTAGACATTCAGCAGCATGTCTCCTTTACCATGGGAAGTTTATTCAAGGAAGTCATGGGTATTACTGAAATTTATGGCACACAAACCCAAGGTTTCAGCAAGTGAAGGGAGTGGAAACAACCCATGTGAAATTCCTCACATAAACTTTTCTGCAGGTGTCATATGTAATTAATATTCTTCTCTCAAGTAGGACTGGGGGAGAAAAGCCTGATAAATGACATGTTGACCAAAACAGGAAGAAAAAATAGAATGGGGAAAAGCACTGAAGTGAATGGAAATTTGCTGCTGATTCATTAGGGTCATGGCTTTACCTGTTGACTCTGCAGTAGTAAAATATGTGGAACAAGGCTCTGTAGCTACTACAGAGAAGTATCCGAGAAGGAATCTGCAGTCAATGCAGATATGTCTGCTAGAATGAAAACAAGAGCTGTGGAGCAAACCCAGGGAATTTTGAATTAGAAGTCTTCCAGAGGAACTGCCTGGCAGCACTCGGCAGTTGTCAGCTGCTGCTAAAAGTAATTTGTTTCCTCTGGAAGATGTGGTATGAACTCCAGGATGAAAAGCATGTCTGCAATTAACACCTTTTCACACTAACAGATGTAGGTGGAGTGCTGACAGCACAGGATGTTTAATAGCAGGCAGGATGCTGGATACTGCACAGGGAGAGTATGGCATGCAATGAGAGCAAAGAGTACTGGGCTGGAAGTGGAAAGGTCTCTGTTACACCCTGGGGGGAGTTTGTGGTTAACTCTCTTGTGTGAGTGCATCTAGTGGTGGGGCTGTTCTAGGGGGAAGGGTCAAGGGAGCTGCAATCAACCCAAGTGATGTACCTGCCCAGGAAAGGCTGCTGTGCTTGGCAGAGGAGGTTAGTCTGGGTGCCTGCTAGATTAATGTCCAAATATTCCAACTGAAAAGGTAGCAGAAAAGAGGAAGAAATATTGTACAAGAAACTGGTGCAAATCCCAGAGTGTTTTTACTCTGCTACTGTTTATAGGGATTAAAAAAATGTTTTTAGCATTTACTCGAAATTTCCTAGATTAAGCAGTAAATCCCCCAAAGCCTTCCCCTTGAAAACTGACTGAATCATTTGTTGGAACTGTTTGGTTTAGGGTGCTCTAAGGTTTTTAAGTCTCAGTTTTAAATATTAGACAAACCTAACGACCAAAGTCATTCACAGCATTTATTGTTGGGCTCGGAGTGCGAGAATTTCCAAATTGCCTTGCTCTATGAAAAGATGATACTTTAGATTTGAACCTCTGTTAGTTTGTAGTGTGCATGTGAATAAACACATTGGGAAATAAAGATAAATGGAGTTCCTGGTTTGGCTTGAGAGAACTTCTGGTAAACATTGTCTCTAGTGGAATTACAATACCAACAACAGTGAAGAGTTGCCAAAAATACATAAATGCATCTATCTCAGGGGGGGAAGCTATTAATGAGACTGTCCTTCTAGAAGTAACCCTGTACCCAGACCACCTCCTATGAGATTACCCTTCGAAGAAACAAGCCCACTGGGAAGTCATGCTGTGTTGGAGAGAGACTTCTGTGGAGCAATTAACCGCAGGAACTGCAACGCTGATTGCAAGTGACTGCTAATCCAGCATGGAAAATCCATGTACCTAAACCAAGTGAGGACAGGAGCAAGGCATTAGAGGAGCATGCAATACCAGACCCTGGAATAAACGGTAGGCCACCTTGTGCCCTCAGTGGGCAACATGGTAAGTTACCAAACCCAGCTTGGTTCCAGTTTTATTAAAACATGCTTTGGGTTGTTTTAACAACTTTGGGTTGTTGGTTCTAGTTTTGTTAACTCATGCCCGAGTTAAGACACAAAGGAGGTAGAAATAAGTAAGCAAACGTTAGATTGACACTGATCTGCTATAGAAAATAAGGACAGAGACAAATATAAATGACAGTGAGGCAGTGTGTCTTTCAGCACAGAAAACAGTTTCACATTTGACAGCACAGGGGTGCTGTTGTGACTATCCTGTGCTGTTCATTTTATCCAGTGTGAAAGTTCTCTAACACATAACACTTCCTCAGTGTGGAGCTGGCATTAGAACAATGCAAAGCAGGCTGGTACACTTGCTCTGTGTCTGCTATGAATAGCAATTTTTTAAAGTTTTCATTCTACTGATGGACTTCCATTCCAGCCAATTTCAAAGTGTGATAGTTTGTCGGGAAGCAAAGCCAGTTCATGGATCTCCCTTTGGCTGGCAGGAGGGAGAGGCAAGTGGACACATAACTGGGCAGGTAAACGTGAATTGTAAATGGAGATGGTAAGAATTAAAATGGGAATCATGAGAAAACAGTTTATTGTGCATCACAGGCTCACTGGAGACCAAATGGATGAGTGGCAAGAAGGTACTGCTCAGGGGCTGCAGACCAGTGACAAAGTGACACTGAAAGCCAGCAGCAGTAAGGCAATGCCTCAATACAGCAAGAGCTGCTGGCACAGGCTGGTGGGACAACCCAGTCACAACAAATACTGGAGAATTTGGGAGCTGCTCCAAAGAACAATAACCCAGAATCTTGCTGTTTCAGGTACACAAATTCCCATTGTGTGAAGAATTAAAAAATTTAAAAAAAAAAAGGAAAATGGCAAACTGGAAATTAGGAAAAGGCTTCATGGAACAACATATGTACTTAAAACACACTAATATTTTAGTGTCTATCCAAGCACACTTGCACTGTTCATTGCAATGGTATTCACAGTCAGATTTGACCTGCGGGTTTCCCTCTGAAGTGAAGAGTTCTCCTTGCCTTCACTATAATTTTTAATTGATTTTATGTTCAGTCAGCATAATATGATTGCTCTAGAGATGGCTTCTGTCTGCTCATAATAAGGTTACAACTCAATTAGTAGTTGCAGCACCTAACTGTGTTTCACCCCTTGCCAGAAGGCTCAACCAGCACCTGTCCAGCTGCAGGTACCAGTTCAGCACAGGTTTCACTGTGCAGTGGTGATGGGCTGCCCTCCCTGGCACCACCCAGTGTGGGATGGACCATCCTGCAGGGATTAATTCCTCTTTTTGTCAAATCTCTGTGCAATCTGTTCCCTGCACTAAATACTGTATCACAAAAACGTTAACACAACATCGTTCACACCTTTGCATTGCAGCATTTATCAGTCTCTTGAAGGTGCACAGCTGCTAAGAAAACTACTGAGATGATAATAAGGTGTTTGATGTATTTATATGGGGATTGAGGTTTCTTTTTTCACCTTGAAGAAATTAATTTTACCCTAATCAACAACTGTAACAACCAACATGAAAATCTGTGTGACCATTAGGTGACAAAACTCCAGATGAAGTCTGTTGTGTTCCTTCCTAAGGTTTTTACTTTCCATTTCTGCCCACCTGACCCTGATAAACTCATTTTTACAGTATACCCTTAGCACAAAACAAATTATAGCTCTTTCTCTCTTCCTTCGTGTTAAGGTGGGCCCAGTTTTCCTGTTAATCATATCTTATTATTTACCCAGAAAGTTACCAAACATTGGAATTTGTCATGATGTCAACATTTACCTAAAACAGCAATTTTAGCATCTGTATAGACAATTGACCTTGGTCGTAAGCAATGTGTAAGTTGATAGAGAGCAGGCATATAACAAATACATAATTTCTGAGTTATGAGAGAAAATTGATAGGCACCTGTAATTTGAAGGCATCGAGGAGAAAAGAAAACTTGAAAGGTAAGAATTCTGCAAACAAAAGAACACTTAAAATTGTATTGTCTTGCATTTTATATTTGGCTGCATAACCTGGGACAATAACTCACTCCAAAAACCCCTGACACGTAGTTCCTGTCATTTTGTCAAAGTCCACTGCTGTCCATCTAGTTATGTACAAATTTTGGAGGAAAAACACACGTGTCCTTGCAGCACTTTACACCTCCCTGGGGAAATTTCCAGGCATTTCTGCACAGAAACAACTCGTCATTTGGATGGGTTTCCTTGTATGTTCCCTTCACAGAGGTTGCCCCTCACGGTTCCATTTTTCCCGAGGACTGTCCGGGCCCGCGGACCCTCCGCGGCGCTGAGAGGCTGGGGAGGGAGGGAGTGTGTGTGACCATGGATGGGTGTGTCCGGGGCGTGGCCGTGGATGGGTGTGTCTGGGGGCGTGAGCAGGTTGGGGGTGTGTGTGAGTGCCAGGGAGGGTGTGTGTGTGACCATGGATGGGTGTGTCCGGGGCGTNCCTCCTGGCCCGGGCTCCGCTGGTGCCTCAGCCCCGTCGCGCCCGGGAGCGCCTTGACATCCTCGGTGGCGGCCGAGGTGACCAGGACACCGCGGAAGGACGTGTCCTTCCAGATCGGGGAGGGGCAGGAGAACGAACCCCACCCCTCCCAGACGCTCACCCCTGCTCTTCTACAACGCGTCAGGGGCCTGGGGTCTGTGCGGTGTCATCGCCTCGCTACCGTGGGGAGGTTATCCCCTTGGCACCCACTGAAGGCGTTTTTTCGAGGGGATAGTAATGAATCCTTTAGTTTCGTTGCACTGAGATGCCTCCATTGTGCAAGATTTACAGTGTGCACCTTGTAGCAAATGCCACAAATTTCCTCCTGGCCAACTTTCTGGGTGGAGAATTATGGTTCTCTACGCAGTAAGGCACATCTGTGCTGGGGGAAAAAGAAACATTTAGCATGTGAAGGTATGTGTCCCTAAAGTAGCCTTATTTAATAAGGATATTCCATGCATCTCTAGTTGAAATTATCTATGATAGTCTTTTGGAGAAATTTTATTATCTTCGTCCCTTTTTTTCACTGTCAGTCTTGTTTAATTAGAATTATTCAATCTTAAAAAGTACTTTAGGAGTGAGTTGTATGCTGAATATACAGAAAATGACCATGATAGTGGATGAAGGAGTGTTTCTGTGAAATATGGACCAGACTTATTAACGACCACTTCTGCAGAGAACAAAGAGCATTTGTTAACATTGGCAGCAGGGCTTCATGTGTGTTAAGAAACTCAGTAAGGGCACTGGAAATACCAGGAGAATAATGATTCTTGTGTTCATGTATTTATGTTTAAAGTGATTTTGAAAAAAGCTGGATAAAGACTTCGTTATTAGAAGTGTCTTGGTGTCTTTTTTTCCACGTGCTTCTATGACCCTCTAGAAACCTGGGTAGAATAATTCACAAGACTGTCCATGACACTTCTAGAGTTGGAAGTGCCAAGGTGAGGGCTAGCTAGTTGCTTGAGACAGAACAGCTGCAGAAGTTTTCAGCCGCTTAGGGCTTTCATTTACTTCCACCATTTTGAGGGTGCTCTGGTGCATTAAATATCAGGTTGTTCTTTGGTTCACTGCTTCTTTCTTATTTTTGACCTCTGGTAGAGATTTAATTAATACCATCCTTTAGGTTGCTCTTAGCTCAGCTTGATTCCTTGCTAATCAGTTTTCATTTCAGGGTTGGTTTAGGAAACATAGTGGAGTGGAACAGTTCTAACTATTTCCGACTTGTGCCTGCTGTCCTGTGTGCTGATTTTTGACTGACAGCCTCAAGGCTGAGTGGGCTGGAACGGTCTATGATTATGCTGGTGGTCTCTGGATTGTTTAGCTGCTGACAGCTGACATCTGTGCTGAAGAGCAGTGTGTGCAAAAGGAAGAACTAGGAAGAAGATGGGTTTTTTGAGTCCTATTAGTCTGTAGCTGAAATCTGACTGGAATTAAATGATTGGTGACTGTCCGTTTTTGTTTCATATGTACATAAAAATGGGCGCATTGCTTTTTCATGGGATAGGAATAATATCTGTGGTAACAGTTTTCTTCTCCTGTGATCTTTTTATCTTCACAGGAGTGACGTAGCTCCTATCTGCTCTCATAAATTGCATATTCAGTAGTTACAGCTTAAAGTGTGGCTCTGACCCCATTTTGAAATTTAAATGGAACTGGAGGGAAGTGACTGGTACCACTTATAAGCACTTTGTTTCTGTTATATATTATGTCATTTGCATCCATTTTCAAATCTGCCTGATTAATTGTTGTTATTCTCCTATGTGTTCTTTACTAACTGCTAGAAAAAAGAGCTGCATGTTCTTCAAGCCGACATATTATGGAGAAAGAACGTGAAACTACCTGTACTTAAGAAACTTGTCATTGTAATATGATAAACTGAGAAAAATGTTCTTGTCATTCTCTTCCCTCCCAGGTCTTTGCAAAGCACTTTAAATGAGGGTAGGTAACCCTTTAGGAATGAGTGTCCACCACTGAGGTGTCTCTGCAAGAGTTTGGTGGTAGAGGGTGAGATTTGCATGCAGCAAGACAGGTGAAATAATAATTTCTATCAGAATGGGCACAGACATAAAGTTTTAAGTGCCGTGGTGACCTCTGTGTTCTCACTGTTTTAACATGTTGAAATCTTACCAAGCTTTGCAAAATGACATCATGCATACATGGTGTTACATCTTAAAAAGAATTATGTGTGCAGACAGTGTATTAGCTCTGTCAGTGCTCTTGCAGTCACTCTTAGCTTTTGCAGGACTTAATCTGCTTTCAAAATGGTGCTGGTTGTATTTCTGTTCCTACAGTTGCCTCAGAGCCCTGATCAGAGATGGGGTGTTGACACAGGAGGAAATCAGTGTCGTAATAAGCTTTGAATCTATGAAATGGGAATTGGGAAGTAGATAGGAAGTAATGCTGATGTGTAGGGATTTAGCATACCAGAAGCCTAACTGATGCCAATTTACTGCAAATGTTAAATGTAGAGAGAAGAATGTGTGGTTTAGAGAGGTTCATAGGTTTAAAGGAGGATTGTACACTAGTTTTAGTGATCCTGCCTTGGGCGAATACTTTCCATGTGTCTGGGCATGGTGGAGAATGTGAACAAGTGCTTTTTTGGAACATTGAGTAAGTGGATGATGGCAGCTGGTGTTAGGAGCTACATGTCAGACCTGCTAATGGATGAGAGTGAAAAGGCTATGGAAGTCTTGAAAGGGGAAACAAGGGAATTTGATGGGATAAAAGAGGAGAGTTCACTGCTGGGATGATACAGTTCAATGTCGCACCTAGGAAAAGGATCCAATCACCAGCTCTTAAAATAGATATTGAGTTAAAAATGTAATGTCAGAGAAGCACAAGCAGTGATACGGTCCCTTTTTTTTTTTTTTTTTTTTTTTTTTAGAGACCAACATTAACTTTTAAATTGCATGATGAAAAATACAGGTCTTTCTGTCCCTTAAAAGTTTAGGAATTTTGCAACCATGTATTTTGTTTTTTGGAAAGGAAAAACTGTGAAAAACTTTTTCTTTTTTTTTTTGTTTAGAGACCAACATTAACTTTTAAATTGCATGATGAAAAATACAGGTCTTTCTGTCCCTTAAAAGTTTAGGAATTTTGCAACCATGTATTTTGTTTTTTGGAAAGGAAAAACTGTGAAAAAGTAATGGAATTTATGTGCAAAAAAGGTTTATACAGAATTTTTACGGTATCTATTATTTTTTGAATTAGAGATAAAGAAATCTTAACATATAATAGGTAACATTAAAATTTGTTCTATGACTCAAACGACAGTGTTAGTTTTAAAACACATTAAAGTTCATTTGTCAGCCCAGTACTTCTGTTAACTTTTAGCAATTGTTCAACTAGTCACATCAAACAAGGAAAAAGCTTAGATTTTATCTTGTGACCAAATAAATTATTTCTCTAGATAGACAACAAAACAAATGAGAGACACCTTGGAGTTAAATCTGAATTATACTTCCTCTTAATTATTCCTATGCTATATATTATTGTAGCATTCCAAGTACTTCTAAAATGAAAATGAAACTAATTATTTCTATTCATATTATTGCTGTTCTTTTGCAGTTGTAGCAACTTTGGCATTAAGATTATACTATTTTGGGACTATTATAAACTGGATTTGTTCTTTTTATTTTGAAAGTGAGCTCTGATTTGCTTAGCTAATGCTGGGGCTGATGGTGTTCAGCGTTCCCAAGATTTGACCCTTACTGTTTTTCCCTGTGTGCTGAAAAGTGCAGGAAATCTGCTGTCCTTGTTACAAAGCTCCTAAGAGATCATTGGAAGCACAAGTTAATGCTGCTAGCTAGGAAAACAAATTAACTCCAGCCTTTTGTTACTGAAACACTGTTTGATTGAAGGCAGTATGTACAATTGGCTAACACTTCTAATTATTTTGTTAGCTCCAAGACTCATGGCATAAATTTGAGGAGCAGCTCTTTGTTAACCTATGGCACCTGTGGTTGACACTGTTGGTTAAGCCCACCCCAGTTTGACTTGGTAAAAGGCTGCAGCTTTCTAAGCAGAGAGACGTGGATTAGGGTTGCCAAGAGCTCCAGAGAAGTCAGTGATTAGCAGACTCATTTGTTCCCAGGGAACCAGGGCTCAGGGCATGTGGTACAAGTGGTGTTTGTTGCTTCAGGGCCCAGGATGAGGTGGAGTTACAGGAGCTGTGAGATGAGCTGACTGATGTGGGGCTGCCATCAGCAGCAATTCCAGTGCTCGAAGTCTAACTGAAAGACCTTCATGCCTGGGCCTGAGCTTTGCTGAAGAGCACTATAGTCATAAACCTGGGTTTTTGCTGTGAAGTTGAAATGTGTCTGCAATTCATCGTCTCTTTTTTCTGATTAAGTTTTGTTTTGTCTTTATTAATAGACTTGGATCGTCTGTCTAATAAACAAACATGAGTCATCTGAAGTTGTTTGCAGCTGCACTGAAGTGGCATGGCATTAAATTTCTGGAAAAGCAGGATATAGCCAGAAGGGCATTTTTACATGGCCAACGGTATGTTTCATCAGGAACCTCAGAACCTTTCCTGAGTGGGAGTAATTCAAGTTATGTGGAGGAAATGTACTATGCATGGCTTGAAAACCCTAAAAGTGTGCATAAGGTAAGTCTAAAACTGGACCGTAAATGATGATAATTTAGTTAAGAGTGAAATAGTTTTTTTACTTTTCAACTTGTTTTTTACACAAAGTTCAGAAGAAGATCTTGTATGAAGTGAAAATGTGAAATTAATTTCCCACATATTGATTGTTGTAAGATGTGATATTGCAGCTATAAAAGTACAGAGGAGCCACAGGCATGGTGAGCTGAATGAAAAGAATAAGAAGTTCAGACCAGAATAGTAAGCTGCTCTGAAACTTTATTCCTCCATGGAAATGCTCAGTGTTCTGTTAAGTAATTAGTTACATCCAGAAGATGAATCAAGAATAAAATAAATTTCATTTTTTGGCTTATTGTAATTAAAGTTGTATCGGAAAATATGTTATATTTAAATAATGTGCTGATGTTGGTACTTCTAAGCTGTCTGAAGAAAATGAATGTTCAGTTCCCTTTAGGTAGCTGTGGAAGTTGTAACCTTAAAACTGAATCTGAAATTGTCAGAAAATTCTTCTTAAGTATCTTGAAAAGTATTTTGTTTTGTCTCTCTCCCTCTCTCCAGGCAACATACATTTGTTTGCTTTTTTTTTTTCTTTTTAAACTTTAAATCTATTGTCCAAATCCCTTCTTGTGGGCCAAATACGTAGACTTATTTTCTAACAAGCTTTCTGCTGACAAGGAAGGCTCTGTTTTGGTGATACATGTATAGTAACTTAAGAAGCTGATGAGAAGTCTGATAAATTCTAAGGCAAACAAGTCATTTTATAGAGAAGTAATGTGAATTATGCCCAAAGTGTTTACCAAATTGTTCCCTAATTCTCGAGGCATGTATATCAAAATGTCACTTAGAAGTTGTTGTTCTAAATCTGATAATCTGTCTAGAGGGTGAGGAAGTGACACATGCTGAGGGCGGAAACAAAAAAAGGAGACCAAAAAAGACAGTTTTGTGGCTGGGTTTTTTTTCTGAATGTTGTGTGTGAATTTAGTCCTGTTGAAAGTTGACTTATGCAGTGACGACTCTGAAGACTGACTGTTGTTCACATAGCAGATGGATCCTGGGTCTTTTGTGTTATGCCTTAATTTGGAACTGGAGACCTTCTCCAGGAGTGGCTCCTTCTCACATCCCATCTGACTTTGAGCCCTCGTCCTGTAGCTGCCAGCTGAAGTTCCAACCAGCATGGGATAGGGTAGCACGTTTTGTGGGGGTGCACCGAATTAATTTCTGAGAAGCCCTCATGATGTGTGGGTGCTATAGATTGGTATCAACTTTTTTATACTGAGGACACTGAAGCGATGGATTCATGCATAAGGAGTGTGTGTGGTGACGTAGTTTTTATTTTATTTGCATTACGTTGGTTCGTGGCCAGCTTCGTTCCTTTCAGAAGAATGAAATTCCTTGTTCAGACCCTTTGCTGTGGAGTGCCTTTTGCTGCTGGGAGGCCCTGCAAGTTCTCACGGGATTAGACGTTCCCCTCTGTGAACACACCCCAAGTGCAGAGCCCGGCATCAGCCGGGAGCGGAGCGGCCGCCCTGGAGCCGCCGGGAGCTGGCCTGGGTGCTGAACTGAGGCTTCTGAGAAATTCAGACCTGCTCCTTATTTTCCTGGTACTCGGGAGGAAGCGGAAAGGCTAAAAATCCTACTGAAAGACTATCCAATAAGTCTGACAGTTCAGGCACAGTCTGATGATGAATCCTGATGGGTGGGTGTGCTCTGTAGGTTGAACAGTGACTGATAAATTAGCAGAAGTGAATTGACAGAGAAATGAAAATGTTCTGGTGGAGTAGGGTCTGGCCTAGGGAGTGGATCCTAGGTAATCCAAGATGCATTTTTGTCGTGGTTTAACCCCAGCTGGCAACTAAAACCCATGCATGTGCTTGCTCACTCCCCCACCAGCAGGGTCAGGAGAGAAATCAAAAGGATAAAAGTGTAAAAACATGTGGGTTGAGGTAAAGGCACTTTAATAGGGAAAGCAAAAGCCAAGTGCATGAGCAAAGCAAAGCAACAAATTCCTTCACCACTTGGCATGGGCGGGCAGGTCCTGTTCCTAGGACAGCAGGGTTCCATCCTGTGTGGTGGTGACTTGGGAAGACAAATGGCATCACTCCAAACATCCCTCCTTCCTTGCTCTTTCCCTAGATTTACATGCTGAGTACAATGTCCTATGGTATGGAACATCCCTTGGGTCAGTTGGGGTCAGCTGTCCTGGCTGTATCCTCTCCCAACTACCCTCACACACCCCCAGCTGGTGGGGTGGAGTGAGGAGCAGAAAAGGCCTTGGCGCTGTGTAAGCTCTGCTGAGCAATAAGGAAAACATCTTTATATTACCTACCCTATTTTCAAATGCAATACAGGCTCAAAAGAGCTACTGTGCAGAAAATTAACTACTCCAGCCAAAACCAGCACGATTATAAAAATGTATTAATTCTTTTCTGGGTTAACTATATGTAATATACTTACAACAGTGATGAACTGAAGTAAATTCACCATATTCCTGGTTTATGAGGCTCAGAAGAACATGGTTGATGGAAATAATGGATTACAACTATTCTTGCCTAAATAATTAGGTTTTTCACGGCCTAGAAAAAAAGGTGGGGGGGAGAAGACAGTTTCCAATTAATTTTACTTTGTTTCATCAGCAAAATTAATTTTTTGTTTCTTGAAAGCCATCTCATTTCATCAGCTGAAAGCTGTAAATACCTACCCAAAAGTTCTGTGGACAAAAATTTTTCTATTTGGGCTTTTATAAAACAGGTTAAAAACATTAAGAGTTGAAATCGCCCAGTTTTTTTAAAAATACAGAAAAATTCATGCTGTAATTATATGATTGTAGATAAGTTTTGAGTTTGTCATTCTGCTATGTAACAGGATGGAAGTGTTGGAAAATGATGTCAAGAAATACCATGTGGTGTGTTGTTTATGGTATTGTTAATAATTTGACTCTCTGCAGATCACTTCTGTTTCATTGTTTTATTCTGTATGTCCAGCATGGTTGAGAGAGCCAGTTTGTGCTAAGAGTTTGGATATTGCATTCTCTCTCATTGTTTTCCTCTTCTCCTTATGTTTCTTCTTGGATAGCCCCTTTTCAGAGGAGATGTTCCTCCTTGTTGATTAGATGGACATGCTCGATTTTTCCTGGGCTTTAAAAATTATATTCTATTCACTTTTACTTAGAAACACCAATTAATCAAATCTAATGATTTCTCTCTCAGATTTGCCTGGACGTCTTCTCATGTAGGCTTATTTAAAACTGTTTGAAATATGACTGTCACATTCTAATGAGCGTATTCAGTGTTTCCAAGAAACTCTCTCTATATATCATGATTACATTTCAAGGAATATGCATGTATATATCATAGGAGCTTTTATTCTTTGTGCAAATCCATTCCTGATGATTTCCTGCTTTTCCTTGTCTTTTGAATTTCCTATCCTTAGAGTAGCCAAAACAACAATCAGAATAAAATGACGTGGTCTCTGAAAAAAGCATCATTATTTCTCCTTGAAGCTTGGTGTCAGCACCATAGATCATACGAGAGAAGCTTGACAAGGCTCAGTTATTACTATCACAAGATTAATTACAAAACTGCATGGTTGGATATGGAGTACATAATGCCTGCCATGTCATCCTGCATGCAGCTGCTCTACCGTGTGTAATCACTTCCTTGGTTTATGTACTAAGAAAAAGCGTGGGGGATTTGTTTTGACTTAATTTTATTTATTTTCTTTTTTAAATGATGTAGTGATGCTCAATGTGTGTCTTTTAAGGCTTTACTGTCCTCACTGCAATTGATGAATATTGTGATGTCACTAGGAAAAAACCAAACCATCAAGATAACGAATATGTTACTTGTTATTCTAAGTGCAACACTGTTTATTATATGAGAGTGGAATGTTGCCACTGAATCACTTGAATTGTGTTATATTACTTGAAAAAATAATGGTTAACTACAATATAGATTTGCTGACAGAAGGAAAATAAAAAGAATGTATCATCTGTCACTATAGTAAGTTTACTTTTTTGCAGATCTATTTTTCTGTTATAAGTCTCCTCTACAATTTTCTTGAAGAACTTTACTAATTTAGCTGAGAAGCTGGAGGTTTGCTGTGAGACCAAGCTGGTCTTCTGTCTGTTCAGTCACACAGCAAATGCTGTTGCCAAAGACTGACATTGATACACAGGACTTGAAGACTATAATCTGGTATCAATCTTGAAAGACACTATAGAAATTCGTAAAGGCTTTGATGGATGTGTATCTAGAAAAAAACTAATTTTCTGAAGCCAAATGATGTATTTTCCCTTCCCTCTGATTGAATGTCAAGCCTGCCCAACTAATCAATAAGTTCAAAAATGTGATAGGAAAAAATAGTGTGGGTTCCTTCAGTCTCAGGTGGCTGCATCTTCAGATGTAAACTTTTTTTTTATATGTGTGAGTTTGCATGAAGAAAGGGTCCTGTGCTGATTCTCCTTAAACAGGTCACTTGTTGGGCAAGCCTGTTTGTTTTTGTTAGCAATTCTCTCAGCAGAGCACTTGTCTGAAAACATACTCAGTTGTTTGTGGGACCGTGCTGTGATAACTGTTATATCTAAAGGAAAAGGTTTTGACTCAACAAAGGAATAGTTACTATCATCACTGTATATGTATCATGGTGTTGGAAAAAGTAAGGAAGGAAATTTAACATAAGCAGAGGAAATTCTTTATTAAAACTTTGAATGAATACCAGATGTCAGATGTGTGTCATGGGTCCAAATGTGTGTTTGGAATTTCCTATTTTAATGTTTAATAAAAGTTAATAACTTTTTATTGCCAAAGTGGTTTCTCCAGTTGAGGTAGCCTTAGTAGTTAAAAAAGGGATTGTGATTGTGTTTCACTGTCTGGGGTCTGCAGACAGTCAGACTGGGTGCTGTATAGGCATGGAATAACAATACTGTTCTTAATACAGAGTAAGAAGGTGTAGAGAGAGAATCCCAGCTGAAATGTAGTCACACTAATAGACTCTTGTAGACCTCTTATCGGATGTTGTGTAAATTTAGACTTCTAATCTCAGTGTGGCTAGCAGGGTGTCAAAGTAAGAACAACATAGGCCATGGGCATAAATGAGAGAAGGGAGGAGGAATGAATTTTTCATCAGAGTGTGTGGAACTGACCACCACACATGATCTGTCTGCCTTAATTTATCATAGTGTATAAAAGTTAGGGTATGTTTAGATAAGTCTGTGTAAGAGCAGGGTGATAAATGAAGTTTACTGTATTTGTATCAATGCAGCTTTGTGTGAAATAAGAAGCAAGAGAGGTGCATTAAAGCAGTGTTTTTTGGGCAGTGGCTTCATGCTAATGATTAGGTTCCCACCCGCAGGTTCAGTGAGTCGCCCCACTTCCATAACTTGAACTTGGAAGGTTGGATGTTGTTTAGCTCTTTTATGCTGCCACTCTGATGGTGTTTCTGAACACCTTAAAGTTTGTAGACATTTTAATGTGAAGACCTTTTGTTAATGAAAACAGGATTTTATAAATATTTTTCTGTTGTATCATGTTTGTATTATGTTATTTTAATTATTTTGCGTGTTCTGTAATGAATATGTGGAGTAATCTGCATTTTAAGATAAACTCCCTGAGCTACTTTTTGTCTTTTCTGGCACTTGTTTCCTTACAATGCATTAGTTCTAAGCTCACAGCCAGGGTAAGGAGCATGCGTTATGCAAAAAGAAATTTACCTCTTATAGTTCTTCTATCCCAGTCACAAAGATTTTGATGTTTTGAAATAGCTCCCTTTTCTCCTGAAGTTATTAAACTGAGGGAAGCGTTTGATGACCTTTCAGTGCCTTCTATGGAAACTATAAGCTAAGCACAATTACTGCTTAGTCTCCTGCTAGTGCAGACTTCTTCTTCTGTTGGGTAGAAGCATCTCAGATGTTTTATCCCCTATATCTGTTACCATTACCATTCGTATATCTAATACCATTCTAACTGTCACAGTGACCACCTCATCAGAATGAGGAAAACGGGATTTGGGCATATGTGAGTGAAGGAGCTTGTGTAAGTGCAGATGGAAACAAAAGGATCTTTTGTTTGTTGTGATTTGGTACTCTTTTAAAGTTATGACTTACACCTGAAGCCAGGCCCATAATTTTGTTCACAGTAAGGTGCCCTAAACTGGTGAGGGAAGGAGCAAAAGCCTCACTCAAAACTTTAATTGCTTTTAAGCAGTTTCTTCAAGAAAGACTCTTAAGGACTGATTCTGATTTAGCATATTCGTTGAGTGTCTTGAAATATCATAAGTTCTATAAGTATCATTAAAGGAATGGATTAATTTCATTTATTAAGTTTTTGTTTTATGAGCTTGATAGCTCTTTATCATCACATACTGTTGTACCCATTCCTGGTTGCCTGAATAAATTCCACAGTTAAAAAGAGCTGTGTGAATGGATAGTGCATGTTTGCACTCGTGTGTTGGAGAGTTTTCTGCTGACTAAGCTCTGTGTAAGAAATGAGAGGAAAAGGGCCCTGTGAAAATAAATCTCACAGTTGCTACCGAGATTTGGACATATCAGTGCTTTCTTTTTGCTGACTATTAGTGTAGTTAACACTGTAATGTGGCGCATTTGTACCTTGAAGAAACTGCTTTTGAGGTAATAAATTTTCTTTTTTCTTTGTACACATGTCCAGTCCTGGGATTTGTTTTTCCGAAATGCTAATGTTGGCCAAGCACATGACCCCCATCTACCAGATCAGTTGGAAGGCAAGGCATCATTTCTTCAGAGCCATGGCCTGGCCCAGACACCGGGCAAAGCTGAAAAGGTTGTTGAAGATCACCTTGCTGTGCAGTCTTTGATAAGAGCATACCAAGTAAGTGTGCTGTGGGATAGGTGTGGGAGGGCCTCTCCTTTGCAAACAACTTTTTTCTTTCTTTTTCTGTTCTTGTCTTCTGGTCTTAACTATTGTCTTGCTTCTGATCCCAAATGACATGAACTAGACAGCCTTTTCTTTGCTGCACAGTGTCTAAACACAGAAGTGCTGGACTCAGACTGGGGTGATCCTCTGGTTTAGCAAACTCATAATTCAGATTACCTCCAGACCTGATTCTGGTCATCTGAGTTATCCTGGAAGCACTTTATGGAGACAGTTGTTTGTGAAAGGGAATATGGATCTCTTGGGGTTTGCCCCTTTATCAGGAACTGTAGCCAGACAAGTCAAAGCTTAGCCTTTGTAATTCTTTTGACTCCCTGGACTGTATTAAGACTTTTTTTTGGTGTATGTCTCTGGTTCAGTGAGTTGCCTGACCAAACTGGAAAACCAAGTTATCTAAAATAGTTGTGCTTCATAAGAAGGGGGTTTACCTGGGTATACTGGTACTAATGAATCTCCTGATGTGTGCAGTAAAATAAGGACACTCCCCTCTCTTCAACAGCAAACTTGTCTGTGATGCAAATCTTTCTTCACCTCTGGGAAAGTTTGTATCACAGCTCTAGGTGTTACTTTCTTTAAGAAAGGATGAAATGTACTTGCCTTCTTGTACATCTAGTGTGAGTTTTGAGATTTCTATTTGAGCAAGACTATAGGTAAAAAGAGAGAGGAGAAATGATGAATTAACCGGAATTTGAATTTTGGGAGGCAGACAGTACTGCCTGTGGGTCAACTTTGATATATTTCTTTCAGAGAGTTGTTTGTCAAAGTTGACTATTTCACACTGATTTTTAACCCTTTTATAAAACTAAGAAATTAAATCTAATTTCATTATTCTTTCTCTAAATGAAGATGGATTTTGGAAATTGGACTGTAGTTTTGGTTAGATATTTTCTAAGTGTAAAACAAGTTGAAATATTTTTATTTAGATGTCTGTGTAGTATCTTAATTGCAATAAAAGGCTTAAAACCAGTGTAAAATGAAACAAAAAAATAACCAACATCGAAAACCAGATCTGTGTTGAGCAAAATATTCCAGTTTGATTTTTATTTTTTAAATAACTGTGTAACTTCCCAAGAAGTTTTCTGCAGTTTGACTTGAGCAGGTCATTCTACCTTGCCCTAAGAATTTTAACTTCTGTTTGGTGTCATCAGAGGGGTAGAGGAGGAACTTCTTAAAAGACCTTTTTTTTGTACACATTGTCACCATTGACTTGGAGAGGTGTTGTAAAAGAGTAGAAACATTTGTGAACATAAAGAATATATGAAATCTGCTTAGAAGTATGTATGTAGATAACTACCACTTTTGCTTGCAGTAAAAATTTGATGAAATACTAAAGAAACTTGGAAAATGTTAGGCTGCTTTGACACCATATTCGAAAATAGTTCGGGCACTGCTGTTTTGTTCCGTGTATTTGAAAGGGTGTGCTGCCCGAGTGATGGAACAAGAATGTCTGTAGAAATGGCAGGCACCCATGTGTCTGCAACAAACAATCAACGACAATTGCCTAAGGCAACTGTCTGCTTTTTAAAAGGTATTTAATACCCTCTAAATTCAGTGTTGAAGGGGCATGATAATTTGTGACCTTCCTTTGCCTGATAATGAAATGAAATGGAGAAGGATAGAGGATTTTCATTTCTCAGACCTGTCAGTCTTTTCTGGTTTTTGTGGTAAACTGCTTTGTGGTCTGTTGAGCTGGACCTCTGAAAAGGCAGTTAATCTATTGCTTTTTCTAACATAGAGCACTGGTTGCACTGAAACAAGGATTTCCAGTGATATGTGTGTGCTTAACAAAAGTGAGTCTAGATAAATTAATTTTTGAGTCTTCTTTTATAATGCAGTTTGGGGTTGTTTTTTCTTTCATCCGTGTCTAGAAAATAGGATTATAAAGTCTAGTTTCACGTAGTCTGTACTTGCATTTAGTCAAAGTTATGGCAATTGATGAAAATTCTCTGTGTATGTATGTTCACAAGGTTGATCTCTGATTTTTGCAGGTGTCACTATTTTCTGAATCCAGTGAAAATAGTAGAAATTACTTTTTAATAACTTGATTTTGAGGAAAATACTGTCTCTTTGTTAAAGACCACACTGCTCCTGGAGTGTAATATGGCACAGCACTTTGCCAAAACCCAGAAGAGAAAATCAGTATTCTTGCTGGTCTCCTTCCTCTTCCTGTTAATACTGCAGAGCAGATGTAACTTAGGGAGGTGAATTCTTTCCTGTTGATGATGCTGAGAGAGAATTGTTTGCTTAGTTCCAGTCAGATAGACCTAAAGCTGCTGTAAACAGTCAGATGGCACAGATGTTGCCATGGGCATCATTTGGCCTGTCAGAGTTTTATTACTAGTGATTCATGAGGTGCAAAGAATTGTGAAAGTCAGGCTGAGTTTACAGGGCTGGTGGTTCTAAAAAAGGTGCTGCATTTCTGTTTTCTTATGACTGGAAACCATTTTGTTACAAACTCTCCTGCAAATATAAAATACTTGAGCTGTGTTTTTGCAAGTTCCTTCTTGATGAACCACACTTCAGTCATACTCTATTACTTTGTGATGCACATCAGTATTAAAATTACAGTTTATAATCCATCATTAATCTGTGTTTTAGGTCAGCAATTCTGTATTTTAGTATTTTGAAGGTGCAGAAAAGAAGATTCGGGCAGAAATACAAAATGACTGAATTGGCAAATGATAAAATCTATAGACTAGTCATGGCTTCTTAATTTTACTCAGAGTGTAATGTTTAGTAGCTTTCTTCACTTAAACTTCAGTGTAACCCCAGTTGAATGGAATGTCAGAAAAAAAAAAAGGTTATGTTCTAATAAGTATTCAGTAATTTTTAATAGATGTAGTATATTAATCCAGCAATATAATGCTTATTTATTTTTCTTGGGGGAAAACTTGGGGAATATGTGACCTCATCACATTAATTGTGTTTGCTTATTTGAATTAATAACCAATATACACACTGTGGAGAGATATCGGTGACTTTTCCCGTTTGTCTGACTTTTGTCAGTGTGATTTCATTTTTCTCTTACTTTTCTCCTTTTTCAGATCCGTGGTCATCATGTGGCTCAGCTAGATCCCCTTGGAATTCTGGATGCAGACTTGGATTCGTTTATTCCATCTGACCTAATTACTACAATCGATAAGCTCGGTGTGTACTCTGCCTGCCTTCTTATTTCCAGTGGTCATTTTTTTCGTGTCTCATTGGGCTGAGGTGATTTAATAAGACATTTCACAGAATCATAGAAAGGCTTGGATGGGAGGGCCTTAAATATCATCTAGTTCCAACCTTCCTCCATGGGCAAGGATGCCACATTTCAGGGAAGCTTCTACCTTTCCTGCTTGCTGGTATCATGAAATAATGCCTTTGAATATCTGTAAAAATCATCTGCTAAAATTTCAGGACGATGGAATTTCTACTCTGAGATAACAGATGAGATTCCTGTGAATTCACCTTCTGATGAATGATGATTATAAACACTTTATAAACCTCCTAAATCTTATATTTGTGAACCACACCAGAAATTAATACTAATCAATACATTAGGTCAAAATTCTGGTAATCTAAATCATTCTTACACCGTTATGTTTGATACTTGTTTGATCTGGGGACATCTGAAGGCTAGTCACTAGGGAAAACAAACAATAAATAAAACACTGGGCAGAGGAACTTAGGGTAAATTTTGTACCAAATTTGGGTTCTAGTGTCTGATACTTGTTCCTTTGGTGTATTTTGAAGTCTATTTGAAGTTGTCAGAAGGAAACATGGAAAGCATAGAATTCTTTACTTGTGGATATAATCCATTGGTGGTCACTTTAGTTTACTGCTCAAAGAGTGTGATGCACAAGGGTCTGCTTTGGCAAAGGTTGTCCTCGTTGCTAGGAGGGCATGTCTCTGAGAAATTGCGCCGATCAATTTCTTTGCTTCTCTCTGCTTGAATAAAAACACCTGATTGATTTTTCTCTACTCTTCGATCTACCTGGTTGGTTTAAAATGTGGTTTTCTACTTGATGAAGAAACTGAATCAATTTTTCTTTGATGTGTTGGGAAGCTTTTGGACCAGACACAAAATGTAGTGCAAGTAGTAGATAAATCACATTCTGCTTAATTTTACTGTGTACACATCTGCTGCCTTATTGCTGCTGTGTTTTCTGTTTATGGTGGTAGGCAAAGAAGCAGTTCTGATCATGTAAAGACTCTGGATTGAGAGGTGATTACACAAGTTGGGTGTTCTCTCTATAGTTTATCAGCTTTAATTAAAGGAAAGTACCTACTAGAAAATACATTCGACATTTACTGAGTAAGTATAGTTTGCAGCCTGGGTGAGAGCTAGCACATCAGTACACATTTCTTTAAATTCCACAGACAGTTCAGTACAGAACTGTGACTGGTCAGAAGGCAACATACTGAAGCCCTCCTGCCCATAGGAAAAACAGGTGAGACCTCTGAATGAGGTGTCTCTGATAATGTAACCAAGGTGATTTCAGTTTGTGAGGGGAAACAAAATTTCTAAGCCAGTCCTGGGGCAGCAAAAAAAGAGGAGGATCTCAAATGTTGCCTATCCTTGAATGTTTCAGGCAGGAAACTTGTGAAAGGTCTCTGGCAGTACAGAAAGTATTTCAGTGTTTGATTTTATTGTGTTATTTTCTTTGTGTCATCTTCTGGTTTCCTTTTGAGCAGCCTTGTGGTAGGAACTTTCTCCTGAGAATTACTTCTGAAAATACGGGTAGAGATTTGCCTACTGCATCATTCAAGTTATAGAATTACTTTCAGGATTTCAGTAAGGTTGTATCTCTTTAAACATGAGGTGATGCTTCAGTAAATATGCATTGCTGCAATACAAAGCACAGATGTTCTGTGTGTGCCTAAATCACTCCTGTATGTGTTCTGGTTTATGCATGATGGAACATGAGGAACCTGTGAAGTCTGAGGGAAAGGCAGCAAAAGAAAAAGGGATGTTAGCCCTACTTTGTTTCAAATGACACTAAAGCCCCTGCCATTCCCTATGTCCCTCTCCTTTCCTATTATGAAAAAACCCTATTACGATACCAAAAAGGAGAAGTAGTGGTACCTCCACTTTTTTAAAGCACAAAATGTGTTATTTACTGACAGTGCTGTATAGTAAAAGTGGTGGCAATGCAGTCCTATGGCCTGACTTCAACTCTAAGTGCTAAGTTCTGGTATTATTTAATCTTTAAATTGCTGCTTCTCTTTCATCTTCAGAAAAGTCATTTAACAGGGAATATGAAGCCTTATTCTTTATTGATTTAAGACTCATATGCAAAGTGTCTTATCAGTGTTGAAGTGGATGTCTACAGCTTATCTGGAACTAGATAGAGAGTTCAAAATTAAAAGTAGAGAAGCTGGTTTTGATTTTTAAGATACTTTTGCGTGTGCACACACACATAACCACAGAGATTAGCTCAGTTTAGAGCGTGGTACTGAGGTTGCAGGTTCGATCCCTCTACAGGCCATTTACTTAAGAATTGAACTTGATCCTTGTGGGTCCCTTCCAACTCAGAATATTCTGTGAAATACATAGTTTTAATGTATATATAACTTTCTATAAGTATATGTAATGTGTATACATGTGTTATACATTTGCTTCTTACAACTGCAGGAAGCTGTTTTTCTTTTCTTAATTTAGCAGGTCTACATTAAACTTGTATCGTACAAAGCCTTTAACTTATCTTTAACAGTCTTTCAGTCTTTCTGTTGTGTATTTTGGCTTTTGAAACTGCAAAGTAGTGAAGTTAAATATTTCCTTAAATAATATTCTCAGCCAGAATGAGTTTAGGTGTGTTTAAATCAAGATGGGACACTATGCTTAAACATACGCTTTCCTTGTTTTAGTTGGTGGAGGTGTGGAAATCTTTGTGTACAGGTCATTACATGGCTATTTCAAACCACCATAAGAAGAGAAAGAGGGTGAATAGAAGTCCCTTGGAAGTTCTACCAGAGTGCTTGTACAGCATTACATTGAATATGTTGTGTGATCTCTCTTAGTCTGTCTATTAATGTAGTATTCTTCCAACCAATTCTGTCTGTGAGAAGGGATTCTTTTTGTGTTTATTGCTCATGACAGAGCAAGGAAGAAATCCCAATCATTACAGTTACCCATTTTACTAAACAGTGAGCTGGAGGATACAGTATAGAGAATTTATGGCATATGTGATGATATGCTAAAATATAAAAAAGGTTTGGGGGATTTTATTTTCACTTGTTTTATCTGAGCATTTAAGAAAGAAAGAATGGTTTATGCTTCTAATAAAACAATGACTGTGTAATTAAAACATTCATTTTAAAATCCAGACTCAAAAGCATTTTGCTGATAGATAATAATGTTTTTATTTTTATTCTGGTACCTTCTTTCTTAATATTGCTTTATTAAACATAATTGCAGTGGTTTGAAAAACAATGCTTGTTTCCTTTTTGTTTCTGGCCCTGCTTTGCAAATCAACCGTGTACCTGTTGTAGGGTTTTATGGTTTGCATGAATCAGATTTGGACAAAGTCTTTCAGCTGCCAACAACCACTTTCATAGGAGGAAATGAGAACAGTCTTTCTTTACGAGAGATCATCAAACGCCTGGAGGTCAGTGGAACATTTTTGAATTTCTGATTGTTTTCATCCAAACCAAAGTGAACTCTTTCCAGTTGTCACAAAACCCCTTATCATTTGTCAATTATTAATAGAGCATGTGAAGATTTGAAATTACATGAAAAATAACCTTTGTACTGTTTCTAGAGGGAGTAGCACCATTGGTTTCGTTACCTGGGTATCTGAAATACATAGAGTAGGGATGAGTATAAAAGAGGTAACTATGGTAGAATACTAATTCAAGTCCTTGTTCCTTGTTTAAAAGGAATAGAACCTTTAGAATTTGTCTTTTAAGTGTTGAACCACAGATAAAACACGTATGTATACAGTGCTTGGGACATTCAGGGATTGCTCTAAGATCCCCAGCTTTAGTGAGACTTTTATCTGAGGAAAAGTATGAAGGCTGGGTACCAAATTCATGAAGGGCCAGCTGTAGCTTGTAGAGAGTCATGGTCTTTGTTTTCTGTCCCTTTGTACAGTTTCATTATCTGACAGGTGATATGGTTTATGTTATAGGAAGTCATCAAAGCTAAACTAATTTAAAACAAAACTAATTTGAAGGAATAAATATCGCTGGAGGTTAACTCCAAATAGCAAAACAGCAAGTAGGAATGGTGGTGAATTTGTAGATTGCTGAGTGAGTTAGTGTTGGATATTCTTGGTTGTTTGGCTTTTATGTTGGCTTAGCTGAAGCATGGTAAATTGTTAAACCATGTTATCTCTGCTGTGGCAGCTAAGATCTATGTTTGGGGTGGTTTTTTTTTGTTTTGTTTTTGCACTTCTAGCCTATCTGTGTAGCTATTTTCAAGAAATAATGCTTAAAATTGCAATCTGCAAATAAATGGACAAAATCAATAGCAAAATCTAAAAGCCTCAAGGAACTGATTTTTGTTAAGGAGAGAGAACCCTCTGGTTTCCTTTTCTCTAATTTTTTTTTAATTGAAGTTAACATTCAATTTCCTTTTAGAGGCAGTAGAGAACACATATGTTTGGAGTAGTTTTGTCTCAGATTAAACTCATACTAGGTCTTAGGTCTGACTTGTATTTTCAACATGTTTTTTTTCCCAATGAAATAGTCTTCTTAAGAAAAAGAAAATCAAAAAACTAACAAGGAGATAAAATTTCTGTTGTGTCTTTGTATTTCTCTCTGTCCTTTTTCTGGTTTTAGCCATTTGGATTCTTCTTCAAATATCCAGGTTTCTGAAGCTTGATGGTTATCAGATAATTTGCATGAGACTTCATAGCTGTTTTTTCACTGTCTTTATTGCTTGATTCCAAATGACATTTAAAAAAGACAGGGTAAATTTTGATAAATTACTTGAAATCTTTCCTGGTGCATCAAAAGGAAAGACTGTACTATGCCGGTAAGAACAGTACTGAGTTGGGTGAATTGTGCCAGTCAGTATAAGGCAGGTTTATTGGCCTACTTTGAGTGTATCACCAAATGAGAATCTTACAGTTCCAGAATTTTGAAACAGTACTTTGTAGAGAAAGTTTTGTGGCACAAAACTAGGTTCACTAAAATAATTTATTCACTTACAGAATTACTTCTGTTGGTGTTTTCACTTCCTAGAATACCTACTGCCAACACATTGGCTTGGAGTTCATGTTCATCAATGATGTGGAGCAGTGCCAGTGGATTCGGCAGAAGTTTGAGACGCCAGGAGTTATGAAGTTTACTAATGAGGAAAAAAGGACTTTGTTGGCCAGGCTGGTGCGCTCAATGAGGTACTGAGGTGGTGTGGGGAACTGCTCTGTGGCTGCTGGTGGGAGCTGGTGCCATCTGTAAACTGCTGAGGTGGGGGTGAATAGTCTCAATGGAATCTGGGGTCCAGGTGGGTGCAGTTAATATCAAAGGGATATCAAAGGGAAGTGTGCGGTGTGAGGTATGTCAGGCTGTGTGTTGTGACTGGTTGTGTTCTGTAACACTTGTCCGGCCTTTAGTGGCATATCTGATAATGTTTTCATTGCCTTGAGGAGATAAACTGTGAAAATGTTGTTTCAACAGAATAGTAATATAGATCTGTGTTAAAGATTCGTAGCCTGTTCAAGAAAATAGGCATCAGAACAATGTTGGAATGTGTTTTCAAGTCCTTTTTCTGCCTTTTTTCCTTTTGAGATGTGCCAAGATGTGCTGTGCTGTACTCTTGCATGACCTGGCAGAAGCAGTTTTAGTCTCTGTAATATAAGAAAGCACATTTGGAAACAGCTTATTGATTTCTCCCGTTGTGGCTATCTGTGTGGAAATATTGTGATCCCAAAGCCTGCGTTATGCTCTTATCCTTAGAACAAGACTTCTTAGACACAAGATTTATTCCAATTTTTACAATCTGAAACAGTTTGCATGTCCTTTGTTAAACATAAGAGTTAGAGATTTATAAAGGCACCTCTTTTGGTTATGTTTCCACGTTCAAAGACTTAAAAATGAACTGCTTATTGGAGGTGTCAAAAGATATTTTTGCCAGGTGTTTTGTTTGTCAATATTATAGTGAGATTAAATGAACTTTTTAATCAAACATAAAAACAGAAATAAAAATGTCACTTAATGGTCAAGTGAATATTTACACTTGAGCAAGTTTGTTTAACAGGTCCTCAGTATGAACCATCTCCATTTATCTTAAGATAAGAATTTGTGCTTTTATTCCTGCCTAAGCTGTGGAAAGATCTAGGGTTTCTAGTAGCATGAAGGAGCCAAATGTTCATCTTTTGCCAAATTAATTGTCTGCTGTAAATGGAAGAAAAAAGTTTTACAAACATTTCTATTCAGCTGTCTGAAAAAAAGCAGTGTGCTTTTTATTTTATGGTTTGAAAATGATCTAGGAAAAAAAATCTGGTTTTGTGGAAAACTGGTTGTATTTTTGAGATTTGTGGCTTTGTAAAGCAGGTTTTCATCATTTTGCTCAAGAATACCATTTTCAAAAACATTCGTGCCAAGCACTACAGAGTTCAGGTACTTTAAAATTCAGTTTCAAGTTAGATTTCTCATCATTTGTAGTTTTCACTGATAGGTTATTGAGCAAAGGGTTATTTTTAGCTCGTTCTTATGTAAAATACTCATTGTATATTCTTGAGCTACTTTGTATATGCATTAGTAAACATGTTAGACCCTGATATGGACTCTGATCTGGGCATGTTCCTAAGCCTGTGCAGGGTCAAGCATTTCCAGATTATCTCTTCTGAGAGCAACCAGCTTTCATGAGATCTGTTCCTCACTGAGTACAGAATACATGCAGTGACAGTGGGTGAGCTGCCAGACTTTGTGCAGTCCTAGTGTCATGGAGGGGACTTGCAGGATGTGACTGTGAAAGCTTGTAGTTCTGCACACTTAGTGGCAGTTTGCCTCAAATAATGAACTTACTGTTTGTCCAATACTGGCTTCACTTGCTGCTGTAAAGAGGAGGAAAACAGTGTGTACACTGCTTCAGTTCCCCCTGTAGGACTTGCTGTTCATGTGGGACCCCACTTTCAGTTTATATAAACTGGCATAGCCCCACAGCTTTCCCTGAGGAATTCTGGCAGAATAGCTCAACTGAGGATCTGGCTTGTTGCTTAGACAGCTAAATTATAGGGGTATTGATGGGTTAGCTAAGGATAGTCTTTTGGCAACAATTTGTTTCACTGCTTTCAGGATTTCCATCTAAAGAGGTAAATGTCAGCATTCTAAGTGAGGAATAAGCTGAGTATTAATGGATTATGGCAGTATTATGGGTCTAGGCATTGCACAGATGATGTATCCAATACAGTTACTTTCATGAAGATGCATTTTCTTTGCCTTTTGTATCTCCAAGCTGTACAACATATAATCCTTTCAATGTTTGTTGAAAGGCACTTTTTAACCACTTGCATTGCCTCGGGCCCAAATGCATTAAGGAATGAAAGAACATAGTTTTAGGGATTGACATCATTCTGCTGCTGAAGCTGAGGCAGAGATACCACTGTCCTACTTCTTGGCACATTCCCAAGTGTTACATCACACGGTCTGAGGAGCCCTGCCATTGAATGGGACCTATGGAACATGCATGCTTTCCACTCTGTTTTTTTACGAGTATTTAATCATTACTTCCAGAAAATACAGGTTCTCCGTTAGATTTTCTTCAATGCATAGAAGAGACTTCTTTGCTGTCACTCTGCCTTCCCTGTGGTTAGTATTTATGTACATGAGAACAGAGTTCAACTTGGGAAGTGAATTTTGTCTGACATGGAGACTCTTAATTGTTTCAAAATCCTAAAAAATACTTCTCAGATGGAGGAGAAAGAAGATTTAACTCTTTCCTATATCTTCCTCCCTACATCTGACTTAATTCCAGAGGCCTAAAAACTTGAATTCACAGATGTTTTAAAACAGTGTAATGTAATTTTATTTGCTAAAAGATGTTGAACAGTATTTATTACATTATCTTAATACGAACATTCTCTCGGTTTTTTTGTGTTTCTTTTTGGCAAAGATTTGAAGACTTCCTTGCTCGCAAGTGGTCTTCTGAAAAGAGATTTGGTTTGGAAGGATGTGAAGTAATGATTCCTGCACTTAAGACCATCATTGATAAATCCAGTGAAATGGGAATTGAATATGTTATAATGGGGATGCCTCATAGGTAATGTCAATGGAAATACCCCAACAAAATGGGCTTGTTGTGTTAAGACAATTTTTGGGTTCTAGAATTTTATTGACAAAGTTGATATTGGAGAAGCCGAGGTAGCAAGAGTCACAGCAAGTAATGGGAACACAGAACTGTAACAAATTCCTGTTAGTGAGAAGCTGCAGGCTTCACATGTAAATGACAGAGATGTACTTTGAAGCTACAAGAAAATGTGTCAGCAGCTGTGGTGTCTCTGCTGTTGCAGAGTCTAGAACTGGGAAGGCTTGGCCAGATAATATTGAACTTACTTCTGCAGTCTGCCTTAACTAATTATTCATGTGATTATAGAAAGACTACTAGATGGCTACAAAGTGCAGTGGGATAACTAGGTGTTATAAAACGTCTGAGAGAATCCCTTGGAGGGACTTTGCAATGGGAAGAAGAATTGAATCAAAGATTTTAGGTTCGAAAAGTTTTTGTAAATTTCTGACAGAGTGGTTTGCAGATTTTGTAAGTTTTGCACTATTGATTCTGTTAGTACCTTTTTTGAGACATAATTATGTTTGGAATTTTCTTAGGGGTCGGCTGAATGTGTTGGCTAATGTAATCCGAAAAGAGCTGGAGCAGATCTTCTGTCAGTTTGATCCCAAACTTGAAGCAGCTGATGAGGTAAGATGCTTTTTTGAGAGATCTGTATAGAGAGGTCAACATTCAAGGTACTTTTTAGTTGTTTTGGTCATAGTTATTACGAAAACAGCATTATCAGCTGCTGAAATGCATTTTTTTCTTTTCTAGTTTGAGGAACATGATTTGTTGAAATTTCTTAGCAATTTTAGTAATTATGTTGTGCCTCTAACATGCAGAAGGTATCTCAGAAATGACTGTAGATAAGTAAGAGGTTGACTGAGTTAATAATCTCTAAGTATCTTTCTTGTTTTATATAAATTAAATGAGTATCAATATTCTGTAAGTATTTATCCAACATTGGATGGCAACAGTAATGTAATAGAATAGGAACAGTGTTCCAATTTGAGTTTGGCACTGTAATTTCATAGTGCATACTGATGTACAGTTGACTAGATGTATTTTCAGATCGAAGCACAAATTTTAGGCATAGTGAATCAGATGCAGCAGGTATGAATGACATTCCTGAATTGTGATTACATCTTGCATGTTAGGGATCCGGAGATGTAAAATATCATCTGGGAATGTACCATGAGAGGATCAACCGAGCAACAAACAAGAAAATCACTCTGTCCCTGATGGCTAACCCTTCTCACTTGGAAGCAGTTGATCCTGTTGTGCAGGGGAAAACAAAAGCTGAGCAGTTTTATCGAGGGGATATAGCAGGGAAAAAGGTAAAGGTTGTTTAATATAGTAACTTTTAATAGTAGTTTTTTGTAGTGTTTTTAATAAAAATATTTTACCAGTAGTTCTGTATCACAGAATCTTCTCTTTTCTTCCTTCACAAAAGGGGATGTATCACCTTTTGAACTAGATGAGGTTTCTGACATAGTACCTCAAGGGTAACTTCAGGAAGTGGGCTTAAAACTTGTTTTTGTTGGTGAACTAAGCAAAGGCAGCAGAATGCTGAGAAATTGATGTAATTTATTTATTGTAAAAATACTGTTCTATTTTATAAGCACTACAGAAATATGGAGCAAAGAAATCCTGTTGAGAAGCTTAAATTGCAGTTTTGCTTTCTAATATATGTGTGGATGTGTGTGTCTAATTCTCCCTCTTAGGTTATGTCCATACTATTACATGGGGATGCTGCCTTTGCAGGACAAGGAGTTGTTTATGAGACATTTCATCTTAGTGACCTCCCATCCTACACCACAAATGGCACTATTCATGTTGTGGTCAACAATCAGGTAACAAGTGTGCAGTATTTTCCAATCAATTGACTGCTGGATAGTTGCTTGTCTGTTTATTTTTATTCTTGTTTGCTATTGGTTGGGTTCATCGTCCTCCGTGGTTATTAGAACGGTTGGAATGTTTTTGAAAGTGATCATAGTATCTAGCAACTCTGAGTGTGTAATATTTCATCACCTACATTTATTTAATTCAATTTTTAATACTTAATTGTATTAGATTTGGTTTGTTTTTAAGAGGGCAAAAAGAAGCTAGCGAGCCAAACTGAAAAGCTGATGCTACTGCTATGTAAATGACTATTAAATGAAAACCTTGAGCATTCAAACTAGAGTAGAAAGAGGTTCCCATAGTGTTTTGATAGAAGTTTCTGGCATTTTTAGATTGGCTTCACCACAGACCCCCGTATGGCCCGTTCATCTCCATATCCTACTGATGTTGCTCGTGTGGTCAATGCTCCCATTTTTCATGTGAATGCTGATGACCCTGAAGCAGTGATGTATGTGTGCAATGTAGCTGCAGAATGGCGAAACACATTCAATAAAGATGTGGTGGTTGACTTGGTAAGTCTTGGTTTTCTTAATTTTTCATTCTGTGCACTATGTACTTCTCTCTATTTTTCTGTGGCTTAGAAGCACCAGTCAAGAAACATTTGATTTTAAAGACCTTTAGTTTCTTCATTTTGAAAAAAAACTAACAGGCCCACAAGAAGCCATAAATACTTTTTATACAATAACATCTTAAAATCTCTCTAAAACTGTGAAATGGAAAGATTTCATTTTACATTTTTCTTACCAACAGAAACAATCTTTGCCTTTGTAGGTTTGTTACCGTAGGAGAGGGCACAATGAAATGGATGAACCAATGTTTACCCAGCCTCTAATGTACAAGCAGATCCATAAGCAGGTGCCAGTGCTGAAGAAGTATGCAGACAAACTGATTGCAGATGGGACTGTGACACTGCAGGAGTTTGAGGTACGTGTCAACAAAGTTAAAGGGAACCTAAGGAGCTGTCACTACAAACACACAACTGTCACTGTATGCTTCTGCTTGAAAACCTTCCTTTCACTACTGTGATAAGTCTTCATCCTTTTCCACTTTGTTTCAATTTGATTTGGATTTTCATGCAAAATAGGTAGTAATGTTGTAACAAAAGAACTGAAAACATTTCAAGTAATTAATACATATTGCACAGAAAAGAATTTGCTTCAGTTCTGAGATTTGTAAAGTGCGGTTAGATGAGAATATTGGAAAATCGAGGCATTTGTCAGCTGTTCTTCATATCTAAGACCGTGATTCATCAGCAAGACAGTATTTGAACACTTGAAGATATAACTGTACCTTCATATTAATAACCTTGGCAGGTTTGCATCCAGCAATAGAATAAATTTAACATTTTTGTTTTCTTCTAAGAATTCAACTAAGTTCAGAGATCATTTGAAGTAGTCCAGAAGGATGAAGTGTAGAGTCTGATGCCTATATTAAACTGGTTAGATCTTTACCTTAACCTTTTTGAAAATGAATGCGTAGAGTGCAGGTGCAACAAGGTACCTTCTGAGAAGGTGTGGCCAACTGTGTACTGACATGATACTGCAGATCAAGAAAAAAACCAGTTTGTGTAGGTGGAGTGGAGTCTATTATCTGCAAGAATGGTCACAGCTCATGCAGAAGTAGCTTTCCTGAATCATTGTAAGAATCTGCCAGTAGTGGCATGGGCTTTAGTGACTGGATCCAGTATCCTGGATGGATGTTTTCTACATACTGAGCTCAACATTGCTGTTAATTACTTTAAAGATTAGGTAGTTCAATAACTTGAGCGTAGTTTTGAATTGAAACATAGATATTGCAGAGGCATTCTGTTCTATGGAATATGGCATTGTATCTGTTGCTATTGACAGGTGTGGCCAGCAGATTCTTAGCTAGACTCTCCCAGACAAATTTTCTAGGAAGCTCTTTTCTAGTCTTTAGTGGCTTTTGTAACCAGGAGTATGATAGCTGGATGGTTCTGATCTCAGAAGTATGACTGTAAATTATTTGGTACTTCAGTTCTGTCTCAGAGTAATGCTTGCAGCTTCAGCTTTTGGTATGCTCCTCTGTAACACCTGTCCAGTGACCTAAATAATTTATTTAGACTCCTGTGTTATTCTACTGAATGATAGGTATCATCTCTGAAATACAAGACTGTTATGTTTATCCATTTAAAAAAATGGAGTTTTTGTTCTACAGGAAGAAATTGCAAAGTATGACAGAATATGTGAAGAAGCGTATACTAGATCTAAGGATAATAAGATCCTGCACATCAAGCACTGGCTTGATTCACCTTGGCCTGGTAAGAAGTGTCCTTTCACTTATCCTGGTGTTACCTGAGTGTGCTTTTATTTTGAGTCTGTAATCCAGGATTTAGATAGATTGTATCACACAGGGTTGCTTTAAAATGGAATCATGTGACTTTTGACTTGCACCTGCTCATAGTGATTATAATCTTCTGCCAGATCAACTTGAAATAAATGCTTTTCTTAAAAAACATATAAAATAAGTGTGACTTTGAAAAAGACGTCTTTCCAGTTTAGCGGAGAAATGGCTTTCCTGTACTACTAACTGTCTGTGCTGTCAGGAAGAAGGAGTATGTCTCATGTTCTTTTATTATTATTTTTATTTGAGGGATTGAGGTGCCATGTGCTTTTTATTGGCTGCCTTTGCCCACATAGTTGGACTTCACAGGGAGTGAAAGCAGAAACAAACCAGGTCACTGGGTGCCTGTAAGATCAATTTCTGTTGTCATGCAGACAATCAAAATTATTGTTTCTCAGTGAACGGTGAAGAACTAAGTTTAGTCTGCAACTTAGAATGTCATTTAAGAGTTGTGAATTGTTAAATAAATTGTAGATAATATACATACATGTCTCTTACACAGTCCTCAAATATCTCACCAAACCTTCTACTTCCAGGATTCTTTAATGTGGATGGAGAACCCAAGAGCATGTCTTGTCCTCCAACTGGCATTTCAGAAGACCTGCTGACTCACATTGGCAATGTAGCTAGTTCAGTGCCAGTCAAAGACTTCAAAATACACTCAGGTCAGCTGGAGTCTTTGTACCTTTTAATGGCTCTGTTTCTGTATTCCTGCAACGAAGTTGGTTTTGGGCCTTATCCCAAAGAGGAAAATGCCTGTGACTTTATTTTGACTCTTCTACTCTGTGGATAAAGAAAAGGTGGTAGTTAAGGTTCTGCCGCTTGTTCTCAGCATAATGTTCTTTCAGTATCATGCCACTTCTGTTCCATACCTCATTAAAATAGATTTTCCTCCAAGGGAAGTAAATGTCTGTAACCTTAAGTTGATACCTCCTTTCATTCTTTAAGTCCTTGTGGAAAATGTTGCCTCTGTGCAGCTCATTTTGTGGGACTAACTGAGAAGTAAGACGCCCATCTTAGGAAGCATTGTTAATATGAGGTTTTTAATATTAAAACTGGTGGTAATTTGAAGTCCAATTAAGACATTTTTCTTGTACTTAGATAACTTTCCACTTAGAAATACAGCTTAGACTTTTCAGACCTAACATGGCTGATGTACTATGAGCTGAATTTTAGTACAGTTGAATGGGCACTCTGTGGGCAAATTATGACAGTTTTTCTTTCAACTTACCATGTAGCATTGATGATAGTGTAAATATAGCATTTTTTTCAAAAAGTCTTAGCTTTTTTTCTGAAGAGATTCAGTTCTGACTTTGGCATCTGTTACAGTAAGATGTTAACTGTGCCTGTCTCACTGGGGAGCCTCAACACTGTGTCTGAGATACTTTTAATTCTGAGTAAAAAGTAAAAAAAGTCAATAGATACTTTTACTTCTGAGTTCTGAGATAATTTTACTTCCTGGTCAAGTTGGAATCTGGCAACTACCATGAGCAATAACATACTCATTCCCTGGGGACACATGGAGACACTTTTAGGGAACTTTTTTCTTTTGTTGGCTTATAGAATATTTACTTAGGACAAGGAGGAAGAGCTTTTTTCTATACAAAATCTCTAGCTAATCTTTCTTCTCTAGAGTCATCCATCAAGGAATAAAGTGTGTCTGCCACAGATGTTCTATGTGTGTATGTTCCTTTGGGACAATTGAACACAAGTAATGATGATAGGACATTCCCAGCTATCAATTGCAGGTTTGTTGAGCAATACAATTAATGGATAAACTTTAATTAATGGATAACTCTTCTACACATTTGTGCACTTGGTTGTGACACTGATAAATTAGAAATAAGTCACCCAATAAAATCTAGAATTAGACATTCTAATTAAAAAGGTAATTTGGTCTTGTAAAATTTTCACTGAAAAAACAACTATTGGTTACCAACTGAACATCTGTTGGCAGCTTCTACACCTTCCTATTTGCGATATTCATAGTATTGATCAGTGCAGCCTGTTTCACTTTATAGCATCTCTAAAAGTCCAATAAGACAAATGCCAAGAAAAAAAATGAGAAAAGGAGTGAAGAAAAAAAATTCACAAACCAAGTTGCTGATATTTTCAGTCTCTTATAAAACAGTACTTGGTGTTAGAGATGTGAAAATAAAGTAAATCTTTAGGAAGAAGTATTTCACTGAGTCTTTTTAATTGTCCTCAGTAGTTTCTGACACAGCTAATCTTACTTTCTTGTTCAAAAACAAAGTATGAACATTATGCAACCCTTTGCCTGGGAAACAAGTTTTTTTTACTTTGCTAGCAGTTCCAGAAAAATGATTTGTAGACCCTATTTAGGATCTCTGCTTTATGTAGCCAGTGAGGAAGAAGAATGGTGAATGTAATATGAATATAAAATTTCTCTGAAGTAGATCCATTAATTCCTGATCTTTATTCCAATATAGGACTCTCTCGGATTTTGAGAGCCCGCTTGGAAATGACCAAGAACAGGGTTGTTGACTGGGCCTTAGCAGAATACATGGCTTTTGGCTCTGTTTTGAAAGAAGGGATCCATGTCCGACTAAGTGGACAAGATGTTGAAAGAGGTACTTTCAGGTGAGTACAGAGAGAACTGTTAAATTTGGTCCCATACTTAAACAAACACATTGGCATTTTTTAGACAATATGGTCTTCAGCAGAGATGGGGAAGTTGGGGCTGTTCAGCATCAGTCTGTGTGTGTAGATTCTGGCAGTCAAGAATAATCAAATCACATGTGTCTCTCTGTAAAGAGCATTTTAAGAATAGTATTTAATGTAGAACAAATATTTTTAGATACTTTCTTCCTTCTCTTGCTGAAAAGCAGGAATGGTATTTTTTCCCTGCTTTTTAATAAAAAATTAAGCTGCATTCCATCTAACTGCTGAGAAATAAGAGGAGACTTGCTGCCTCAGATTCCGAGTCTTTTAAGTATCATTCCAGTGGTGTCTGCTTGGAAGTTGTGTATCCTGTGAACAAACATGTTGCCAGTTGGCTAGGCATTTTAAAATGAAATAAGGTCCTTTGCTCTGAGACTTTTAATGACTATGGAGCATGAATAAACACAAATTTGTATACAGTTTGCTGCCTTACCTGATTCTCTGTGGAGTAAAATGTTAATGGTGTATTTAATTGAAGCCTTTGATGTGATGCCAATTCCTGGGGTGAATGAATTAGCAGCTGCACTGTGCTTCATTGTGAAAGTTTACAGAAAAGAGAAATAATTCTTGGTGCCTGTCTTCTCTGGTAGAATACTGTGTTTCTGTGCTGAGCTTCATTTGGTATCCAGTTTTTTGGGATTTCCTTCTTTTGCTTCCATTCTAATGTCAGTTTAAAAATCCTTTGGACAAGACCTGAAAACAAAACTGAAAATTGAGAGATTTCCCCCTTCTCTGATCTCTCATTCTCCTTGGTTTCAGTGCCATGATCTTGTCAAGAAAGCATCTCCTGGAAGAGGAACTTAAATGTTCATTGACTAGCAACCTTAACCTGCCTATTTCAAGTGTGTGCTTAGTCACATCTAACACACCAATAGACAATTCACACTTGTCTTGTGAATACTGATTCTGTGCCTTCCACTTCTCTCAACTGGTGGAAGAAGATTGTCCAGAACCATCTTCCAGATTTTCTTGATAAGATAAAAATAATTGTTATGGTCACAGCAATATAGGGAAAAAATAAAAAATGTATTCAAATAAAAAGCTATTTAAAAGGTGATGACTAGCTAAGGATTTCTGTGCCATTTGGACTTTATTATTCAGTCTTTTAGAAAACAAGTTAAAGGGCATTCCACTGAATTTTTGTGAAGTTCAGGTACTGAACTGTGAAGCTGGTACTGCAGATGTTTGAATTATAGTAACCTGATTCTGCTTTACTGCTGGGTTTTGAGTTTGACTGCTGGGTAGTGGGATCTATAAAACACTAACCAGTGGTGTGATTATGAAATTTTTTTATGAATGTGATAGGACAGCTGGACAATAAAGGGTGAGATGAAAAAAATGCCTTGGACCTGAGGAAGTCAGAATATTCAACTACTCTGTTAAACAGAAGAGAACAAGGTAGAAATACATAAGACTTAGCTTATTATACTGTATTCAGGCTAATTTCATCAGAGGAATAGGTAGAGAAGTTACCGTGTGGTACAGGCACATTTAAGAGATGTTGCACTCTTTGGTAAAGCTGCTCTTTTTTAGCTGTAATTGAGTTGCTTTGTCATTTGTAATAAAGGTGACCAGCTTCCCTGGCAACTAAAGATATTTGCAAATGCTCATGCATTTTTATTGGAGAAAACCATGCTGCAAACACACAAAGCATATGTCGTTTTATGCTCTCTCTGTAAGTCCCTTCTCTGCCCTCAAAAGTCCATGAAGTGCATAATGTCTCAGATCACTGAGACTATAATTGAAGAGGGAGTGTAGGCTAGAATTTGGGAAGAACTGAAGGTATTGTTTTGCCGTAATGAAAACAATGTCATTAGGTGCTTTCACTATTTTGGAGCTTCTGAATCTGTCTAGAAAATAGTAATTTCTGTCAGTATTCGGTGTGAAGGTTTGCTTTCTTCCTGTTTCAGTCCTCAACACTGTCAATAGAGAGAAGCTACATAAAGCTGCAGATAGAAGCACCTGGCCCCTTCTCATCTTGGAGACACACTCTGGAGAAGAGAGGGAAAGGGGGAGAGAGAGAGACTTGGTTCTGTACTAGTTTGATGTCTGTAAACCTGACAATTGCACATATCTGACTTGTGTGTCTGAATATTTCTGCCTGTCTATATGCTCATCTTAATCACCTTTTGCTAGGGAAACACAAGGCTGTGTCTCAAGAAGCTTATCACCTAGCTAGGCCTTCTATCTTTGGCTGAATGACAAAAAGTGACAGTAGGTTTCTGCCAGACAGTTGCATGGTGTGTGAATTTTCCCCTTTCTATCTACTTCCCTCCCTGTGCTGTTCTTCAAAGATTCTGTCTTTTTTTGGCTTTGCATTGGTGACTTGTAAATAAATTTTAGAGCTCTTCTGTTAGTTTTCATTATAGCAAAGGGAAGTAGAAAAAGATTCAGACTTCAGTTCAGTGCTGGCAGCTGTATAACACACAGCATTGTTACCAGTACAGTAGCTGTCCTTACGTTAGCAGTTGTAAAGCTGGACATATTGCTGTGATTCACTCAGTTAGTCTGCTCAGAGAGTTAATGGATTACAGTAATTACTTCAGTCATCTCTGTTTTGGTAGTATTCCTTGGTGCCCCATTCTAATGCTGATTAATGGCCTTCTAGAGAACTGTGAATGATGCATATGATTGGAAATAGCAGAGAAGAGAATACAAGTCCTGCAAGTCTTGGTGCTGAGTATAGATTAATTTAATTTTTTTTGCACGAAAGATTAACAACAGTTGTTTTAAGGAAAAGATGATTAGAATCTGCTAGGGAAGCAGAATGAAATATTTCTAATAACAATTTTGTTCTGATTTTTTTTACTGTAATCATTCTATTTTAAAGCAACCCCTTCCCCATCTTTTCCCTTTCCCCCCCAAGTTCTACTAGTGATGATCTATTTGCAGTTTCTATGACTGCTTGAGAACAAGCCTGAATAGTAAGTGAAAGTTCTCACAGTCCAGCAATTGTATTTAGCCATGTGATTGTATTTTACATGGTTTTGGCCAAACCAGGGTGTTGTGTGTAGCAAAGATAACTGTGTTGCTTGCACGCTTTTCAGAAGATGCATTTGATGCTTTAGCTTTGAAAATAGCTCTATTAAAGCCCAAAGTGATTCTTGGCTAATAAATTTCTTTCAACAACTATTTGCAGCCATCGTCATCATGTGCTTCATGACCAAGAAGTTGACAAGAGAACGTGTGTCCCCATGAATCACCTTTGGGAGCAGCAGGCCCCCTATACTGTGTGCAACAGCTCCCTTTCCGAATACGGGGTCTTAGGTATGTCTGTATCTGACAGATGTCCTTGTGTTTCAATAGTTCTGCTGCACAAGAAGCAGAGCTCAATAAGAAAAAGCATGTGAAAAAGATCTGTAAAATTATTATATGTGAAGTTGGTATCAAAACTCTTCCTCTCAGGTGCTCACATCACTTAAACAAGCATCCCCACATTTTACAATTCTGGGATTCAGTTGAAAGCATCCGTCTCTTGTGGTTGATCTTGGCAATGCTGGAACATGCACCTGGAGCTTTCTCCAAAGGGGAGAAATGGACAAGAAAACCAGGGACAGTTTGTAATACAGATATAAAAATCCATCCTGGCCTTATCTGAGCTGCTATTCTGAATGCGCAATTTCAAAAAAACAAATCCTTGTTAATAGTAGCATTAATCATAGTGAATTATTTTACCTTCAGCCACAGAGAATGGATAACCTCACACTGACATGATGAGGGTGGCAAGAGGAATGTGGAGCACAAAACAAATACATCTAATAACTTATCAAAAGTGTTATTGATTCTATGGATAAATAATGAAATATTGTGTGAAGAAAAAAGATGAAACATTGTAGTAGATAAAGATGGTAATTGATAGCTGCTTCCTTCAAAGTTCCAGAAGTATTTGATTATTTAGTCATTTTTTACAATGATATATATTACCTATTGTAAATAATACAAAAATTAAAGTGGTATAAAACTGTGTAGTTGGAGTGTGGACTGAAGAATTGAAATTTTTGTAAGGTATTTTTGTTAGTTCTGTGGCAGAATTGGTGTGAACAGAATCACATTTTTGTATCCCTAAATGTAAATGTAAACTCTAAATAGGAAAGTGCAAGTGAGGATGTGTACAAACATGAGAAAAATAATTGGAATACATAAAAAGCAAGAACTTAATTTTGGAGAATGATTGTTTCCAATTTCTTATCGTTTCTCAGAGTGTATTTTGGGGTTTCTTAATTTGAGCCTGTTGACAGTGTTGCTGTGAGTTTTATGGATGAGTCATAGGTTTCTGGGCTTGGGATTTTTACATCCAAATGAAAGTGGCAAATATCTGAATATGGTTGAAATCTGATGTTATTCCAAAAATTACACCTCAGTAGGAAGCCTAAGGTTGATATGGTGTGAAAGACAATTTTTAATTCTTTAAAAAACTAACCAAGTGGGCTCTCTTTCTTTCCCTTTCTCGATCTCATCCTGCTCACTATTGCCCTTCCATCTTGCCCAGCAAAAGATGGGTGAAAATTGATTCAATAACTTTCATTGAATACAAGCAGTAGGGTAAAATAAGGGTTTGTTCACACACTGAAAACAAGAGTACCATTTCTGTGCAGTTCTGCTTCAGCAGATGGGATGACAGGTTCTTCAAAAAGAATAATATGAATATTTTTAATTGTCAAGAACTTTCAATCCTCTATGTCCGAGATATGGTAAAGGAGATTAAATTGATAGAAATAGTTGGTAAGCAATATGGCTTTTTGTGTGTGTGTTTGGGACGGTTTTTTTCAAACTAAAAATGCCACGTTTCTATGTTGAAGTGGTTTTATAATGAAGTTTCTTCTCCTTTGCTGGTTTTACATACCCACGTTTTCCAACGTGTTTACTCTTGTGTATTGTCTACATAGAAAGACAGTGTTGGGATAAGCAGCAGTGAGTGAACATATCTCTTCTGGTTAGGCCTCCTGGTCAGAGAGGAGCTATTAGAATTGATACCTGCTTGACTGGTAGCATCAGTGGGTCTCCTCTTTAGTGCATAGAAGACTAAGTGTATGCTTACAGTTCATGGAGTTGATTCTTCAGGAGAACCAAAACCCCACAACACTTTATTTTCTCTACCTGCTGTTTCTGCTGTATAATTCTCTTGGAAGGAACAGTTTGGGATCAGTGCGCTGAAGTATTTGGTAGGGGGTGAGAGAATTGTAGGAGAATATAAAGGAGAATATAAAGGGAAAAAAAAAGGTGAAAACGTGTTAGGAATTTATTTTATGACTATGTTAACATGCAGCATGTCAGAAGCATTTGGGGAATTCCCTTAGTTTCTGTGAGGGAGAGCTAAGTAAAAACAGATTAAACAGCCCAGCATGGTAAAACTACAGATTATTTCCTTGGCAGGTACATAAGCCAAGAGCTGGTATCTGTTCAGAGCTGTGAGCTTTGCACTGAGTTATAGCTGAGCTGGTTAGGAACACCTGGAGTGTCACTGATTCATTAAAATGATACTCTGACAAGATTGATTTCACTTAGAAATAAAACAAAGGCAGTCTTAATAACTTGCAGTGCAGACAACTGCTTATGTTTTGTGTACAGGAAGCTGTGGAGTGTGTGAAGTTGGGTCATTAAATCAGAGTATTTAACAACCTCTGATAATTTTTTTTTTTGAATCCTATGTCTACTATTTTTAGCTATGTCCAGATTAATATAATTTAGCTGTGTATCGACTAAGGTTGCTATAAATTTTCTCTTTTAATGAAACTGAATGTCTGGAAGTATAGGTAATGGCTATGTGAAGTAATTTAAGCAAAAGAAGTTTGTCTGAATTTATTTGCTGAATAGGGTAAAGGGAAAAACCAAAAGTAACTTAGAGGTACTCTGTGCTACTTCTTCAGCATTTTTAAATACTTGAAAGGATTTTCTGTCCTTCTTTACAGCCCTCAGAATGACTTGTGTAGTGTTGAGTCTTTATCCAGGAGGTGTGATTCTTTCAGTCAAATTCAGCATTGGCTTTGAGAGAGCTTGGACTATAGCATCCTGTACTGGGAACTTCCAGGGAACATCAGGCAAGATAGGCTTGGAACTAGTGTCTAGCTCACGAAATTCCTGAACCATGAGACTTTTCAAGGGAGACAGTCAAGTTTAAAGCAAAAGATGAAAGTAAGAGGGCAAGTATTGATGTAAATTTTTTTTTTTTTGTAATACACACCTAGGATGAAATATGTAGTAATATTACTCAGTCAGAACAGTGTATTTTTAAGGCTAGGGGTAGCAAATACAATTACCTGTCAGAAGTTGTGTTAGGAAATAGTAGGACATGCTATAGTAATCACTGGCATCTGCAAGAGTTCTAAGAAGGCATCAGTCTTTCTGTTTAATAGAATCAGCCACCAGATGGGTATTACCTTCACTTTCTCTTCGGCTGTGTTTGGGTTTGTGAAAGGATGCATGCCTCTCTGTAAGTCCCTGTGCTTTGAATTTCTGTTAAGCATAGCACAGATCTGTCTTTGTAGTTTTCCTCGTTCTGGCATTAGATCCCTGCACTGATAAGCCCTTTTAACCATTAGTTAACATTCGTGCCCTAAGTCACTTCAAAATCATGTTGAATTAAGCTATAGCTGCAACCTCAGTTACATTAATTGAAAAACTACAGTTCTTATGACACTCATGAAGAATGCTGTGGGGAAAAACACAGCATAGTATGCTGTGTAAGCTGCCACTTTGCTTGACAACACTTCTTTCTGTGCCAGAGTGATGAAAGAACAGTGAGGGAGCACAGCAGGAACTGGACTAATAGAAACAAGCATCTCTGCTAGGCCTGTCATCTAGGGACCTTAATGAACTCCAGCAATTAAAACATTAGTTTTGCAGCCTTAGTCAAGTGCTGTGTATTTTTCTTCTCTCTCTTTTCAGTTTGGAAGTTTACCAAAGTGCTGTGCTGTGTTCTGGTTGCCTGTGCCCTGGTGTGCTCTGAGCCCTGAGCAGCTGTCTGGTGTTTGGAGTTGGCTGGTTGCTCTCTGCCACCTTTAGGGTGTGCAGGTTCCTTACCTGTCATTCTTTAAAAGCTGCGTCTTGCTGCCTGGTCGCCTTGGCACTGGATTTCCTCACAGCTTAAACCTTTTCTCTGTGTTTCTAGCTATGTAAGAGTTAATCCTTTAACTCATAAAATTTGCAGAGCATTCTGAAGAAATGTTCAGTTTGGGTCTCTGCAGACACAAACAATAAAAGTTTGCAAGGTCTCTGCTCTAGTTTTTTGTGAAATTCTTTGTTCTGGTCTGAGGTTGAGGCCTCATGAGGGACCTGGGTAGGAACCTGCTCCCCTGCAGTTAATGTCCCATCTCTAGAACGGTGGAGACTTTCTAGCCCAGGTCATCTTCCTTGACCTTGACTGTGGTGCCCCGAAGATTCCCTTTCTGGAGAAGCACCTCACCTTCTCCTGGGTTGTTCACCTTGCATCTGCCTAGATGTCTTTCCACCAGCATTTTTTTTTTAGTTTGGCAGTTCAGATCTTGCTCTTTAAGTGACTTTCTCCGTATGCAGATAGGAACAGTAATTCTCAACAGACTCCCTAGTCTGTGAAAAATTAAAACTATTCCACTGCTATTGGAGTAGTTTTAACGTTAGGAACTCTCATTGTCATTTCCCTGGTGGAAAATTGAGCTCTGGTATACCAAAGATGTGTTTACCACAGATACATGTGCCGTGAAATAGTAGTCTTGGCAACATTAATTTCAAAATATTAATCAGAATGTATACATTACATTTGGGTGTATTTCCCTAGATATTTTTATGGCTGTCAGAAAGCTTGCAAATGGTATCCGTGTTAAGATCACACCTTTGATGCAGCTTCACCTAGAACATTGTCACCTTGAGGATATTAGCACTAAGTTGGCAAAAAGGTACAAAAGGAGAAGTTGTAGTCTTTTTTTGCATGTGAATTTTAGAGGTTATCTTTGGTATATGAAGTAGAATTATGTGTGTGCTGTGAGTAAGTTTTAAGTATGCACTGAGGTGCGTACTCTTTGAAAAGCACTGTGTGATTACTCATGACTCTGAGTGGTCAAGACCTGTTTTTTGTTCTTCTCTAAAAGCTAGATTACCTCGCCCTTACAGAGAGCAGCATATGCACAAGTAAGTCTTGAACATATTGCATATTTTCTCAACCATGTCACCCAATCAGTAGAAATGGTCTCTTAATGCTTGTGTAAAATTAGAATGGGATTCAAGCCTATCTAGGGAAATCTATTTTTCAGATACCTTTGGGAACATGCATTGAAGGAGCTATGTAAATTTTTCCACTGTTTTCATTGTGTTAAGAAAATAGAATTACACAAATGTGGAGGCCAGAGATTAAAAATATGTTCTGAAGGAAAGCTGTTCAGGCAGTCAGGCCAAAGGCATGGTCAGCAAAAGCCATCCTCTTTGGTGATGACCTGTCATGGTGACTCACAGACAAAAGGCTCCAAACAGTCTAACAGAGACCTAACAGTCTCCTTTTGGCCTATAACCTACTAGTTGCCTTTTGGTGGGATCATGGGCATCTGCTGGAGACCTGGATGGACTGTTCAGAGATCGACAATCCAAAAGCCAAGTGACTCAAAGATTTCTTGCCATGGATATTGTAAACAAAAAGCTGGGTTGGAATTATGAAGGAGTAGTCTATGAAGACACACTATAAAGACAATCTGTAAAGATGTTCTCTCTTTAAATAATAATTTCACTGGAAGATCTTGTTGCTTTTTTGCTCATGCAGTTAATTTGTCGTGCAGTTGTCCCTCTGCTAATGTTCCAGGAAGGTTTGTATACTGACATTGGCTGAAGAGCCACTTCCTGGAGCAGAAGAATGAAATGTTTTAGCAGTCCCAATTTAGCTGTACTTATTGAGTTAACCTAAAGCAATTTCAGTTTCATGCATAGATGACCTATGTCAAAACTTCATGTCAGCTGTTGGAAAGATGTAGTTGGTGTTACAGAGGGACTTGTTTGATACCTGACCAGTCTCCAGTTTTGTTGAGGGTTTTCCTTGTGGAACTGGACAAGTTACTTTAAACTTTTTGTAACCACATGTTTATTAGCTCTCAATTTCATAAGGTGGAAATGCTTGTCCTTCATTCTTCTTCTCCTCCTTCCCAGTTTGACAGTAAGACTTTCAGGGATGGAACTAGTTGTGTGTGTTTGTGGCACTCAGCACACAAAGACCTCAGTCTTAGCTTAGTGCTCTGAGTGTCTCTCTGATAATGAAAATAAAAATAGAATTTGAACAAAACTAAAACAGGACAAAGAAGGTTTGAATAGGTTGGACTTGATCCTATAATTGTCCTCACTAACTGAATCAATTGCCTTACACTGTTAACATTCAAGTAACTTATATGCTGTATGTGCCACATTGTTGTTGTATCTCATAATAGATTAAATTTTTAATGCCTGGAATAACAGGCCATCTAATGTTTTAGGTATTTTTCTAGTATTACTTATACAATTTTTTTGATATTATAGTTCCCTTTGAACTTATCCACTGAACTTATCCACTGAACTGCATAAAGAGGGGATCTTCTAGAGGTACTGCAGCCTCCTGTCACCAGGGTATAAATCATGAATTATGAGAACATGAGACATGTCAGCCATCACTTGATGGTGACCCTGTAGCAGTAGCCTTCTGTGTGTAGAGAATGTCAAGAAGCTAAGCTTTTGTCTTTTAGTAAGCCTTAATTTTTGGAAGTTCATGGAATATGGAATTTTTCTAATTAGAAGAGCTGTTTAGTAGGTTTGATCAGTCAGAAATTATAATTCAAATGACTTTCGGGTTTATCATGGCTTTGCAACAATTTACTGAACTTTACTAAATACTGGTGGTCAAAAAGTAGAATTGGGCTTTATTCATACACAATATTTAGGAGGTGTATCAGGAACCTGACTTATTGTATTTGGGCTCATAGCCACCTTTAGGTCTAGGAAATATTGTCCACAGCATAAAGTTTACAGATCGCTATTTTTGTCCTGTATTCCTGAGAATTTCTGTAAATAAAAAAAAAAAAAAAAAAAAAAAAAAAAAAACCCAAATTAATGGATAATTTCTAGACTCTCAGCTATGAAAGGATTTCTCTCTGTGTCCCAAATGCCAGTCTTGGGTGCATTTTTGTCTTAATTAAATGTACACTACTCTTGTGTTTGGAGGTGGGTGCCAGTTGAGGATCAGGGCAACAAATTAAACAGTACAGATGTTTTGTTACCAGAGTCTGTTCGTTTTTGCCTAACCTGGTCTTGCTGTTGAGCCCATATTGTAGAACAACATTTGAATGGCTAGTGTGTTACACCCAGGCAAACAGGCAAAAATGGGAATTACAGTGATATATACATAATAAAAACCTGAGACTGAGTTTGGTGTAGATCAATGGTAGCAGGACGGGACTCTGCAACTTCAGTTACATGTGCAGATTTTAAATTAAAGAAGCTGGAAAGAGATAATAAATCTATATTGGTCTGTTACCTCACTCTGAGGGGTTTTTTTACAGTCTTGCAGTTGCTCAGGAAAGAGTTACAATACACTATTACAGCTTTTTAAATAAAATTTTACAACAGCAAGGCTAGTTGTTCTGCTGGGGTAACTTTCAGTGAGAGTCTTCCCATGTTGCAGTTCTATATCTAAAAGCAGATCATTATATTCTGTGCAGAGCTTCAGCATAAAACGTATCTATCAGTCAAATATTTATTCTGTATGTGTATTGAATCAATTTTGCCTCAGTCAAAGCCTCTGCCTCCAGAACAGTGCTATATAGCACTGCTTTCTACTGAGAGCTTTAACCTTTTTGATTTTAATCATTCCAAACTGTAGGTGTAGAATCTGAGTACAGGTATTCACTCAGCACTCTGCTATATCAAAATGTCAAAGGACAATGTGAACAGAGATCAAATATTTGTTTTTATATTATGAGATACGTTTCAGTGTTCACTATGGAACATGGTATAGCAAAACATCTTAGCTGTAAGCATGGTCACAGAACTGGCACAGGTACTCTGCACATAGCTATGTTTTCAGTTTCTGACTTGACACCAAATTCTCCTTTTTTAAAAAAAGTTACACAGCAGAGGCCACACAGGACATGCAAGCACCCTTGTAATTGTCTATGTTTTGCCTTTGCAGAGCTGCTAGGAATCAATTACCTAGTTTACATTGCAGTACCAGTTTAGGTTTCTTTTCCCTTTGCCAGTGATCTCCTCAGGTCCTGTTGTAGAGCCAGGGCTTTGTTTGTACTGCAGCAGGTCTCTCAGTGCAAACAATAATCTGTTTCTGCCTTTAAGAGGCAGAGCCTTCAATTATTTTTGGGTCTTGACAAGTTTTTGGAGTGGACAAGAAGCCATGTAGCTTGCTCTGTGCAGAACACCTGAACTCCTGTTGCAGTATGTGTGTCCTGCTGTGTTAACCTGATGCGGCTGAGTGTGTGGAATGCATGGCCCTTCTGCTCTGTAGAAGGAGTTGACGAATTACAGTTCAAACAGTGCAGGTTTATGAAAATTTCTGCACCTACCTGCTACTGAAACCACCAGACATGGTGGAGAGGGAGAAGGTTACATCTTTCTGTTTCCATAGCAGAAGTATTGTCTCCATGAAGAGCACTTCTGGTCTCTCTCTGTCTCACTGAGACAGAGACCCGAAGGGTCCTTAATTCTGCCAAAGAAAGGATTGTTTACCCAAGTCCCAGATGTGTCTCTTATGCATCTATTATATTCAAGCTTTTTTTAAGATCTGAAGACTAGGCTCCTGTCTATAGACTGAAAATTGATGTCACCAGTCATTTTGTTCAGCACCTGCATATGGGGGAGAGGGAGAAAATACTTGCACAGCCCTGCACAACATTGTCTAATAAGTAACTTTTTGAACTGGTATTGGGCTGTAAGTGGAATTTTACAGGAAAAGCTAATAGTGAACTCTCAGGAAAACATTTCACAAAAATCAAAGCTGAGGGAGGGGTTTTAGTTGTTCATTTAAAACCTTATATGATTTTGAAATGTTTGAGGAAACGTTTGAAGTCAGAATTGGAAAAATGTTATTTGCTAATTTTTCTGATGCAAATGGTACTATTGAAAACTGGATGATTTATAACAGAGTTACAAGACTGCAGTTCATGCTCTGATTTTGGGTTTATTTTTAATGAGAAATGAACAGAATTTTCAGCAAATCTGTTTATTTTCTAATTTTCCTACTTCTCTGGTTCTCAGGTTTTGAACTTGGCTTTGCTATGGCGAGTCCCAATGCCCTGGTGTGCTGGGAAGCCCAGTTTGGTGACTTTCACAACACTGCACAGTGTATAATAGACCAGTTCATCAGCTCCGGCCAGGCCAAGTGGGTTCGTCACAATGGGATTGTCCTTCTCCTGCCACATGGAATGGAAGGAATGGTGAGAGGTGCTGGCTGGTGAATGCAGGGGGAAAATGCTGGCTACAGTGCTTTCCTGCAGCTGTAACAGCCAAAAATGTCTTGGGCATCCAATGGTGATAGAAACCCAGGAAAGGAAGGTGCTGTTTAGCATGTTGGACTGCCTCAGTGTTACTGAAAAAGAGTATGAGTAGATTGATTGGCAAGAACCAAAAATCCCTGAGAAATATTTTGGAGCTCTTAGCTTCATGTCCTCCTTAGTGGCATGTACCCCGATTTTTGCTTTTTCCTCTCTCTTTTTGGGAATCATTCCCTAAGATGCTGCCTTCCTTCCCTAGAAAGCTGGATTCATAGTGTAAAACATGAGTGTCTAGGAGTGTTTACTTGATTTTATTTTGCATAAAATATGTCTGTGGAAACTCTGCACTAAATTCTCTTGCAATGAAATTATAGAAAACAACTTTGAAACTTCTTCAAAACACATTGACCTCAGTTAACTTTGATGTAATAAGAAATCTCCCTCTTTCTGGAAAGGAAAATGTTTCCACTAGCTGTTGACTCTCTTTTCTTTGGTGGCTAGTAGGAGTAACTAGATAGTGTCTTAGAAGGAAAGGGCAGGGACACACTCTGTATATAATGTTATATGAAGTTCATATCAGCAGTAGAATTGTTCTTCAGATCTTTTCAATTATTTTTAAAGGTTACATGAACATCATGTTGGGCAAGGTTAATTTTTTCCTTTTCAGATACATTAACCTCCTTGAATTGATGCATGTATGTTTCTAGTTTCCTATTAAGAAAAGCATGGTATGTACCACAGTGGCAATCTTCATCTGTATAAATGCTCTAGACCCTTTCACCACAAACTGCGTCATTTCCATTCTCACAAACAATTTAGTTTATTTCTATTCAATTATAATCCTGTCCTGATATACTGGAGTGCATTCATATCTTATGAATGGGTTTGCATATCCATTATGCATAAAGAATAGAGGGTCTGATGCTGTTCACAAGACTTTTGATAAATTAATTTTTTTAACTGAATCCTGAGGGACAGCCTGAATGAACCCTCAGTGGGAGGTGTGGTCCTCTGTAGGAAAGCACTCAGCTGAAGGGACTGTTCTTTGCTACTTACAATACATTTAATCTTTCTTTTTGGCAGTGAAGACTTGTGCAGGTCTTCTGAAACATGCTTATTTTGCTACTGGTGTCAGATGTTTTGGAATATTTAAGAATCCCACCAGACTGTTGAAATCTAATATCTTCCCAGAAGATCTTTCCATTACAGGAGTGTTAGTTTCTCTATAACTATAGTGTTGGGGACAAAATGATTTGGGGAAGGATTCGTAATGGGATATGGATCCCTTCACCTCCAGGTCACACATTCAGAGGCAAGCTGGCTGTGATTGAAAGACTCTGCAGCCTAATGGCTCCTTGGGGACTCATCTGAAAATAGTTAATGGATTCAGTATAGGTCTCACTGGATAGGTGGTCACTGTAGACATAAACCCTACCCCATCCCACGCAGCAGTTGCTGGCAGTCTGATTGGTGGTGTCAACAGAGAAATCGAAGATGGATGTGCACATGGAGGCTCTGGATTGAGGTTGTTGCTGGGGCAGCATGTGTGTATGTTAGGGAAGCCTTGCCTGTGTCTCCTGCAATTGTTTACTAGTAACAACTCTGTTTCTAGTGTACTGTGAATGCAGTGTAGTTGTGAAACACTGTGTTTGTGCATGTATACACTGTATTTGATTTACAGCAAACAGATGTATACTGGCACAGTATAGGTATCTGTATATATAGCAAAGGTATTGCAATATACTGGACTGTTACTGTGCACTGTTACTGTGCACCATAGTTTTGTGCAGCTTTGCTCCTTGCTCTCAAGTCCTTACCCATCTGTGGCCATATTTGGCACCTCAAAAGTGGAGGCAGACTTCAAGAGTAATGATATGAGGCACAGATCTTGGCTGTGTTACTCCTTTGTTGCCAGCAGAATGTTTTTTCCTTTAAATTCTCTTACTCCATGGAGTGGAGTGAATCACAGTCATAGAATGGTTTGGCTTGGAAGGGATCATAAAGACCATCTAGTTCCAACCCCCTCATCATGGCAGGGAACCTTCCTCTAGACCAGGTTTCTCAAAGCCCCATCAAGGCCCAGCCTGGCCTTGAACACTTCCAGGAATGAGGCATCCACAGCTTCACTGGGCAACCTGTGCCAGTGCCTCACCACCCTCACAGTGGTGATTTTCTTCCTCATATCAAATCTGAACCTGCCCTCTTTCAGCCTAAAGCCATTACCTCTCCTGTCACGACACATTCTTGTAAAAACTCCCTCTCCAGCTTTCTTGTAGGCCTCCTTTAGGTACTGGAGTGTGCTGTAGTGTTTCTCTGGACCCATCTCTTCCCCAGGCTGAATGATGGGAGATGGTAATATAAAGAAAAAAATCTCTTTATGGACATCATGAACTAAGGAGCCATGGGGAGAGTTGAGAGATGTAATGGTTTATGTCTCTGGGTTAAAACACTTCACAGCTGTCTCCAAAATGAAAGTCTTTCCAAGCAGTAACTGTCACTTGAACAAGCAAGGCTGTCAGCATTAGCAATACATAAAAATGTTGCTTTTTTTTCCTTCCTATACTCCCCACAACTTTGTCTCGTCCTTTATAAACAAGGACACGAAAGGGAAGACGAAAGATTCTGCTACACTCCTTACTCCTGATATTGTCTGTGGCCAGACATAGGTCAATTTGGCAGATAATACTTACGTGTATTTTAATCCAGTTTAGCTGAAGTATTCATCCAGGTATTTGGTCCTGTACTGAACAGTGAACAATGGTAGGAGAGAGATCCTACATCTGCTTGTGTTGCTAATAGCATAGAATATATAGAATATGGCAAAGGTAGTCAGCAGTTAATTTTTTAATTAACTTTAATTAATTTTTTAATTTGTTTGGTCCTGTTCAGCATGCAAGAAATGTGAGTCACTGCAGTACACTGAGGCACACAGTGTTTCTCTTCCTGACATTCCTGCTGCTTCTTTTTGCCCTGCATTAGCAAGGCCATCCTTGTGCCCATGGGGACCTGCTGCCTTTGGCTGGGGGGCAGGCTGGTGCAGAGCTCCCATGGTGACAGGAGGTGCTTAAGCAGTGAGTGATCTAGACTGATGTCTAACTGCTCATTTGGCTCTTTAATGTTGTTTTAAATGATACCTTTACCAGGGTCCAGAGCATTCATCAGCCAGGCCTGAGAGGTTTCTGCAGATGAGCAATGATGATTCTGATGCCTATCCAGTAAGTAGTTTTGTCAAAGGCTATGTCCTTTTTCTGCTCTTCACACCTCAGAGATATTTTTTGTAAGAAGTATCCTTTCAGCTAGGTATAGCAGGTTAAGATTTAGCTTCAAGTCTTGGGGTAGCATTAATTTGATCCCAGTAAAAGTAATGGAAGTGTGCAGTATTGCTGCTTCATTGCAAAGCTGAGGTCACATACAAATAATTCTGGCAGTATGATCTTTTTATGGCTGTTTCTCAGAGCCAGTGATTCTGCTTGTTTATGTTGCTGTGTGTACTGAAAATAGGTATCTCTAGCCAATTTCTAAAGGAGGCCAAGTGAGACTACTCCTGACTTTTTGAGGTGGAGCTAAATTGTACTGCTGGGAGCACAAAAATAAGCAATTTCTAATTGTGATTTGGCTAAGACTTTCGTAGATTGGTCATTCATTTCTACAGAGAAAGTACATAGCTGTACAGGATGCTGGGCATCCTTCCCCACTGTAGGTTTCCTAAGAAACATGGCCATGTGTTAATTGAAAAGCCTTTTTAAAAAAAAATAAAAGCAAAATAAAATGGATATTTCAGTTTTGGCCCTGACTTTGTAACACTTTGGGCAATGATAGTGCCAAAGCCATGTTCTTCCTCATCTGGAAGTGATTTTTGTCACTGTACTGGCAGAATAAAGACCTGGTTGAGTGACTATACTTAAGCCTTGTCAATCGCATGTAATAAGCAAGTTACAAATTTTATCACAGAAGGTAGGAGCTCAAGCTACAGACCAGGAAATCAGGTTAAATTCTGTACTGATCTCTAGTGAGATTATTGTGCCTGTGCTTACCTAATATAGATGTATGTAGCTATGGATACAAAAGCCCCTATATTCATTAGAGACACAAACATAAAACGTATTAGATTTATGTAATAAAATAAGAGGACGGAACACCTACAAAAAAATGGAAGAATGAGAGTTAATTGTGTATTCACAAATTGAGTTATAATTTAGCATTCTTTCAAAGAAGTTCTATTTTGTGTTTTCCATCTGCTGAAGTCCTAGTCCTCCTCAATCTTTGTTCTTGGATTTCCCAGCTTGTTTAAATTAATAGAAGCTTTTGTGTTTATTTGCATACATTTTTAGGAAGAAGTAGAAACAGAAGCAAATGATTTGTAGGGATGCTTCCCTAGGTAATAAAACAACCTCAGCAGAGTGCTGCTAATTTAACTTTTTTGAGGGAGGGAGTTGCTGAGTCAGAAATAGAAGTATGGGTTTCAAGCCTTTTTTCTGATCTCTTACACATTTTTCTAATGCCTTGAATGTCTCTCTCAGGAGTTCAGCGAGCAGTTTGAAGTTTCCCAGCTGTATGACTGCAACTGGATTGTGGTGAATTGTTCAACTCCAGCCAATTACTTCCATGTTCTCCGAAGACAGATCTTGCTGCCATTCAGAAAGCCGGTAAAGTTACTGTAATGGACTTGGTTTTTGTAGTTATATTAGCCCTCACATGAAGAGGAGTCTCTGTTTGCATATGACATGCTGCTGAAAAGAATAAGAGTTGCTGGTGAAAAACCTTGACTGAACACAAGTTAAAGCAACCTGTTTGATGGGAAGAAACTCAGCTCTGACTTACTATGATTCTAAAACTTGATTTTCAGCTTTGCTTCCATCTGGCTCTGCAGATCTTCAGATGAGTTTGTCAAGATCCTACTACGTAGCTAACAGGTTGCATAACTATCATCTACTTGTCTAATTGCTGGAACTTCAAAAATCTAAGATATAACTGTTGAATGTTTTACTGGTTCAGAGCCTATGATTTGGTTTCGTTGTCAAAAGGAAGCATAAGCAGTGAGTTTTGAGAACCTTTAGAAGGAGTAGGCTACCCAAATCTTTTGAAGAATTTTGAAACTTCCATGGCTTTCAAAACAGGAAAAAATGATTTACTGAGTTTGCTATTCACATTAATTTGTTCTATAGCATATTCAGTTTGTGGGCTTTGTATGAACAATGTTACAAATGCTGCATGTAATAATGTAGATAAAGCAACTCCTGAGTGTTGGGAAAATTTCTGTCTTACAGCTGATTGTTTTGACACCCAAGTCACTGCTGAGACATCCAGAAGCTAAATCCAGTTTTGATGAAATGGTGTCTGGTAGGTCACCTTAAAGTATTATGGACAAATAATTAACTATACCAAGTCAAATGTCAGATTGTGGAGAAGAGAATCTGCTCTGGACAGCTTGCTTTTTTCTTTTGACATAATTTCTGTGGAGCTGTCATAGTGAGATCTGGCATGGACTTTCGCTGAAAAGTATGCTTTTAAGTATGGAGTCTTAATTTTAACGTGCCTGTCTTGTAACCAGACATTAATCTTAAAGCATTGGAAAGTGCATTCCCAGCTCTGCAGGGGTGTTCCCCTCAATAGACTTCTGCTCTTTTTCTCTTCATATAAAGATTTAGTTGTTCTCTGTACTGCTCACACCGGCAACCCTGAGATGTGAAGGATAGGTTGTAATCACACTAGGCCCATTTTGAAGAATAAGATGCCCAGTTCTTTTTGCAATACTCAGTTTGAGAGCTGCTGTGTCCCACCAGTGATCTAAAGTGAGATCAGGAGTTCAGAGCTGTAGGCTACCACCCTAGCTGTTGATAGCATACCATCAGCACCAAGAGATACCTAGTGACTGCAGAGGTAATGCCAAACACTGCAGCAATTTTGTCCTGCCTTGCACTGGTTAGGCCATCTTGGAGTGGCATGAGGAAATGCAGTGACTTGTAATGAATGGGAGATTAAAGGGATTGTTCAGAGTGAGAAAGTGTGCTTTAGGTGTGCTGATCTGTCTCCAGTTTCAGTGAGTGTCTTAACTGCTGTCAGAGCAACTGCTCAGTTTTTTAAGAGCAAGTTACAGTGTATAAACATCCTTAAATATTGCATTATCTCATTTTTGTAGGTGAGTTAAGTTTGATTCTCAAGTAAAGGCATTACATGTTTTTATTACCATTTAAAAGGATTATAAAATGACCCAGATGAGAAATTCTGTAGGGTTTGTTATTTGTCAGTTTGTCTTGAGAGTCTCCTCTACTTCAGGCTAACCCTCAACTGTGGCCAAACTCCTAATTAACATTGAATTCTGACATACTTTCGTGTTCCTACTGAAGAGGATAGCAGGTAGTAAAGTATTGCTGACTCTCAGCTAACTCTTTTTGCTCTGCTTTTAATGCAAAGCTGAGAAGAAGAGGAAGACTGATTCCAGATGACCCAGTGGAGCACAGATTCAGTCTTTTTTAATGATGAATTCTGCTGTTCATTGGGACAGGATAATTCTGACATAAATCAGTTCCTCTTTCATATGCTTGTGCTGTGGCTTTTCTTACCCAAAGATAAATGGTTCAAACAAGAGCTTGTTTTTCTACTAAGTGAGTGTGCTGATTCAGTCTAGGAGGTTGTGCCTCTGTCTGCTACCCTGCAGTTGGTTAATGTGGAAATATTCTAATCAATCATATAAGAGAGCAAAAAAAAGGATCTTTTAGACCAAGTCCCTCTTCCAATTTCATGTATCTCAAGCAGATTGTACTCCTGGGAGGTGATATCACAGGGGAAAAGATCTCTAGCAGTGAGGATGTGCATCTGAAGTTGTACTTACACATTATCACTTACACATATGTCTCAGTTCTATGCTAATTCTTGCTTCGACTAATGCAATTTTAGCTCTCAAACAGAGGTTGCAATCACATAAATACATGGCAGTAGTGTATGTGCTTGTGTAAATATTTCTGCAAATGCCAGATTTAGTTGCATTATGGATATGTGGTTTGTTTTTATACAAGAATATTCTAAAATTTTGTAAAGCTATACTAATGTTACATGGTTGAGGTCGTCTTGGAAAGAAGAAACAGTATTTTGGGTAATTTTCTCAAAACAAAGATGGAAGCAAAGGTGAGCTATCTTATAAATTTAAAAGTGAAGGTGTAATGCACAATACAAAGCTATGTTGACAGTCAGTTAAGTGTGAAAGATGGGATTATTGACAGTTTTCTAACTTCTTGAAACTGAACTGCTGAAAGTCACTTTAGCATGTTACCAGTCTGAAAAGTAGGAACAGGGAGGCAGAAGAGCCTTGTGATCACTGCAACGTGATGCTTGCTCAGTAGAGGACTGTTACTTGGGCTTTACTTTTGTTACTGTTACTTTATTGAAATATCAGGTCCACTGAGAGCACTTTTCCTAATTTGTGCTCCAACTAGGTACCACTTTCCAACGTGTGATTCCTGAGAATGGGCTGGCAGCTCAGGCACCACATGAGGTCAAGAGAGTGATTTTCTGCACAGGAAAAGTGTACTATGATCTTGTGAAAGAGAGAAAGAACCAAGACCTGGAGAAACAAGTAGCTATAACCAGACTTGAGCAGGTGAGCTCCCTGATCCCCGTAAGACAGAGTCCTTGGGGAGACTTCCAACAAGGGTTCCTGTGCTTTTAAATAGATACCACTTGCTAGAATGGCTAGTAATAGCATTTTTATAGCATTTAGCATCTTACAAGACATACTCTAATCCTTCATGACCTTGTGGAGGAGTGGACAATGAGATCTAGAGAGCTTGATGACTTTTCCAGAACAATGTAACAAAGTGAAGGTTACAATATGGCACCTGAAATTTGTATATCCAGTCTGTTAGGTTTTGATGTCATAAATAGGACACTCTGAAGCTGTATTGTTCATGATTAATTAAGGACTTGTCACGGCTACTTCACTAAAAAAGTCATATGAGTGCAGGTGATCTGGATGATGACCTTCATCTCTTCATGCTAGCACAGCTATAAAATACTGTATGTATTAATTTCCGAGCATTAAATCAATTAGAGAAACATGAGTCACTTTCCCTGGACAAGTAATGACTCACCATCGGCTAACACCACATAAGAGAAAGCTTTGCCAATTATTACCCTCTCTTTCCAGATCTCACCATTCCCCTTTGACTTGCTGAAAGAAGAACTTGAGAAGTATCCAAGCGCTGATCTAGTTTGGTGTCAAGAGGAGCATAAAAACAGTGGATATTATGATTATGTCAAACCTCGTTTCCGCACAATTGTGAACCACACTCGACCTATCTGGTATGAGACTTTGAGCAACAGCTCTGTCTCCTGGGCTGATTTGTTTGCTTTTAAATTTGGTTGGGATTGTTTCCAAGTTTTTTTTGGTTGTTTTTTTTTCACTTTTAAATTTGTTTTTTGATTTGAGGATGGTATTCATGGGTAAGTCACGTTCTACACAAATCCAAACCTCTGAATCTGGGTTCTTGAGTGAAGGAGGGAAAAGCCTAGGCTGCTATTTCCCAAATATAACATGCATATTTTGCTCCTTCTTGTAGTTCTAAAAGAAAATCAGTAGCAACTGGCTCTGTATTTATCACCACTTAGCACAGCACTTAGGTCTCTTGGATTTTTCTCTCTTGTTGTCTAAGATTCTGTATTTTATAGGAATTTTATTCCAAATGTTAGGTTTCTGGAGGAAACAGCTGTTTTAAGAGCTCAGTCCAGGTAGCTTTGCATTATTTTAGATGATTGACTCTTGGATCTGCCCATCCATCTGTCAGAGGAATGAGAGTCTTCATTGCCAAAAGCAAATTAATCTAATTATGAGACAGTGTAGCTGACTGCCCTGGGAGGGATGGAGGAGACACAGCTTAATAATGATGGGAGGGGGAAATGGGGAAGCTGATAGAAGGTATAACTTAGTACAACTTTGATTGATTTTTATGTAAGAAAGATTGATGACTAAATGACCAAATCTGTCCAACTGACTTGAATGCATTAAACAGCATATTCTCATGCTTGTTATTGTCAAGACAGTCTCTCTTCTCACCTCATTTGTCTGTCCAATTCTTTTTATCACACAGGTATGTTGGTCGAGAGCCTGCTGCTGCAGCTGCCACAGGCAACAAGAACATGCATCTGGTGTCACTCAGAAGATTCTTGGATACAGCTTTCAACCTGGAGGCCTTTGAGGGAAAGACATTCTAACTGCAGGGCACTGACCCATCTCTGGATAGTAGTTTCTCTCAAAACACTGCATCTAAAAGAAAACAAAAGTGGGGAAAATACTGGAAATTATGTATTTTTGCTGTACCAAATAAAAGGATCTAGCAGCTGACTTCATTAATATGTACCTTGCTTCTCAGTTTGTAAGGAAAAAACAATTCCAACTTACCTTCTACCATTTTTTTCACTTGTCTATTTAGATTGGGACCTCTTTGACACAAGAAGTGTCTTCTCTCCCAGGATGCAATGTCTAGCTCAGTGAGGCTTATATCTCAGGCTGTGGGCACAGTCCAATTACTCTAAGTAAGTAGAGCAGGCATGGACAGCATGATAGTTATGCGCACAAAAGTCATTGTTACAAGGAAAATAAATGACTGTTATCTCTGTCTATATATGGGAGAAGACTAAAGAAACCAAAAAGCAACGAGTTGGTAGATGACTGGTAGAGAAATGTACCAGCTGTGGTTGTTGAGATGGTAAAGTAACCTGGGAATGTGAGGAGGAGGAGGCTGGAAGTAGGGAGTCAGATTACAAAGTTGTTAAACTGGATGGTGACTGAAAAGTGATGTGGACCACTTAGGTTTAAGGTCAAGGAGGGTGATGAAGCCAGACATGAGAGAGACCAAGAAAAGCTGCTTTGGGGGTAGTTGAGGAGGGAAGAAGTGTACATGAGACCACAGCTGACAGAGCAGTGGGTGATCAGCAGGAGAATTTGGCATCAAATGTCTTCAGAACAAGTGACAGCACCAATTGCTCCTGTTCCCTGAGTTGCCTGCTGTGTGGTATTAGGGAGTGGTGGAATCATGTAAACATCCTTATTTTGGGTGAAGACATACTACTTTCCTTCACCATACTACTAGGATCTGCTTTTCTTTGACCTGGTAGCATCCCTTAAAGGATTGTGTTGGGGTGAGAAATCTGTGTTTGTGCAACAAGTGGTGGGTTCTCTGCTTTGTCCAGTGCTATTTACTGCTTTACATCTCTTTGCTGATACTAATTCAACTCTGAAGTGGCAACTCCTGATTTACTCACCCTTTTTTATGTTAAGAGGAAAGTGGGCAAGCAATCGTTGTTGATTTACCAAAGGCATGTGCTGTGGTTTTGTACAAGTAGAAATTGATTTTTTTGGTCTCTTGTGTTTATTTGTCAGTTAGGATATCAATTGCCATGTACTTTCAGTATGGACATAAAAGTGAACCACCTCAAGATCTGGCTCTGTGTCAGGCAGCTGATGTACAGCAGGTGCTAGAGGGGAGAGGGCAGCAGGGGCTGTTTCTCTTCCCAGGAGGTAGTGCTTGGCTGCCTGGGAGGCACTGCACGGCAGGGTGGTCTGAGAGCCATCCACAGTGCTAGAAGGCAGGTGAGCCCTGTTTCCTCTCCCCTCCTGATATAAGAACTAGTATTGTCAGAAGTCCTGTTCCCTCTGCCCCGTAGAACTTGGATCTGGGTGGTCCTTGTGACTGTGGGTTTCTGCAGCACTAAGTTACACAGTGGCAAGAGACTTCTTCCCTTCTCTCTGCTGCCTGGCTGAGGGAACGGCGGGATGAGCAGCGTCAGTGGTGTAGGAGGGTGCAGAAGAATGGCTGTGCTTGTGCTGAAGCTGTAACCAGCTGCACAGGGCCCTGTGCCCCTGCAGTGCTGGAGGGTTGGGCTTCATCAGCTGAGCAGCCGCTTGGGTACAGTATAACGGGTGACTGGGAAACACATGGATGAGACTTCCCCTCCACCTCCACTTCCCTGTCCTGAGCATGCTCCTCAGACACACTTTTGCTCTTGGCAGTGTGTTCAGCCCTGCTGCTGCTGTACTGGCTGTGACACAATGGAGTGTGACAGTTCATGCCTGTTGCTGGGTGATGCTGAAAAGCTGCTTGTCTCATCAAAATTAAAAGCTGTATTACAAACTTTTAGCTATGATTAGGCACTACTTATCCAAGCAGGTTACCAAAAAGGGATGTGTGCCTTATGCTCTCCCTTTGTTTTTTCCTGTATATAACATGATGGTGAAAAAACAATCTTGTCAGAACATAAAATTGACATGGTAAGGTAGTCACTATGGAATCCAGAACTGAATTGTGTCTTATGTTTGAGAAACTCAGTAGCACCTTTTTAAATCAGGCTGGTTGTCTTGGGCTTTGTCTCTCACTGAAGCATTAAAGCTAACTCTAGTTCCTAATGAATTCAAAGTACTGCAGTTGACAGCCACAAATATTGTCTCCTATACCTTTGTATAGCTCAAACCATTAAGCTGATAGGCTGTAACCATCACCCAAAGTGTTGCTTTTAGGAATGCTTGTTTCTTTAGCAAGAATTGAGTGCAGCTAAATATTTCTGGCAGTGTTTATTGTATTCTCAGTTTGGATAAGGCAGGTCAGTGCTGCATGATACATGATAAATGCACCTACGCCACAGCATATGCAAAGGTAGAAGACAAAATTAACATAGAAATATAAACGGTAAATGACATATTTCCGCTTCATTGTGTATCATAGATTGTAGCATAATAGTTGCACAAAAATTCCATCAAAGAATGTAAAAAACCCAATAAAATAAAAATACATAAGAAGAAAATTCTCTGTTATGGCTGGCATTTTTTACAGTTTCTCCTTTGAGTGCTGATATTAACATCCCATTTGTAAGAGTGCTAGGGCAGCTCATTTTTGGTTTCTGTTTGTTTCCTCAATAGTGGCTTATTTAAATATAGAAGCAGTGAGAAAGGCAACATCTGGATTAGAAAAAGATAATTATTCAAAACCATTGAGTTAAAACTAGTAATAGCATTGAGGTTACATTAGAATATTTTGTTTTATTATTTTCTAATTTTTTTAATTGATAAGTGAATGCTTTTTTATTTCAAGAAGAGTTTTTAAAATACTGGAACTAGACTGAAATTAACTTTTCTAATTTTTAAATATTGGAATTAATTTCTCTAAATATGTTGGCTCCTCAGATTTCAGATGGTAAACAAAAGTTTACTAGAGCATTATAAATTGCGCACAGCATAGTTTATACTCACTAAATTCTGCAAAATTCTGCAGCTCTTCTTCAGTGATTAAAAAACTCTTACAGAGAGTTCTCAAACATGCATATTAAACAGGTGCATGGTGAACAGTTTCTGCAGTGGCAGTTTTACGCCAGGTTAAGAGTGTCTCTCTGATCTCACAGAAAACAAACACTTTGTTAGAACTAGTTGACAAGATAAATACTTTCTACAGCAATCAATCAATCTTTGTGGAGTGTTTGAAATCACCTGAAGTATTATATAGGCATCTTCTGCAAAAAAGTCAGCACAGAAATTCAAATGACAGGTTTGTAACTTGGAAGAAACAGCAAATGTGAGAATCCACTGACTGCATCGCATTTGTGGGTGACACACCACGCTGTCCGTGCCCACAGCAGCAAGAGACTTGCTCAGACAAATAGCTTCTGTCACAGAATTGTTTTTCATTCCTGGTAGCAACCTGATGAGCTGTGCTAACAGCAGGAGTGTGCTTGGTGGAAACCTTTGCTCTGCTCATGGTACAGTCAGAGTCAGTGTGCCAGAGCAGAGGAGTAACCTGTTCGCTGGAAAGGAAACCATTCTGCTTATTCCAGGAGGTAAAAATCAATACATGAGGCTAGACAAAAAACAGGAATGTGTGTGCATTGTTTGAACTGAGTAGATGAAAGCATGTATTGTTTCTTTTTCTGTTCTGAGAACCCCTTGCTAGACTGGCTGGCTGCTGTTTCAAGAGCTCTGGGTAGCTCTTACCTTGGTGCACAACCAGCAGATGTGCTGCCTCTGATACAGAGCTGGGAATACCCGCTGCTGCTAAAAGTAGCAAAATGAAACCTTGGGAACCTCTGCTCTATGCTCATACACACACACACACATATAAGAATTCTTTCAATTGCCGTTGGCATAGCTGACTTTGGATATTGTTTAAAACATGAAGCTTTAAACACTCAAAAATCATGTAAAGCCAGAAAATCCCTAAAAGCAGATAGAATATCTTTGTGAAGTTAACAAGTCTGGTCAAAGAGGGAAGACAAAAGTCTTTTGTCTTGTTCAGTGAATTCAGAATATTTTGATTGTACAGGCAGCTCCTCAGGTTGGTGCTGGACTCTGGGACAGAATGAGGGGCTGTCAGGGCCCCTGCCAGGCTGAGGAGCTGCCCAGTGCACCTGACCACTTAATTATGGCTGCTGGGGCCAGCCTGTGTGCTGGGGTGGGGGGCAAGCAAAAGCTGTTGGTTAAAGCCCAGGTTTTGGCCCCAGCTGGTCCATCTCTATCTCCTTTGCTTTCATCCCCTAAATGCCTCAAATACTTCATCTTGTTTTCCCAGAATGGAGGGTTGTGGCTGTACCCTTGGGCCCTTGCAGTGGTGCAGGGATCCCCATGTGGGCCCTGTGTGACATGTCTGGCCATTTCTGCATAGGAAGGACTGGAGATACAGAGTTAAGGGATGACGAGACTGAGGATGGCTGCTGGAAAGGTTCAGGAAGGAGAAGGGGCTTCAGGCTCCCATATGCTTGTACTCTCTAAGGGCAGGTAAGGCACAGGCTGGTGGGAACTGAGTAGAGGTGTCTCATCGTGCCCCTGGGGTGAAGGGAACACTATTTTTCTGAATTATTATCAGTGCTTCTGAGGACTTCAAGGCCCTGAGTAAAATCCACAGTGTGGCTGTGGATTTCTGATGTGAGCCAATGTCTAAAGTCACTTGGAGTGTAAAATACTGCCCTTTGCACTGTGAGTGCAGTGAAAAAGTAAGTAGACCTTTGAGTGAGAGGTGGTAGAGCAATGCATGGGGTTCCTTTGTTCTGTTTTCAAAAAAACCCAACAAAACAAGAGAAAAAATTGATCCTCCTTCTCTGGATAAAGGTGTAGAATGACCCAACTTTTTTTCCAGGCTGCAGCCATAATCCCCCAGTGAGTTCTCCTGGGATGGGCAGACACTGGACCACTACTCCTCATTCTCTCCATGTCCTGTGGACAAGATTGCAGGTCTTGCAGCTTTGGTCAGTACCTGTCATACAAGTTTTCTGTGCTGATGAAAACATACCAATATAGAACACACACAAAAAAAATCTTTGTGGTTGAGGGTAATTTTGCATATATCTTTCTGCCCTTGTTCTTGAGTAGTAAAATTAGTGAGTACAATAACTGTAATGTGAAACTTTACATGACAGAAGACATTCAAGATTTCAATTAGCTCTGATAAAAAAGTTTTGTGAGTTTTTTTGTTTTATTCCTTTTGGCTGTTTAGTAGTACTGCAAAGTGCAATTGTGTAGCAATAGGAGTCTTGATTTCACAGACTCTGCTGATTAAAAAGATCATTGACAATTTTTCTTCATGTTTTTGCAGAACAAGGACAGAGATTAAGTGGATACATTTTCTTAATTATCGGTGTAAGATATCAGGAAACAGCGTGCAGTCTAAAATAAAAATTCAACATACTTGCAAAAAGGAAACAGATGAATATTTTTTATTTTCTAATTCATGCTTTTTAACATTGAAACCACTTCTGGTTTTAGATACCTCTCAGCTGTTACTTCAGCTTATGCTTTTCTTAATGTAATTATTTAAAATGTAGCCTATTATCCAAAAGGAATATAAGAACAAGAGGAACAATTATTCAGGAAAAATAATATTTTAGAGATTTATTAGCTTTGATTGAAAATGTTTCGCAGATTTCCTCAAAGTTTTCAATTATTAATAAGTGCACCAGGCAGTTCCTTTGTGATATTCAAGTGATGCAGTCATTAATGGCAAATGGAGATCTAATTCGTTTAGAGGGGAAAACGGTTATAATCATCACTAAAGACACTGTGTGAAACACTGAAATACAATTTCTATTGCAGAGATCTTTATTTCCTGTTTATAGCCCAGAAAGTCAATGATGCTCTCATAAAGGAGCACGGATTTTCTGCCCATGTCATACCCAGCCAGCCTTAAATTCTCCTGCCTTCAGGAGAGGGTGCACTCAGACTATCACAAGAGAAGATCTGTGTGAGAGCTCAGTTTGGTTCTCAATTATTTTCCTTGGGTGGGTGTTAGACATTATTCCTATAATGGGCTTGTTATAGTACTGGTTTAGGTGACTGCATTTCATTTGGCCCTGCAGTGCAATAACAGCTGTCTGCACATAGACTTGGTTGATGGGCAGGGACGTTTAGTGCTCTCACAGATTTCCCTGTGCACCTGTGATGCTACCTGGGCCTGAAAACACACCTCTGGCACCTTGTGTCTGGGGCTTGGCTCTGCCATAGAGGAGACCTGTGCTCTTATCTCTGATGTCCCAAAATGACCTTGCCCAGGTTGTGAGGTTATTTCTGCAGTGATGTCTTGGATAGTCTTGCTGGGATTTCCAATAAAGCTCCTGTATCTGTAGTAAGTCAGTTCCACAGGACAGGCTGTCAAGTAAATGTGAACAGTCACTGTGGGCTGGCCAGGATTTTGCAAGGGTAAACTTAATTAGTGAAAAGCAGAGGACATTTGAAAGAAGAGTATATTTCATTCACATTAGAGGAAAGGTTGTAGTTCCCCAAGTGACAGTATCTACTGCTCAGGGTAAAATAAAAAGGATAAAATAATATTGTCTAGTATAGAGCATGACAAAAAGACTGTATGTAATTTCCTGTGACTAGAAATAAATGTTTAACAAACTGCTCTCAATAGGCTTGTTAAAGATGAAATATTTATTACTATATGTTAATTACAGGGTTTAAGCAGTACTTAAGTAATTTAAGGGGATTGGCTTCATCTTGCTGTCAAGAATTTTACGTGATTAAATCCTTCATTAGTTGTTCTTTGTGCTACAGCAGTTTGCACAAACATATCCTTAGTTAATCAGTGTTTGCAATGTGGATTTTATTGTTTAGGATGAATAGTGGACAGTTTTGTTCATGAGTTTCATTGCCCAAGCAAAATCAAATTCCTTCACAATTATTGTTTTTGCATATTGAAACACAATAACTTGTCAACCCTAGAAAAAGCTTATTAATATAGTAAAGTTACGTATTAATCCTGAGATATTAGTCTCTGACACTACCAGGTTTGACGAAGTCCATGTATACTTTTCGGGACTGCTATATATGAGAGAAAAATACACTTACCATGTAAGTTTTCCTCCTTCCCCTGAACAGCATGAGATATCAAAAGAACAGTAAATATTTTGCACTTTCACATGTTAGATGCTGTTTTGTGCCAGCATATTTTGCACAAAATTACTTTGAGGAAAATTTTTGGTTTATCATGACTTCAAACTAGTGTTGACAAAACTGTCATCTGAGAGCTGATGAAGAGCTGAAGCTTTGTGTTGCTGAGGGACTCTTCATTGCAACCACCTACTGCCTATTCAGAAGGAAAGATAAACAGAAATAAAGCAACTAAATCTCCAGTGAGTCTAAACGGTTCCTAGTTACACTCTTAGATAATTAACTTCTCCTGTGATGTGCTCATTTAATAGATACCTGGTCATATGTGACCATGTTTATTTAATGTGCTCTGCAATATTTATACCACAATACACCCTTCTCATTATAAACCAGACAGTCTTTAATTTATTTACACACACATATTCTGAAGCTTTTGCTTAGATAAAACTCTACAGGCTTCAGGAAAATATATCTGAATGTGCGTGTCATTTTATGACTGCACATAAATAGCTTCTGGAGGGACTGTGAGTAAAAAAAATCTAATATTTTTCCTTCTTTTAAGCATCAGTGTTCTGATATTTATGCACCAAAAACTTAGGGACATGCTACATGAAGTGTGATTATTTTTTTCTTTCCTCATTTTATTTTTCTTAGGCCTTTATCATTGCCCTCAGGCCCCTCATTATATTTATCAATAACATTGTATTTTTCATAGTGAGCACAATGGGCTCAGTTGATTTACGTAGAACTTTAACTTTGTGGTACCTGTGTCTATAACAAAGCCCAAAGGGGAGCAGAAATCTCTGTAGCATGTTCTGTTTCTCAGAATTAGTTCCAAAGCCTATGACAAAGACCACTAATTTGTAATGTTTCTGGCTATACTTCATGTGATCTCTGGATGCCTTCCTGGGTTACCTGTACATGTATTCACATATATGTGAGTAAATATTTGTGTCTGAAAAGTGCCTGTGTGTAGGTGCAGAATAACCCTGCTCTTTTCTTAAAACTGCCTTACAAAACTCATCAAAACTGAAAGTTGTAGCAAGTAAACGGCCACATTCTAAATCAATTTGAAACTGGTGATGCATCTTATCTCTCTTGAATGAGCCTATACTAAGGATTACCACAGTAATTTTCTTTCCATGCACCACTTCCATCTTCACAGAAGAGCTCTTAGGCCTTCGCAAGTCCTTTTTTTTTTTTTAATCAAGCTGGTGACCATGAAGGTACACATCCCTCCCAGCAACAGCTGTGTCACTTTTGGGTTAGGCTTCTGAAAATCAGCTACTTGAAAATTAAGCGCTTCCTGTCTTTAATATGATAATGTATGAGATAAGCACCTGCGTGTCTACCCCTTGTAAGGGGAAGTGTCTTGTTGCAGTGTATGGCTTGTGCAACCACTGTGAGTGATGGCCAAGAACAAAGTCCTACTGTTTGCTGAGAATGAAAAGAGTGTGTTGGATAATGCCAGCTCGCTCCTTTACAAATGTGCTTCTTATAAGAGGAAGGAGCTTCATCTTTTTAAGTATTGTTTGATCCAAACACCAAAAAAGTACCTAAATTAGGAGCCCAGAGATCCTACAGTCTGTACTTTGTAGAGGTCTGCATTGCTCTGTGGAGGTGCCTCTCTCCATCAGTTACAAAGGCTTGCAGCCCAGGACAAGACAGATCCTAAACTAAGTGTTCACAGAAGTGTCTGCAATTAACTGTGACAAACCCAGTCCTTGGAGGTGTGTTCTGCCAGGGGAGTGGGCTGAGTGTCACACCATTATGCTGCTGTGCAGCCCATGGTTGGTGCAGTTGTGTTCATAATTTTTTTTAGTGTATCAAGTGTTTTTAATTTGTATCTTGATAGCTAATGATTTTTTTTTTATTTCCTTCTGCTTTTGAGGAAATTACTGGAAAAATTGTCAGATTTTTTTGAGCCATTTGCAAAACATAAGGAAATGCAAATGATAGAGCTTAATCGTGCTATAAGAGATTGTTACTCTAAAAGGCAAACTATTTTAGTTACATTGGGTTATTGTGCCATTAGCACCATTTGACTGCCAACTGTGCAGCAGTGGGACTCCAATCAACAGGGGCCTCTGAGCATTTTCCATTGTAAGTAGTGCCAAGGATAGGAGGGAAAGAGGCTCTTAGTGGTATGGTTTTTTCAGTGATTAATAATACTTGAGATCCATTTCAGTGATCAGAAATGTGCCTTAATGAGACAATTAGTCAAACCATAAAAGCTGCACAGCAATTTAGTTGGTGTTAGTACTGGAATAATTTGCTGTGCCTGCTTTCTTCCTCCTGATTTGACTTTATCACAATAGTCTGGATGAAAGTCACTGTAGAGAAGACTTGCAGGCTAAGTTCAGTGTTCAAATGGCCATGATTATATTTGGGGCAGGTAATCCTCTTAAAAATGGGAGAGACTTTGAGGAAAAAGGCAGTTATTTCACTATAAAAAAATTACATGCCTTTGTCCAAGTGGCTACTACGGTGCCTTCCAATATCCAAGTGCCTGCTAGTGCCATGGCAACTAATCACAGTGTTTGGGACACGGACCCCAAACTGAAAGGGCTACTGCAAATTTGTGTTTATTTTTTCCTTCTGCAACAAAAACACATTTACAGGGCCTGAGATCTCTTTATGTGGAGCTACGAGATCTCTTTTATGTGCAGCTAATTTTTATCTCACTGGAAGATTGTCACAATTTGGTCATAGTATTTCTCTACGTAATAATAAGTAATATGTAAAGTCAGAGCAGTTGTCCTCAACCCATGCTTGTCTTGAAAGCTTGCTATTTCAAACCTGCAGCTTTGCGTTCCTCAAAGCTTGTTTGTATTTTCTCCACCTAAACTTTAAATTTTAATATTTCCCTACAAGTCTGCTGTTATTCGAACTTGGAGGTATGTCAGAAATGTCCTTGGAGTGATATTACAGAGAGCACCAAACATAGCCAAGCTAGAACTTAAAAAACCCCCCCAAAACCCAACAAAAAAGTAAAATAAAATCAAAACCACCCCAAGACTAGTCACACCAATAAGTTCATCTGTTTGGAGTGTTTCCACTGATGTTCACAGCATTCCATGCTTGAGACATCTGGGGAGTTTAGTCTGTTACATTTGGAAGTAAATCCTGCCCAGAACTAACATTATTTAAACTTAGTCTAATTAGTTTGCATTTACCTAAGAGGCCAATAAACAATGTAGTGCCAGAGCAGAAAGCCACTAGTTGTTGTCCCAATGACAAATGCAGTAGGTGGGTTTGTCTGAAGCCCTCCCTGTGTTGAGGACTGCACTGGAGCTGCAGGCTGGGGCTGGGTTATGCTCAGGACAGCCTGCTCAGTAGTTACAGGGAGGGACAGGGTGGTAGCGAGGTGTGAACTCCCTGCTGTCCAGGGCAAGTGCTGGAACCCCAGTCTGCTGTCTGTGTGAATGCCTGCTGCAGAAAGTGCCTGTGATATGCGTGTCAAGCTTCATTGTATTGATCTTGTTCAGTCTGAATATTCCAGTATGTTCCAGCGTTCTAATCTGGTTATATCAGAGTTGTAGAAAGCAGAAATGTTTCAGTCTTCTAAAGACAATACAATTTCTGCTTCACTCAAATTTGAGTGTTTTTTTTCTCACTAAAGAATATTGGTTTAATGCCTCTGTCATCTCTAGGGAAGGGGACTGTATCTGGACATAACGATGGTGTTATTTTGACAGCACTTTTGTGTTGCATCAGTGTTACTGTAAATGTGGTTTGCTATCTCCCTGCAGATTACAGCTGGTGGGAGATACTGAGTGACAGAATTTCTTAGTCTTTGATTTTATGCTGGGCAGCCCCTCTCTCCTGCAGTCACACTAGAAACTGCAGCTTTGCTGCCTGATGCTTCTGTGTTTCCTGTGCAAATGCTGTGTTTCTTGGCTCACACCACTCAGGATGCAAAGACTGACCACTTCCTTCTTTCATAACTAATTGTGGGCCAAACTGAGTATTGCTTAAGGTGCCAGCATCCTGGCATATGATTGTTTGCAAAGTGCTGAATTTACCTGACTGTGAAGTGTTTTTAAAATGATGTTGAGGTTGAGAATGTTGATAAATCGGGAGCAAAAAAGAAGATTCATACTGGAGTTATTGGGGGAAAAAGAAGGGCAAAGACAACATTACTTCTGAGGTACTTGAAATATTAGTTGTGGTAACACCCAGTCAGCTTTAATCCTCTCCTTATGGCTATGCCAACTTCTTTGTCTCTACTTTTGGGCTGTCTAATGATGCACAAATGTTCTCTGAGATATTTGTAACAAGAGAGGAGTGGAACTGGCACACCTGTATAAATAAGTATCATCAGCTATGAATGACTTTGAAATTATCTTTGACATAGGAAACTTTCTAAAAATTTGAAAGAATGAAAGATAATTAGAAGTTTCAATCTTCTTTTAATTAAAGTCAAATTATTAAAACTTACATACTAGTCAGTTCTATGTGAGTTTGTAATATTCAGGGTAGTAATATATGACTGGTTCTGGAAAAGGTGGTGTGACAAGATTATCTAGTGTTTCATTAAGAGACCTAGAAGTGTAAAGGACCAGTTGTATCCTGACATTGGTAATATCTTTGTGATTGCATTAACTGACAAATCCAAGGTAGAAGAGAATGTGTTCCTGTAAGTGGTTAAGCATTTAACACTGCTTTTCTGGCTTCTTCATAAAGTGGATCTGACTTGCAATCATCTCCTAAAGGAGAAAACCACAATTTACACAATGCATGCAAGTAAATGTATTTGCCTTTGACAGTTCTAATTCTTGTCCTAGCATCTACATTCCCTTGTGTTCTCCCTCCCAGTACTGGGGCCCAGCTCAACTGTGGTTAGCTGTGTAATCTGAGATGGATTCAGCTTTGATCTGGATTTGAAACCGAGTAAAAAGTGGACGCACTAAGTGCAGGGAGTTCTGCAGTCAGCAGCAAGGTCTGTTAGCCAGTACTTTACTGTCTAGAACTGAAACCAAAATAAAAAGAAGTCATTCGATGGAAGAAATTTCCAACTGGAACCTCCCAGTTCCTGGCCTGTCTGCCTTCCTTTCAAGAAGGTGAAACCAACTGGGCTGCTGTGTTGGAAAAGCCATTGTCCTTCAACAGTTTGCTGCTTTGGCTTCACAACTCCTGTCCCCAACCCTAGAGAAGCTGTTGAAAAGTGGGAAGGGGAGAAGCAGTGCCCAGGAGGTGAAAAAACAATAACAACAACAAAACCAAAGAAAACAAACAAACCCCAAGGAAGCTTAAAGCTCAAGGAAAAAAAATTCTATTTTGAAAGTAGAAGGAAGATCTAATACCTCTGTGGGCCTAAACCTAGCAGGTTTTCTTGTGGTTGTTTGCTGGTGCATGAGGGATGATCCTGAATGATGCTCTCCCAAGCATGGCCTTAACTCCCAAGCCATCCTGTTCCTGACTGTGCCTTTCAAACTGTCTTGAATATAAAGCAGTGCAAAGCTTAAAAGTGTTAACGTTGATGGGACCTGGACTATTTATGCCTTGGGAAGCACTGATTTCAAAATGCAGGTGCTTTTGGAGAGACTGCAATAAATAAAACTTGAGAGTTACCAAAATCAAGGTCATTGATGTTGCAATGAAATACAATCCCCTCAAGCACCAGCTCTACAGCTCTCCAGTCTGGTATCTTTTCCAGAATAAGCTGATGTCCATCTCCCTGCAGGACAGCTGGAAAAGGGCAAAGAAGTAATGGCCAGTACTGTATTTGGTAAGTTTTCTGTGAACTCCAAGTGTATCTAAGTTTTAGCACTTATGAGGGCAAGGAGCAAAAACCAAGTGTTAAGGTAGTTAAGTGCTGTACAAAACTCCCTACCAAGCCTATCAGCTTTTAATCTCTGGCTTCACTATTATTACATTAATGGATCTCCTTTGAATGAAGCCTCCACCCTCTGTCATTTCTAGTTCTAGTGGTAAAAGGCAAGAAATTAATTTTGTACTTGTATTTGCTACTAACTGGCACAGTAGCTGTAAGAAACACAATGTATTTATTTGTAAGTACCACAGAATAAGACTATATTCAAAAGAAATTTCCAATAAGCATTAAGATGGTGCTATAGAACAGCTGGAACATTAGGTGAACAGCCTTGATAACCTAATTGTTCATTGACGCATAATTCATTTTGCTTCTACTGAAAGAGTAATTCATCAGGACCTTAAAGACTTGAGATTTTTGTGAAGCTTAGAATCAAACCAGAATGGACAAAATTGTCTCTTGACCCACATACGTTTTTAGATTAATTAGGTGCTTTTTAGATTTATTACGGTACATTATATAATGTTGTAAATTTCGGAACTGGGGAAGTAACAGAACTGGCTGATGATGTAGTTCTAGCAATACAGAAATACCACATACTTCTGCCTGGGCCCTCCATAGATTTAAATTTGCTTTAAGTCGTTGCCTTGTATTGACTTATTTTACAAGACAGGAGATTCCTGTATAGTCAAACATTCAGGGTCTCACCTTTTCAGGTTTCTATCAGCTCTGTTTTAAGGCTATACTGACCAACACACATCAGTTATTTTGGCAGGTGGAGGTACTGCTTTCTCTATCCTGGTTCCACTGTAGCCATATGACTTGCAGAGGTTGGTGTTTCTCAAACATTTAACCCAACTGCCTCCAGCTGTGACAGTCCTTAGTAGTATTTTAATTCAACTTACCAAAAAAGTAGGGAAAGTGGCTGAGGAAAGAGTCTGGTTCATAAAGCAACTTCTGAAATCCTTTCAGCTTCTGCTGCTGTTTTGCCATCCTCATCAGACAGCTCTCACTTGTTTCTAGGAAGCTTTAATGGCAATCTCTGACAATTAATTCACACTTATAAAATGGATGAGAGAGATGAAATCTCTGTACTGTGGGCTCTAAATTAAAAAGCCCATCTTATTAGTCTCCCCAGGTTAGAGCCTGATATCTTTCAGTCCATGTCAGGCACATTGCAATGATCTGCCAACCCCAGTGAGAGAATTGGAATGAGTTGTCAGTAGTCCATATATTGCATTAACTCGTGCTCTTCGTAAGTCTCCAGTGTCAAGCAAATAGTGATCTGTCTGATACTGGGTTTATATATATTTTTGGTGCCTCTATGTGATCTAAAGCCTTTGTAATCACAAAATTTTACTTATCTGAATACTTGAGATCACACACATAAAATTTCATTTGTCTTTCAAACTTAGATTCATTTTGCTAGGCAGAAATTTTTATTATGTATCCTCTTACTGCTGGAAGAGCAGAGGAAAAGTGTTGCTCATTTCCCTAATAAACAGGAAATAGACTACACCAGTCCTTAATGAATGAATGAGAAAAAAATAGCTACGCTCTCCTCTGTAGGCGATGTCACTGCAGCTTTAGGTATAATTAGTAAAGTTCTGCATCACTAGCTAACTCGGCAAATACCCCGAGGCACTGTTCTTCTGTTGGGGCTGCCGAGAGCCGTTTCAAACCCTGCAGCAGTGCCCCGAGCCGCACAGCCGGCTCGGTCCCGCACCGAGCTCACCTGCGGATGGGGGAGCTCGGGGGAGCTCAGCTCCAACCCCTGCACAGCTGCTCAGACCCTGCGGGCACCTGCTGCCCACGTTGTGTTAGTTGCTGGAAATAGTAGCTGAGTTGTAAGAAACAAACGTGATTTTTACTCTCAAGTACTTTTCTTTGTAGCTAAATTGGTGTTTAAACGTTTCCATCTTTGGTTTATGAGTTTGTTTCAGCGTGTTTTTAATGAGGTTTGTGTCTGGAAAGGCAGAATATATACACACTGTAATTCGAGCTTATTTTAGCAAACACAAAAGATGGAGTTTGGTTGTGCTTTCTGGGGCGTGTTTGAGGAGCAGCTCTTTCCTCTGTCTCACACGCAGCACAGCTGCTAGAGCCCCCTTCGCAGCCTGCCAGCCGCTCAATACCGAGAGCCTTCCCCACGGCATGGCTACAGGGAATCTGGTGACCGGCGACAGCACCCGCGGGAACGGCATGGAGCTGCGTCAGGGGAGGTTTAGATTGGATACTAGGAAAAGGTTCTTCACCAAGGTGGCCGGGCAGTGGAACAGGCTCTCCACGGAAGCGGTCACGACACCAAGTCTGGCAGGTTTCAAGGAATGTTTGGACAACGCCCTCAGGCACACGATGTGATTCTTGGGGATGTCCTGTGCGGGGCTCCAGCGGGGACTGCCGGCCGGGCCGGAGCCACTGGGAGCCACTGGGAGCCGTCATCGGGAGCCGTCACCGGTGCGGTCCCGGCTGCGGCTCCGGCTCCCGCTCCCTCCCAGCGCGGTCTCGCAGGTGCGGCCGCGGACCCGCCCCTGAGGCTCCCGTGTGTCGGGGCCGGGGGGGCCGGGGCTGCCCGGCACAAAAAGGCGACAAGGGTCTTTCCTCTGGTGGCTTTTATTTGCGGTGCGGAGCTCCGTCTGTGACCGAGCCGAATTCGAGTTACCAGCGTACACTTCAGCGCGTAAATATCGATATAGACACATAAATATATTTCAATAGAGACAAAACAGGAACAACATGTGCTATAAATACACATTTACATTTATCATAAATCTATACTTTTTTTTTTATAAAAATAAAAGTGTCACTAAAATATTTCTGTGTCTTCTGCAACTCTTAAGTTGTCACAGCCATGTCCTGCCAAATTACCCGTGGCACAGGGGCTCTGGCAGCGCTCCTGTCAAAGGAGAGAGGTCGGGCTTTTACACCCTTGAAACACCCCTGTTTTGAACTCAAAGGTCTTTTCCTTTTGCTCGCTGTGAATACAGAATTTCACGAAAAAATTGGCTTTTTAATTTGTACCTCCCAGCAGTGCCTGTACGTTGGTGTACGCCCACAGAGAGAGTGCAACAATTACCTTCTCAAAGTTCTCTTGCAGGGGGGTTGTGTGTCCCGGGTCCCATAAAGAGGGCTCATTAAATCAGTCGGTTTGTCAATCAAAATTTTCTCTCTTTTTATCTTGAACAATCTATTCCACAGTTTTCTGGTTAGAAACACTTTTCATGTTTGATTCCCATAAGTGCATAGAAATGTGTATTTTTAACCTTCAGAAAGGAATTTAATTTGTATAATACAAATAACTTTACTTAAGAACTTAAAAAAAGCTACCTATTTCATGAAATCCTTACTAGATGCAGCTGCAGTATGAGGTCATACCACAAAGGTGTAGGGGATTCTGTTAACTGAGAAACAGCATAGTTTCTTATGAAGCTTCTGCTGTCAAACAGAGAAGTTTGTGATGCCTTGTGGACTTCATCCATCTGTAATTTAACCAGGACTCTCCAATTTAAACGGACCTGAACTGAGTCTGAAGGTTCTTGCACAAAATCAGGTCCTTTGCAGGTAGTGCTTTTAGCATGGGTAGTGGCTAAGGCAAAGCATGTACGTTACATGTCCCTCTGGAGGGACTGAGTTCATCAAAGCTGCTCCTTTCAGGTATTCAGGCTGAATACTAAAACCAGATCACTAAGATACAAGTATGGAATGGTTAGTTGAATAAATAGAAAGGATGGGTGGTCACTCGTCCTCAAGTAAAAATATGGTGTCAGTATTTTTCACCACAAGTATTTTCCAAATTGGAGAATCCAAAATACCTGTTGCAGCAGCTGTAGACAAGTAAGGGGCACTTAATGATAAATTGGTATAAAATTTCAGGTGTGAGTGTAGTCGCAGCCTGAATTCTCATTGACTGTGTTGCGTACAGTGTCTGTGCTACTGTTAAAATTTCAGACAAAAAAATAAAATGAGAAAAAGGTGATATTTGCAAATAGCTATCAGTGTCTATGCAATTAGGAACACAAAATAAAATTATATATTTAATTAGAAGAAAATTAGGAAATAATCAAATAACTATTCACAGTATTTTTATAAACTTCAAATATTATAATTTTAAGCATACAATTCTATGAAAAAATGTGGTGCTATATTTATGCTAAAAATGCAGAATGCCTTTGTAGTGAAATGAGGCAAAGCAAAATTACTCAGAATGTTTTAAAGAAATTTTCATAATTATAATATAGGAACAATTTAAAGTTGTATTTTGAATGGTGTATTCTTAAAGTAAACATTTGGTTTGACTAGCAGTTTTCTTGATTTTTATTTATTTATTTTTACATCTTAACTTTCAGATTAAATGTTAGGAAGACATTCTTTATGGTGAGGGTGGTGAGGCACTGGAACAGGTTGCCCAGAAAAGTTGTAGATGCCCCATCCCTGGAAATGTTCAAGGCCAGGTTGATGGGGCTCTGAGCAACCTGGTCTAGTGAAGGTGCCCCTGCCCATGGCAGGGAAGTGGGAACAAGATGATCTTTAAGGTTCCTTCCAATCTAAACCATTCTATGATAACTTTGAGGCAGCTTTTATGTCATAATATTATTTATATAATCTAAAAATATATTTCATCTTTTTTTGGAACCACAGCTTATGCATGAATGATGCATACAAATTTTTAAGTGAAACATAATAACTTTAAAAAATTGAGCCCAGCTTTTAATGTCTGTAAATTGTCATAGCTGATTTACTTCAACATAGCTGACTTGCTCCAATTGATTATCAGGCCCACTGTGCTTTACATATGGGATTGTAGATATCCTTTATCCAGCAGACTCCTTAATTGCAACCATGCAACTCCAAAGAGGCAGTAAAATACCCATGGACATATAGAATCTACTGAGTCTGTATCTAGAGTTCTTAAATAGAAACATGTTTGTATCTCTAGTTTATTGTAATAAATGTATTCTCCTGCTTTTAGGCTTGAGAGTGCTTAAATGTGTGATTGTTCAGTCTACAAAGGAAGAAAAGTTATCTCTGCCTCTTCACGGGTAAGTAAGCAATCCCTGGGCAGGCCTCAGAATGTGTTCCAGCTTGTGTAGCAAGGGATCTACACTGGACCCAGTTACTAAGTGTCTTTATTCAGCGAGTAAGTTGCATGCTAATGCAAACTGAACACGTGTAACTGAGGCAATATTTTATCTTGAGACAAAGTAACTGAAAATATCAATCCTTGGAAGGATTTGTAGGGAATGCAAGAGATAATGAGAAAACCTTCAGGATCCAACTCATAAAACCAGATACTGTATTTTCCTGATTGAATATACTTTATATTGCAGATTATGATACTCTACATATGCTATTAAAAATATAAAATATAAATCCCTTCATGTAGGATGATGCAAAGCTGATATGAGTACCAGTACTCTTAAATTGGTATTTATAGCTCTAGCTTGAAGACTTCCTTATATTGCAAATTTGCCTCTTCATTCTAGTTATTGCTCTGATTTTGTGTGGTTGCATATACTCTCCTTCTAGTCACAGTGACTAAATTCATTCCCATGCAAATAGAAAAGGTCTTAAGTAGGATTGAATAGTACTTATGCTTTATGCTTTGCTGCTCTGTCAGACTGGATTTTGCTCACTGATAGAAAGAAATAATTAAGTCAATTCATTATGGACAAAATTCTCCCAGTTCTCTGTGATGGATTGCATCTCCAATATACTGATTTCAGAATAGGACTATGCTCGAGACCAGTGCAAACCAGAATAAAGGCTAAATTATTTCTGCATAATTTTTGAATTGAGGGAACATGCAAACAGTAGTGTTATCCTAATCTCTGTGGAAATGCACAGTGGCCACTCTTAAAAATATCCAGGTTTCCTTATATAGTAAATAGACTGGTGGTATTAAATACTCTTCATGCAAATGTTCAAGATATAATGGCATCAGTGTTACTCTCAAAATTCCCAATACGGGAAATTTTTTTTTCTTTACATGCAAACCTTGCAGGAATAAATGTGAACACTTTAGAACTACTTGCAGGGGATATTAATTAATTGATGTACCTTAGTATTTCAATTATGTCATATACAAACTTTTTTTTTTTTCAGGTGATAAAATGGCATAAGTTAATGAGGTTAGAAATGGTAGAACAACAAATACTTGTATTGCTTCCTTCTTCATTTCAGCCAGTGAGACCAAATCTTTTTTGCTGACTCTTAAGACAGAAATTATAGATTTACTACATAGAGTTGTAAATGTTGGCAACAATGAGAAACAAATGACACTTTGGTTGTACACTGTTCTATTACTAGCATTGTACTATCTTGCCTTTGAACAACTATGTCATGTTTCTTCATAAGGTGGATCAGGAGAATACTTCACAAATGCTCTTAGTGTTGGCTTTCACTCTGCACCTGTGTGGCTGCATCTTGTTTAGCAAGTGGCTTTGCTGCAGTGGAATTGCATTTGTTGCACAGATCCCTCATTGCTAGCAGACTTTCTTCCACAGCTTTTGCAAACATATCTGAGGAGTTTTCTTTACAGTCTTTAAAGCTTGAGATGCAAAATAATATATGCTCTGGCTGAGGGTTATAACATGCCCCATATCCATTGGGCACCACAGGCCCATAGCAGCAGAACATTTCCATTGTAGTTGGCACCTGGTTGCAGGGAGAAGGGAAGGAACGATCTCTGATTAATCAGGGGATTTGAAAGCAGGTGGTTACAGATGAAGAAAAAAAAAATGCTACAAGTGCTGATGATGTGGTGAACCCACTTCTGTGGAGTATCACTATCTTTCAGAACTCCAGACCTGATTTGCCTTGCAAGGTAAAAGCTGATCTCAGTATGGAATTTGGTTGCTCTGTTTGTTTGCTATTGCTTGAAAACTGGTGTCATTTGAAGTGGCTAGAATGCATTTCTTTACTCAATTTTTATAGATATTTAAAAGCTGTAAGCTTTGTTACCGATAGATAGGAATTTTATGTAATTCTGATACATAAAATTATGATACATAAAGCTTCTCTAAGGCTTTTAATATCTTAAAGTTATGTTAAACTTGTAATGCGAAGACCACATTAAATTATAGAAATTAATAGTAACCATTTCTAATGATAGTTTATAATTGTGATGCTGTATAAAAACATTTTAATCTATCTAGGTGCTATATTGCTATTACGCCCCAGTTTAATCATGGCATAATATGGCAGTGAGAAACTTTCTCCTGCAGAAAAGAAAAGATGTGTTAGAAATCTATATGTTTCAGACTTTGTGTACACGGGCCTTCACAAATAGCATTTGGCTTTTTAATGGTGTAGAACGAGCCATTAGTCCTGGTAATAGAGCCATAGAATTGTCAGATAAATTTGCCGTGCAACAGCCGAAGGCCATAAAGCTATTCAAAACCACTCTTTTCTCATGGATAGTTTTTCGGAGAATTTATGTAGTAGTATGTTGGTTACATTCACTCATGTCTGAAAGCCTACAAACATTATGACAAGATTAAATTACTTATTAAGATTTTATGCTGTAGCATGATATTATAACTCTCTTTTGTTGCATAGTTCCAATCGGTGCAGTTGGGTTAGTGTTTCAGTTAATTAATTCCTACATAGATTTCTTCTTTCATTAGGACTGCTACTACATGTGATGAAACATTTAATTTTTAGTATGTGTGCCATGAAGACGCTTCCTTATTCAGAACATTAAATGTAGGAAGTGTTGACCCTTAGAGTATCTTCGTATGTGCAAATAACTGTAAATCTATAAATATCTGTACATGTCTACAATGTCTGTAAGTCTAAGTTGCATGCCTTCATGAGTTGCAGTCTTACAGTGCATAACTGAAGACTCTCAAATATTTCAAAAACAGTTACTTCTAACAGTAAAATTTCCTTGTGGCTCTTGGCTTTTTGTTTCTTGGAGTGGCAGCCTATCTGACTTGTGGCTGTACTGTCACTAGAGTAAAGACTTCCCACTAGAGCTGTCACCTTAGGAAGAGGAGGAGAAGAAAGAGAATGGGAACATATGCAGTTTGGAAATTGAGGAAACTCTGAGCCCTCATGTGAATTTTTTGAGTTTGTTTGAGAGTGTTTCCAGAATTTCCAGGAAGGACTTTGGAATATTGCAAGTGAGGTGATTACTTCAGTCAGTATTTACTGTGCTGGTGTTGCTGATTTACTGTGTTGAGGAACCAAACCTGGATTAAAAATGTGGAGCAATTTGCAGACTTGTTGATGATACACTTTTGCCCATTTTTCTTTTTCACGTTGTTCTTGCTGTGAGCTGCAAGGTCTGGCAGAACACAAACGAATTAACCTTTGCTTAGCAAGACCAGTGAAGAAGAGAAACTCACCTGGCTGGTTGAGAGGATGAATCGGTTGCTTGTCAAATATGTCTCATCCGTAAATATCTCTGGCAGTTCCTTGAAGTGTTCCCGTGCCACCTCTCTGAGCCCCAGCAGGTGATTGTCTATTGCCATTCCAGTAATAGCCTATGGACAATGTGATAAGACACCAGCATTTAACTGGGTTTGGAGACACTTCTTGACTGTTACTACCTAGTTTCGTGGTCAGAGTTGATGAATTTGGTTTGAGTGATATTTGATTTGAGTAATGTTCAGATACTACTCTGCATATGTACTTTGCTGAATGAAGATCAGTAGCTAGAAAGTCATACGGTGCTCTGAGGATGTAAAAGCTAGGAAGGAGATGGTCTTGAGATGTACTATGTCTGTTATGTGGGTGTTAATTGTTTCTCAGAGCTGAATATCTTGAGCTGGGCTTCCAAGGATGCTGAGGGGAGCACATGGGAGACTAGAAATTTCTAAGCATGTTCTCTGTATCATTTGGATTATATTTCAACATAGGAGGCTCTAAAACACCTTCAAACTTATACAAATCTTTCATTGCATTGCTGCCTGTTTCTCACTCTGACAGTTAAAGCTTATGTCGTTCCATAGAATCTAGATCCAAAGGTTTGATAGATGCCCACAACAGATTTAAGAGTGTTCACAGAGTAACAGATAGATTTGCCAGTGATCCATCACAGATCTGCTAGCATACCCCACTGCTTGAGAAGGCTGGCATTGGGGATACAGAATGCCATCACAATTTAATTCCAAAATATTCAATTTCTTCTCCCGCGCCCTGTGTTGGTCTCATAGCAGAGCTGAATTATTAATGGGGGTGGCCATTACTTTAACCCTCACTCCAATGAGGCCAATTGAAAACTGTAAGTGTAGGACAGCATATTTGGATAGCACCACAGCTGGGGTACCAGGAGTCTAGAATCAAATTAAACAGGGTTTAAAAAAGGAGAAGAAAGTGTTTCTCTACTTGCTGTCCTGCTCACCTGTGTCTCTGCCCGCCATGATCCCTGATGCGGAACCAGCCATGCTTGCCCCCAAACCCTGCTCCTGACTGTCTCCAATTTCCTCTCCTGTCTCAGGATCACAGGCGAGGTGACAGGCAGCATGAGTGGGGGCTGAATGTTGGTAGCAGTGAGCATTGGTGGCCGGCTGGCCAGGTCATGAGAACTGCTGCTGAGCCCGCACTAAGGCTTTCTGCCATCAGCTTGCTGTTCTGGGTCTCTGCTCTGTCCAGCTCCCTAATGTGTAGTCTTAAGGGATCTAGTAGCTTTAAGATCTTTGCCCTGCTAGCAAACATGATTGAAGATGGCTAATGGGATCAAAAATCACCAGTGGGAGATCGACAGACAGGAGAGTTACAGAGCTTTGTTTCTTTAGGAAACCAACCCAAAATTTGTTCCAGCCAGGAAGGAATTGTCTCAAATAATACATGTTCTTAAAATCCTTCAGTCTAGGTTTGCTCTTGCTGGTGGAAGAAAGCACTGATTTTGTGGACTGAGCTGTAGCTCATCCCTGATCCACACAGAAGTCACGTAGGAAGAGAATGCTGAACAGACACTATTGTACTATTGTACTATTGTACTGAAAGCAGAACTGATATCCCTGTGGCACAGGCCCCTTTTAACAAGGGAAACAAGCAGCCTGAGAAAAGGCAGGATTTATAAAAGCATACAAGGTTGGTTTAAAAAAAAATAAAGAAAAGCACAACTTTGCTTTTCCTTTTATGAGAGAATAACTTTAACCATTGATAAGTGCCTGAAGTCTTGCATAGTCTAGTTTGGCTTATTAAGAACTAAGCACCCATTGGTAAAGGGGCTATTTGTTCTTCAGCCCAGACAGAGCAAGGGTGCTTGTAAGAAGGAGGCATACATCAGGGCTGAGTTTATGTTCTTCTTCCCATACAGGGAAACCGACTTGATAATCAAAGGAAATATTTTGCTATCACACAAGATTTATAAGGCTGTTAGCAATGACATTTTTGCAACATAGATCAATGTCATGTCTGAAGAGAGGCCGAGACAGGCTAACGAAATAAACTGTGAGTCAACGCATAGGAAAAAACTGTGCTAAATTGAATTTTAGAGCTCCACATTTAAGATAGCAATGCTACTAGTAAGCCTTAACAAGGGGAAATAAAATCAGTAAATTGCTTTTTGTTTTATGAAGTAGATTTTTTTTTTTTGTTTTTCTTAGGAGCTATTACATTTCAGTCTGTTACACACAATTTAGTCAGACCATCTAAGTCTTACCCAGAGTTTAAAGGCACAACAATTACATTCTGCTATTCTGGGAAAGAAGAGGGAGCTTGGTGAGTAGAAATACCTGGAGACCTTTTTAAATTTAAAGATAAATTATTTTTCCAATGGCAGTTTTAATATTTTCCCATGAGTTACACTGGAGGCTGAATTTTATAACAGTTTCTGGATCTGACTTGGAGCTTGGAGGGGGAGATTTTTCTTTTTTCTTTTTTCTTTTTTCTTTTTTTTCTTTTTTCTTTTTTCTTTTTTCTTTTTTCTTTTTTCTTTTTTCTTTTTTCTTTTTTCTTTTTTCTTTTTTCTTTTTTCTTTTTTCCAAGATTGACCTAATAGACCTATAGTATGTTGTGCTCATTGTGAAGTTACCCTGAGATGGTTCAGGTGGGACAGTTACCCTAAGTAAGACTTCCCTTTGCTTTACAAATTATATGGAGTATCAGCTTCTAACGTGTGGGTTTTCAGCACAAAGTTTGAAACACAGAATTGTTTTTCTTCTCTGCTTCTTTGGTTCCACAGTTTTAGGCACAAATACTGCCTGAAAGCAACACTTTTCTTCTCCAGTGCTCTGAGTGTACCTTTGAAACCACCTCTGAAAGTGAATGATTTCTTGAATATTATGAATATCTAAACAGTAGTCAACAGCGTGGGTTTATTAAGCAATGGTCTGAGGCAAAACCATAGGTAGTGAAGTCACTTATCATAGCTGGCTATTAACATTTATGAATTTCCTGAGTGGTATAACTAAGTTGTTTATAGAACAAGTCTGTGCTTTGTCTTGGCACTGTGGGATGTAGAGCACTAGTCAGGCCAAATTATTTCATTTTTAATCAAGAGAAAATGAGTTGTATTTGATATTAAACTGATTTCTTCACTGGAGGACTTCTCTTCCTTTAATTAGACACTGCATCTTTAAAAGAGAACTTACTATAATCATTCCCTCATTGTTAATGACATTTATTAGAAAGGGCACTTTGGAATAAAAGAATACACTTTCCAAAATACAAGTCCATCTGAGGATCAGGTTCCAGATAGGGACCTCTCTCTAGTGAAGAGAAGTATACGAACATGCATAGATGGTTAGTTTTAGGCAGAAAAAAATCATATTCCTGATGTGTTGCAACTGTCTTGAGACAACCTGTAATGATATAGCTTATGGGTTAAATACCTGTAAATTTGGGGGATCTGGATTTTGCAGCTGGAATTTTATTTCTCATGCATGTTATGTAGCAGTTAAGTTGTTTGCTTTAAGCCTTGCAAACTTCTCATCCCTGATAAGGCTTTCCGCTTGCCATACCCCATTAGAACCCCTCATTGCCACTTTGCTTGGCTATCTTCATGCCCAAAATTTCATGTTGATCACAGAGCACGAAGAACAAAGACTTATTTCACCTGGTTACTGTTCTCCTTTCCAAACCCTTGAATATTTCTAAAAAAAAAATCCCTTTACGAAATTTTGATTGTAAGCTCTTTAAGATGTAGGCCATTTTTGAATTGTTAATCTGTACAACACCAGGTTTAGACAGTCTCAGTTTGTGTCTGGGTCTCCTAATTATGACACAGATACAAATCAAAAATGCTTCACAGATGCACATTCACCACAAATATGTTGGGTACAGATTGTCTTGTTCCAATAAGACAAGATAAGAGAGCTAAAGCCAGAGAATTGTGGTCTTTTCACTTATGTCTAATGCAGAATTTCCTTACCCTGCTTTTGAGGAAGTATTTTTAAGGTTAGTTGAACATGGCTATTTGGGCCATTAAAAATGATCATAAGAGTGACATGGCAGATACTTTTCTATTTAGAGATGCCTACATTTTTCCAGTGCTAAAATACTTAGTGATTTTATCATCATACTTTTCTTGAAAAAGCCAAGTAGTTCTTATTCCAACAGACAGTGTTTCACTCACCAGAAGAGAGTAATTAGTCTGAGCTGCAATTGCATCCTTAAATCTCTGCATCTTCTCAGAATCCTGTTGAGGTAATCAAAATACGTGTATTTCTGAATAAATTCTCAAAGAAATAGCATCCTTCATCAACTAACCAACAGCCAAACAGCAAGCACTCTCAAATGTCCTTTGCTCCTGGCTCAGGTGTAAGTGCTCATTATGAAGTAAAAGCCATAGGGTTCAATGTCCTGATCAGCAATGGTGCCTGGTTGTGCAATGATTGAACAGGTTTATCAGTAGTGGTTTGTTAGAAGTCAAGGAAAGGCTTGCAGTTCCTTTTGTGGATTCCTTCCATGGATTTTGGGGGTGTAGGTTATTACTAATTGAATCACTCCTTTTGAAATAGGGAAAATAATTGGCTAGTGTAATTCAGTGTTTTCGAAACAGAAAGGCAGTGTATCTTCTTCAGAATGGTTTGTCTAGACACTGACAGTGATATTAATGAAAGACATTACTGATATTTTACTAGCCAGTCAAAATACTACTTCCATAGTGAAGTAGCATTTTGTGAAAGGGCATCTAGAATTTTCCAAGGCAACCCTATCCTCCATAGATGCCTCACATTTCAGATAACAAGCTAGTAAATTTTGACTCCTGTCAAATGGCAGCCTTTTATATTAAGGGAACCATCCTATGGAGTGCTGCCCTGCTGTACATCAAGTCCAACACTGCAACTATGGGAGACCCTGAAACACCCAGAAATGACTGGATCTCCAGATAAACAGGAGACCTTCAGCTCCTATGGACGATAAATGATCTTTTGAACAAAGAATTCATTTTAGAAGCAAGTCAAGGTCACCATAAGGGACCTTTAAAATACAGAGTCTGATTTTTTTTGCAGGGCTAGAGCTAGGACTTAGTTCCCTTGTATAGATTAAATTACCAAATGCAGTCTTTAAATCTGATTAATTTACAGCTATTCAAGCAATCTCTGAAGTGTCAGTAGCTGCTGCTTTTACAGCAAGTGTCAAATGCATGAGATATTTCTCCTACTAAAGAATCAATCTGACTCAATCAATCTTTGGTGACTGTTCAAGCTATAGTTTGAGGAAAATTTTTATTAACATCATAAGAAAATTGGGTTTTAATTTTATTTGAATTAATGACTACTAACAAACAATATTTTGGGGAGTTCAAGGCTACTTAAAACCAGTGATGCTTCTCTTTGTCCAAACAGCAGAATTAACCCTTTCACATTCAGAGGCAATTTGTAGGTACAAAGAAATCCCCTGGACTAGGGTTGTATTAGATTACTTTTGTTTCTAATGTTTCTATGATAATAATATATATATAGTTTTGAATTGAAAGATGAAGATGTTTACATCAAATCAAAGGTTTCTAAATATCTTTTTGAAAGAGTGATCACAGACCGATATAAGTGTATTTTGTATCTCATGGTGGACAAGAAGCCAGGAAAACTATCAGTAGATTGGCTTGCATTATGATGGCAGGTTTTCTAGGGCGAATGAGACCATTATTCTCTCTATTCAGGACTACTAAGGCATGCAGCGGAAAGGTATGAGGGCTGAGACTGAGTTAAATCTAGACATGCATGGCATTCTTCTGCTTGCTTGTGTGAAGCAGTACAACTTAGGGTGCTGTGAAAAGTGAGCACAACCTTGGACTTGGGTGGTGAAATAGTAAGAAATGTTGAAGCTTTGGGAGAGCCTCAGAAGTTTGTGAGTGTTGCAATAAAGAAGGAAGGAAGAAACCATAGGAAGGAACAAGAAGGATCTGTTGAAACAACATGTGAGGGGCAGGCTGGCTCCTCCTAGGAGTACAGTGAGTCTGCTGCAGTGTGTGTTGGGGCTGGGGCTATGTTGAGGGCACATGTGTGGGGAGGAAGATGTACACAGACAACAGTAACTTCTAATGAAATATAATTAAGAACCATCTTGTCAGACAGGATGCTGATAGCAAATAACAACAGCCTCTTCTTGTCTCCTGTGTGGTAGTCACTATTATGTGTACTAGTATGCACATCATCTGCTGTGAATTACCTGCTCAGCATAGGGAACTACTTCAGGTTTTGCTGAGTTATCATTTTATCATGGAATTTATTTGAGTCTTGTTCATAGGAGATAGGTTCTGGGCATGGTATCTTTAAGGTCATTGAAGGAACAGTAGATGAACAGAGTACTTCTCTGAGCAGATTTTCATCATCCTCTGGGACATTAGAGCTTGGTTTATAATATTTCATTAATTTACACTTAAGCTACAGCCCAACAATGCTTCTGGCAACATTATGCTAAATTCTAAAGAATGCGTACTGCTGTCTCTGGAGTGGGCTTACTGCAGAAAAATAATCTATATTGTGGCAGCATTTTGCGTCTAAAGAGCCACCAGGAAATTCCCTGTACAACAGCAAAGTGCAGTGAGTGGGAGTGGCACAGAGAGAGACATTGAGGGAGGCTCTCCAGTGATGGCAGCAGGGACAGCGCACAATGCTGTTTGTGCAGCTATGCTCTCAGCTGCACCTCTTTGCATCCACCTCTACTCTGTACAGCACTCATTCTTCTGGCAAACACATGGTAGTGTTGCAAAGAAAGGCAATTTTAATTTTTCCTATTGCAGTATGATAGCAGGATATTTTGGAGAGTTGATTAGCTTGATGAAGTTTTTCATCATCAAGGTTCAGCTCCCCTGAGGATCCTATAAAACTGACTCTATTTACACACCTTTAAAATAAAAAAGATCAACTAGAACACACCCACCTTCTCCAGAAATCAAAGCATGAGAATTACTTCACATGTTGCAGTCTGCAGCAGAGATGACTACTGCAGGGGACCTGCCAGGCAATTCCCCTAGTGTGGTAGTATAATGATCCTGAACTTTGAATGTGCAGCCTAGATCTCTCCAGGGAGCTGAATTTGTATCTGATGATAGAACATTAATAAGACAGTGCTAAATCTAAAATCCAATGTTTTGTTTCTTATAATGTCATGTCTAGGCACCTCTGAATCTTTTGGATGCTTAAATAAAAACAAGGGAATATTTATATTTAGCTTAATGATTGGATTGTAGAAACAGCAAAATCCTGTAAGCCTTGCTACCTTGCCCTATGCCTTTATGTTCTCAGTTAACAGTTAAAAAAATGAGAGAAAATGAGAGACTGGGGACCGTGAATGCATTATGTACTCAGTGTTTTGTCAAAGAAGACAGAAAGAGTCAGACCAACATACCGATACAACCGTCTTGTCATCAGTCATCGCTTTTACAAAAGCAAGTGCTTCTGAGGTAGCAGACCTGATATTGTCAACTCGGCCCTCATCAAATCGCCTCAGGGAAGCACTTTCATAGGTTGGGACAAGCGTTCTGTGGCATCTGAGAGAGTAAAGTAAGAAAAAGCAATGAATAATTATTTTCAAGGAGTCATAAAGACTAAGAGAAATATAAGCTCAGTACATTTTATTGTTACAGCCACACTTTTGTTTTTTGCTCAGTATTCATCTTAATGTTGATAGAATTCTGTAAGAAACTTAAAAAAGATGGATGCTCACTCCTTTCTAATACGAGGAGCTGCTTACAGCTGTATGTGTTTTAGTTACACATTGCCAGTAAAAAAATGACTTGCTGTGTAAAAACAAGATCAGTAAAACTAAAATTTACTGAAAGATCTCAAGGAATGTTTTATTTGTACTGCATCATAAAATAATTGTGTAATTAATCATTTACTTATTGGCTTGAAATACGTTTTGTTTAAAATGAGAAAAAATTCACTCTGTGTGTGAATGAAAAGTAGAAAACTAAAAGGGGAAAAGGGCACTATTTGTGAACTGGAATGAAAACCCACATAGCAATTAGAACAGAGCGTGAAGACTGTTGTTTAATTTGGGTCCAGATATATAGCTCCTATTCCTTGCTTCAGGAGACTTACTATGTCTTTCATAGAAGAAGAGGGTCTCAGAACATCTGTCCCCTAATGTTTTTGTTGCAAACATGGGATTTATGTCATGTCTGAGATCCAGATGAAAATTTTGGACTAGGTCACTGTTGAAGTTTGATTAATGGAATATGCAAAATGGATGTTTAACAAATGTTAATGGAATACATGAAATGTGTTAGGCATCTCTGGTTTTGACCGGGTAAAGATCACATTGGAATTTAATTTGACATGACAAAGAACTATTTGTATAATAGGCTCTTCTGCGGGAAACCATGCAACTGATCTCTAGCCTAGAGTTCTGGCAATGTAGAAAGGAGCTTTTAACTTTGGTAATACCATGGAAATTAGAGGATATTATCAAATCTTGGGATGCCTGTGAAGAATGAAGCAGCAGTAGTTACTACCCTGTATAGGAACTCTGATCTGATATGCTGCTGTAGTATTCTCCCTGTGAAAGCTTTTCACCCTGCAGTGCAGGAAACACATGTTACAGGGTTACTGCCACAGTCCCTCCCAAGATACCCACAGTGGCAAGGGAGTGCTTCTGTCCCAGGGACTTGGACTCCCTATAGGTGATGCTGCTACTCCCTGCCACATCTCTTCTCTATGCCAGGTGCAGGGACAGCCGTAGGGAGGGTACTGGCTGGGAATGGCATGTGTGGAACACAAGGATGGGAAGGCAGAGGAAAAAGAAGGAAAGGGAGCAAAAAAAAGGAGTAGTCTGTCTTACAGCCGGATGTCAATTTCTATCTTGCCTGTCCTCCAGCCACTAGGCAAGATCATTCATTTCATGCAGGAGGCATTTGTTTGAGTGCTGAGTTACAAATGGACTTTCTGTATAAAAAAACACTACCTTGTTTACCTCGTTCCTAGGATTTGAATTGGCCTTACCTGTAGAATGCCAGCTGAAGTGCTACTTGAATGTAGGCATCTGGGCTAACCTTTTGTTTCTTAATAAATTCCTTTCCATAGTGCTCAAACTTATAGGCAATAAAATCCAGATTTTCCACTATCCTGGAAAACAAGCAGAAGCAGTTACTCCAGAGGGAGATGTAAGAATATCATAGAATTATTAAGGTTGGAAAAGAGCTCTAAGATCATTGAGTCCAGCCATTAATCTAGCACTATCTTTTTCACCACTAAACAATGTCATGTTCCATTTCTATTTGCAAATAAAACCGAGAGATCCTTTCCTGCCTGTACCCATTGGAGGTGAGTGGGTTCGTGCTCTGCAGACAGTCTTAGGCTTTTGTGACTTGTTCCTAGTCAGTAACTTTTATTCATACAATTCTACACCAGGCTTGTTATCTGCAGCCTTAACATGAGCTCTGATACTCAAGTCTGTTCATTTGAGCAAGACATCTTTTTCTTTCAAAGAAACCCAAACAAGCAAAACCCCGCAGCTCTAGTGTTTACACCCCTGAAGCCCAAACCTGGCCTCCTCTGTTCCTGACAAATTTCTGAGAGATTTACTGTTATGAGAAATGGGTGTATGTAAAACCTGAGGGAGGTCGCAAGCTCTTTACAAGTTCCAGTTTAGAGGACTACTACTTTTATTTAAAAACAAAAAGGATTACTCTGCATCCTGAATAGTCTCACTCTTACGTGTGCTTCTAGCCACTTTGAGGTCTTGTCTAATGCAACCACACTGGACATGCTTACAGCTGATCATGCAGACAGTGTGTTAATTCTCTACAGAGACATCACAGGCCTGGGTGTTGAAAAAAAATTTCTCACTGCCAACCCCATGCCGAAAGACCATACAAATCTTCCACAGTTTGGAAACACAGTCAGAAGAACTAGTCTTTATAGGAGCAATACGAACGTAAACAAAATACATTCCTGAATTTGAATTTTTTATTCAAACCAGTTGTATTCTACTGTCTCCTATATATATTCCTATTGCCCTCACTTCAGATTGAGCCGGCTCAAACCCATAAAGGACATCCCCCAAAACAGAGGACCTATATTGTTTGCACCCTGTATAAATAGGACTAAACTGTTTTTCTGGTGGTTTCTAGCTCTCCTAATATTTACATGGAAGGAAAACAATGGTAATGCAATTATTACAGTGGAGAAGCTCCAGCCCATAAAGGTCCCATTCTGCAAAGAGATGCTAGGTATGTCCAGCTTGGGAAGATGAGGAGAAGCAGGAGGGCAGGAAGCCCTGTAGGAAGAAAACAATGCCTGCACACATGTGCTAAGTAGTTCCCAGCTTGCAGTCACCGTTGAAAAAAATGATGCATCTGTTCTACCTTTGGAGGTTTTCTGCGGATGATGCCAAACGTGTCTGAATTTCAGGGGAACATTTCCATCTTAGTCTTCGTGGAGCAGGAAGCTCACTCACTGAATCAGCTCGGAGTAATTTCTTGGAACTTTCTTTCCTGTTAGTATGTGAGACAGAAGTCATTAAGTTCACAGGAATAACCTCCTTGTTAAACACTGTTTTTTAGCAGGTGAATCACTGGTTTCCAACAGTTTTATGGATCTTAGTGGCCCTGTGCCTCAGGAGGAATTTGCTACTGGCAGAGGTTTCCTGGGGGCTGGAGTGGGTAGAAAAGCTGTACTAGAAATGGTAACTCACATGTGCTTGAGCAAGAATTCAGTGCACTGCACCATTACGATGCCATCGAAGGGGGAATGTTCACACACGGTACCAGAGAGTCCGTCTCTTCCTACCACAAACTAAACAAGGAAAAGAACAGGTGCCAGATATACAGGAAATAACTCATGTTACAGGGAATAACTCTAAGTTATGCATGATGGCAACCTAACAAAGATATTATAGATCTGTGATTTCTTATTGTTCGTATCAGGAACTTTGTTGTCTTACAGATCAGTGGGTGACTTACAGACCTATTGCAGAAGATTTTCTTGTCCTGCAAAAGGCATTGCACTGAATCCCTTTCATGCTGCTATTTTGGACTGATTTCTGTGAGAATGTAAATTTTAGCAATTCCTGCTGGAGTCTGAAAATTTGATTTAGCGTCTGCTTTATGGTATAAAAAACCCCATCAATAGACAGACCAGTCTTTCTGGCAATGTCTGTATCTAGGAAATCTTTAGGATCTCATTTTGTTGCAGAGCTCATCCTTATTTGATAACTTTCTCATAAACTTTTTTTAAGAGCTTTTTTTTTTTTTGGACGCTCTTTCTTCATTTCCCTCTTACTTGTTTTCATTATTTCATTGTGTAAACATGGCATAGCTGGTGGCAACTTGCTTCACTCTAGTTCTGTTACACCCATGCAGTTTTTTACTTCTGCATCTCAAACAAAAGCAGATTTCTAGGACAATACTGCAACTTGTCTCACATGTTTCCTGTCCTTTCCCTGGACCTTCCCCCACACTTCTTTTGAAGTGTATTTGGCTGGATTTCTCCCACTCAGCTTACTCTGTGCATTTGTATCACACATACGTGTCCTGACTCCCTGCTTTCCATGAGGTTTTCACAAAGTTTGTGTATGATGCAAAAGTTTCACCTGGACATTTTCTGACGTCTTACTGCAAAGGTGAAGAAGAATATAGAGAGAAAGAATAAATTCTACTGTGAGAATGGCTTCCTACATATTCTGCGCTTGCATGAAAGAAAATGGGATCTGATTCACCTCAGAATTTCTTTTCACTTTTAAACTACTGGTCTGAATATATCTGGACACGTGAAGCTCTCCTATATACTATGCAATTTAATTTGCTTTCTGCTACCTTGTGATAGCAAACAAAAAGTAAATCTTGTGTATTCTCATCTGCATGAAACATCTCAACAAGTGGCCCTGCAAATAACAGGAGTTTAACTAAAGACAAATGATTAGTTCTTCAAAAATGCAGCACTTGAATCTGCTAATGATGTCATTTGCAGTGGCATAAATTAGGAATGACTATTGAAAAGTATTTGCATGGGGGTAAGTCAGTGCAAGCAAAATTATTTTAGAGGTTCCTCTTTTCATGTTGCTGTTCTTAGATATGGCAAAAGCAACAAACATTATGCAAGCAATGTATCAGTCAGGGTTTTTTTCAATTTTTCATGAGGTTGTCAACATCGTTGACAGCTGAAGATTAATACATTGCTTCACTGTGGGTCTACTGCAAAGTGTGAAAATAACAGTGCGACACTTTCAAATATGACAATCAAAATCTGATTGGAAAAAAGGCTGGAGAAGTCAATACTTCCAAAAAAATCTTAACAAGGATGTCATTAAATGAGTAAACAGTCTGTTAAGTGAGGACTTAAACACATGCTAAATTATAAGTATTATCCTAGTATTTCTAGAATGTCAGGAACATGTGTAAGAAGAGAAAACAGAGAAAAATATTGTGCTTTTCTTTTTCATTCTGGGATGGTAGGCCAGCATTTTAATTTCATTTGATTGAGTGTAATAAAATGCATACTGTTTTCTTTTTTACATCAGATGTCTCCTGTCTGTATGTCTGTGTATCTCTCTTACCACCTCAAGTGCAAAGGGCAGCTTCAGAAAAGGTGAAAGTGTACCTGTGTTGGAGAATGCCTTGACTCTGCCAGCAAGGCAATCGGTCTGCCTCCCCTGCCCTGCAAGAACAGCCTTGCTCACACCAACCCTGCCTGGGCAGATACTGACATCACCTTCCTGTCTTTCTCCTACTTGCCTCTAAGCGGTCCCTACCATAAGGCACTTCAGCCCTTTGCACGTGGAAGTAACGTCATAGTACTGTAAGGTTTTTACCTGCATAGGTTTGTCATACCAACGATTGGCCCCGTTTTTATGGTAGCCTCCTCCATGTAGCAGTTGCAGTGCCATGTTTGTATCATTGAGTTCCACCCCACTTGGGCTGTCCAGGCACACCAGGCATATGCACCGTTCAATCATGTCGAGAGAGTCGCGGTTAGTAGAGTCTGGGGATGAAAGAGTGAAATGTTCACATCCTCTTACCTGCAAGTGCAGGACTGGCTGGGGAACCCTGCTGCCCTGGAGAGCACTGGAGATCTGCAGTGAGCTGGTGTCTGCAGAGTGGTCTCAACAGCAGAACATCTCAGTGCAGGGAAACATTATACCAAGGCATTAATTCATGTGTTAACTTTTGTAATATTTCTGTATATCTTTCACATGATTCAATAATACCCACTTTCTTTTTCTGCCTTTCATTTCCTGAAGTAATTATATTACAAAATAGATCTATTTTATTCTTAAAGCCAGCAATGCTTACTTGTTTTAGATATAACACTTAGAGAGAGAACAGGTAGAAAATAGAAAATTTTGGAGCTCATGCTATTGCTGCAGTATTCTGCTCTGGAACAGTACGGCTTATGCTGGTTTTGTGCTGTTCTCCCATTAAAACCCTTTTCAGAATAAGGAACATCAGGTCCCACGTTGTTATTGAGTTAAAACTCTCTTCTCTCTCCTGTCTCTGGTCATCAGGTTATATTGCCTACATCACATGAGGAGACGTGTGGATGAGGATGTGAGGTTTGGTTTTTGAACATAGTTTTACCAAAACCATGGGTTGCCCCATTTCACTTCCCTTGTGTCACTAGTGTACTGCTGAATAAAATGAGCTTTTTCTGGATCTCTTTCTGTTTATTTTCCCTATCCTGACACTCTTGCTTATACAGTTAGACTACTGAAGCTACTTTTACCTTGTCCTCAGTGCTTTCCTCCTTACTCGTGATATATTTATGTGGAATTTTTTTCTCAGATTCTTTATCTAACTCAGAAATATGAAGGTTAAGGGTTTGTTTGCATATGAGGAGCAGTTTTAAGCATAGGAAATATTTGATTAATATTAAGGCACTTAATACAGCTCTTAATTAAAAAAATAAATGTGTGGAACCTATAATAAGAACTGGTTTTATTTAAAAGCATATAACATTATTAATTGCTGTTAAAGCTTGTTAACAAGATCAAAGAAAAAAGGGCTTTCAAATGTCAACTTAAAATTCCTTCTATTCTTAACAGATCAGCTTTTGTCTGCTGGTTTTGCTAGATTTTAGTGTAAATGACTTGTTTTGGGATGTTCTTAAATGAAGATATGAATTCAGATGGATCAAAATTTCTTTGAAGTCTCTGCTGAGTTCAACAAGTCTGTGCTCAATTCAGGATTCAGGAGATTATTTTAGCTGAAAGAATGGAAAAATATTTAAAATTAAGCAATTCTGATTTGTGTTGGAAATATGGAGCCATTTCAAGATGTTTATGTTCTTAAGGTTTGAAAATACGAAAAGTAGCTTGATCCTCTGAAGGAACAGCATTTTTCAAAGTAAGAAAAAATGCATTTTCCCAGAAGGAGTAACATAGGTTAGTGGGGAGCTAGAGAAAAAAACCCCAGATGCTTGTTATCTATCATCCAGGTTCATTCTCCAGACGCTGTGTAGTCAAAAAGAGCTCAAATATGCAAGAAATTGAAAGGGTGTCAAGAGAAGGAGAGGCAAGTGATCACAGTAGCTGAAAAGGAAGAGAGGGAATTGTGGCCTTTTTCAGGTTGTGGTAAGATACTGTCTATTGCTGTTTGGCAGCTCCTGTGAGGAAACATTGGCAGCCGTGGGCCCAAGTGACAGAGGTGGACAGCCTGGTGGAGCACAGAGTGTGTTGTCTTCCGTTGCTCACAGAAGCAGAGTCCTAGGGAAGGCACCTGGAGTGCTTACCAGTTCCTACATACACTTGAGCCAGAAGATTGTATTTGATAGGACATGCAGATAGGTTGAGCTTTCTGCCTCAGGGACCTGTGCCCACTCTACAACATGTGCAACACTAGTGCCCCTATGAAGTGTTCATTCAGTTCAGAAGATTTATAAGGGAGAAGACATGTCCTTGTCCTCTTGGCTATAAAGCTCTTCTGGCATCTCACATTTGCAGGGCTGGCCCTAATTGTGTTTTTTTTTTCATTGATGGTCTGGGTACATCGATGCAAAGGCTGAAAAGATCCTTGTGAAATGAAGTTGCCACATATACATCAGCTTCTGGTGTTTTCAGCAGGCACCTTCAAGGAAAAACAGCTTGGATAGTGATTTACAAACTGCTCACAGCTTGCTCAGCATTCTGCTTTCTGTTGTTTGATAGGTTTATATATATGTCGTTGTGGCTGCTACCCACATATCTTTAACAGATATAAAGTCCTTATTCTGACATATGGCTTCAGGGTATCTGGTATTAGAGTGAATAAAATTCACTCTGCTAGATACAGAAAAGTAGGGGAAAGATGGCCTTGCAGAAGCAAACAGACATGTCTAAAGAACTCATCAAACACTGAAAAAATTATCATGTGAAGCAAGCAATAAATTGCATAAGAACTCATGAACCATGACTTGAGATGGAAAAGAAATATTTCCAGGAAGAGCTGAAACACAGAAGTGTGAGAACAAGCCTAAAGCCCTGAAAGACACTTCTTGTCTATTGCAACACTTGTCCTTCCTTTCTAATGCACAATTGCACCGAATTGGTCAGCTGCTGTTTAGTTGGGGGTTTTGATTTTAGTTTTAAAAAGTAAAATACGAGAAGACAGTTATGAATCAAATTCATATATAGTATGCACGGGACTGCAGCCCCTACAGCAGTGAGTGTTAACTTTCTGTACTTAAAAAGAGTTAGTTCTGCAGCCTGAAGGCAATTACAATAGTGTGTTTACAAATCAGTGATGGGTGGGTTTATTACAGTATCTTTGAAATGTTCTCACCTAGAAGACCTATCATCTACTAGTAGGTCTATGCAGGCCCACGGATTTAGCTCCTTCAAAGCCTTTGCAAAGTACTGTATAGGTCTTCTCCACCTCGAAGCATCCTCTCTTGCCCTGCCCAGAACAGCTGTGGAGTGACCCTTTTCACCTCACATTGCTCCACAGGTTTTCTCTTCCTCTGTTAGTTACTGTTGCATGAACATTTTGCCACCACAGATAAGAAAGAAAAAAAGGCTGTTAATGATCATGTATCCATGTGTAACAATAATGCATTTGCCTATATGGAGGAGCTATGCTAGCATGAGTGGTCTGGGATGGGATTCCTGCTTAGATTAGACAAGGCTCACACTATGGTGCTGTGACATTTGCTAGTGCAGAATCTGGCTTTTTCAGCTGCATAACTGAGTTGGTTTGCTCGCTAATTAAAATGAAAATTTTGGCAAATGTCAGGCAATCTGAAAACACTACAGTGATGGTTCTGCTAGTTTTTTTTGTTGATTTTTCTCTTTTTTTTTTAAGATGATGTAGGTTTACAAAGATGATTTTGCAGCAGGTTTCAAGGCATTTGCTGTTTTATTTAGAAGTGTGGCATGCAAAGAAATGATTGTTTACTTCAATTTTCATTAAAATAAGCAAAGAAGAAGAGTGGAAAGCCTAAAGATGAGACTGGTGCTACATAATATTGCTGAAATAATGGCCAGGACAGTGTGTGTGTGTGTGTGTGTGTTTATCTGTATTAAATTTTTAGAAGCACAGATAAATTCGAATAAGAAAAGGGAAATCTTCCTTGAGATGGTAAACTACTGGCAGCTCTTGTATATTCCAGGGTATTGGTAAAACAACAATATTTCCTGCAGCATTGTTGAATTGGAGATAAAGAGATGAGTTACCTCTTTATCTTTAAAATGATCTTTATCTTTATTATAAAGAGTTATCTTTATATTTATTTAGTGAATACTTAAGTATCTGAGGGTGTTTGCATCACTTAGCTTCCGGGTAAAATATGTAAGGTGTGACGTGATAGAGGTCACTAACCCCACCCTTTATTTTCACCTGTTTCAAAGTTCAACATTCAAATCCAGAATCTGAGACAGAGAAATGCTGCCTGTTGGAAGACAGAGAGAGATGTCCCCAGATACCTATTGTCATCTTTCCTAGATACTTACTTAAGATTTGCTTGCACCTACCCTGGTACCTTCACCACTGGCTAGAGTGAGTACACAGCTAGATTCAATAGGTGTTTAACTTGTACATGCCTTTGTTAAATAAGATAAAAAAATATCTAATAGTTGTCAAAAGCTAAGAGGATACATCATTCCTGCTGGTGCAAAATGGATATGAAGAAAGAGACAAATCACAAAATCTGATATAATGTAATTTATGTGATGAAAAACAGAGAATGGAGTGAGACTTATTACATGGCATAACACTTAAACATACACAGCCAAAGGGTCAAGCCACATCTGTCACTCCTCTGGTAACACACACCTGAACACTTGCACTTATTGAGTTTCCTACTGCTGCAGAAAATTCTGCAGGGAAGTTGCACATCAGTCCTATATTTGCTGTGATGTTCACTCCCGGCAAAGAAAAACAATGGTGGTGAGGAGGAAGATGATGAAGAGGAGAAAGCTGGGATTGCTGCTGCTAACCTTTCATAAGGATTGTCCTGGCCTCTGCCCACTCTGTTCTTCCATCTGTTGTCAGCAGGCCAATTGGAGGCAGCATTTCCTCTTCATTCTCTGCCATTTTGGCTATCTTTTGTAACTGAGTGAAAAGATCTCCCTCACTGAGACGACGGAAATTAATGACAACATCCAAAACAAAAAACTGCAAAAAATGACAGAAGTCAGAAGAAGAGTTAGAGATGTGTTGGACCCTTCATGGTCCAATACGTTGCTGTTGTCTGGGTGGGTGCTGAGATGCTGAAGTCCTGCCTGGAAAGCCAGGCCTGCAGGCAATAGAGCACAAAACCACCCTTGCTGTGTTTTAACAGAGATGGTAAGCCAGTTGCTACATTGCCAGTTGCCAGGGGACTTATATTGTGTGTTGGGCTCAAATAAGACATATGCTGTTTGAATAAGCTTAAAAAAACATGAAGAGATAAAATCAGGAAGTACTTGAGTAATTTTCATTGTATTATCGTTTTAAAAATAACCCAGTGAATGTAGAGAACTTCCCATTGGGGTGAAGAAAGGGACTTCCTGGAAAAGGGGCCACTGGAATCTACCTCTTCATTCCAAGAGGGCCTGCAGGCATGGCTCCAGTACTGCAAATAGTCCAGCTGGGCTGTAAGATACTCTGCCCAGCCAATATACTATGCCCCCAATTACTGGCTGGGGCAGATTGACTCTAAAGCTTCAGTATTTCTGCCTGCACTTGTGCTAACTGTTTCAGGCACAGCTCATATCCCCCTATGTGGTGTATATGCCATGCAAATATATGATGGTGGTATATATGACATGCACCATGTGCCAATACCTAACTGTCAAAAGAAGAGCATTTCCAGCAAATGCACTCTAATAAGATTCTTTTTCTCTGCGGTTTCATCTCTGTGTATTAGGCATTTTTATGTTGCAGAGAAAGAAAATGAATTCTGCCACATTCTTACTTTCTGCATCTGTACTTGGAATATAATGTGGGCCAAGGACAAAAATGCTGCAGCAGCACCTTTTGGAAATATTGACTGCAAATGCTTGGTAAGAAGTGAGCTCATACATAGCATGCTAATTGCATTTCTGAACAGAGATTAGATTAGGCTCTTCTGGAGTGAATTTGGGCAAATTAAGAAATATAGAAAGGTATAAAAAAAGAAAACTCATTTACCTGATTGTTACAAGCAACAATGATGTGCTCTGGTTCTGGCATTACATTGCTTTTCTGGGCCACAAGGGTATCTTTGGTACATCCTGGAAGACGATAGGAAGAAAAGAGTCCATAGTATTGCTTCATACAGAGAGGATGACCAGACAGCTGTCCACGAGAAAAATCAGCAGGTAAAGCATGGCTGCAGAAAGAAAAGGAGAAAAACAAAGCCAGAGGAAAAAAGGGGAGAGAGGGGAGAGAGAGAAAGAAGGAAAAAGAAATCTAATCTGTCCTTTGTTCTGTTACAATTAGATCAGGTATAACACAAATTGAATAATAAAATGAGATTACAGCATAAGGGAAATAAATGAATTCCCATATCAAAATTAAATACATCATTCCTGGCAGCTTCATGCATATTCATTAAGCAATTGCATTATCATCTAGTGGAAATGGAAAGAATAGCAGGTCACAAGCAGCTTTGGAATGTGTGTAGGAAGCCTGCCTAGATGAGACCCAGGAAACATGTTAGGATGGAAGTTAGCAGGACAGCTGGGAAAGATGTAGCACCTTGAAGAAAGGTATTGATGAAATTCCCCGCAAATCACAGCAGCTCTGCATTGTGCATAGTGTTTAGAAATTGTGTGAGAGGACCTTGCCTGATCAACAGGAATGACTTGGGCAATGTAGAGGGAATTTCAGATCCTTGCTTTTGTGCTAATTCTTACTTAGACCTATGGGGTAATATGTACTGAAAGCCCTTTTGACTGGAAGGCATGTGAAAAAAAATATCTCCCAAAAGGCTCCTTTAGTGGCCAGAAAAAAAAAAAAAAGGAGTTATGACAATTATGATTATGGATTGTGTAAAATACCCCACTGACACTGCAGCAAGAAATAATGGTGCTGTTGGTTGGGGGAGGCTGAAGAGACTACAGGAGGAGGAAGATCTTGCAGTGCAGAGGTTTTCCCTGAGCAAAAAAGGACTAAGCTTCCAACTTGCCAGAGAGGCACAAGGGTGAAGAAGCGGGCAAGAAAGGTTACTGTCATACAGCTGATAAGGGGTAATGTTTTACGTGTGTTTATCTTGTTTGTGTCTTTAGAACCATTGTAGTTCTAAACCAGTGATATTCACTTTAGTTCCCAGGTCTCAAACTCTCTGTGTCACTTATTTTCTTGTATAGTTGCTTAATATTTTTGTTTCTTATCAGCAAAACAGGGTGTTCTCCTCCCACATTTTGCATAATGCAGAAATCTTCTTACATTTTACAGCTGTTTAAAGAGCTTCTATAATGATAGAAAATAGTGGAATAACATGATAGATTAAAAGAAGACAATCTGTACTTACAGCAGTTAAGAAAGGTCTTACTAACTCCAACTGATGGCACCAGAAAATTTTGTACTGATTTAGGAGATATATGTGTAAGATCATATAACTATTTATGGGAGCAAGTTAGGCTTATTTTGAAATACTTAGTTCTGGCAAAACTGCATGGTTAAAACGAAACACCTGGGTTTGGGCCAGAATATTGAACATTTGCATGTGGGATGGTCCAAAAGAAGATAGCAGTACACTCACTGGTACAAGTCCTTAACAACAAGGGACTGAAAAGATTACGGTTATGGTGTCCTCATACTTATACAGTGATAAGCCAACAGTAATAACAAATGAGGATGCAGTAGTGAGGATGTCAGTGATTATTGATTTAAGACAAGCAAATCTGATCAGAGGAATCTTTGACTCCAGCATAGTGAGGTCAAAATAATAATTTAAATTATCCTTTGTTTGAGCAATGGGGTTGTTTCATCTCATCTCATGCTGTCATATAAAGACACAACACACTCCAGTAGTATGCAATAGTACCTCACTGCACACCAGTGCTGGAGTATGCAGTCACAGGGTGTATCTTGGACAAAAGCACATGTTCTTAAATAGGTACCCCTTCCATACTTTCTGAATAGCTGTCAGACTTTTGAAGTGAAAAATCAAACAGTCTCTTTCTTTCTTTTGTCTTATTCATAGATGATACAGACTTTATTGTTTGAATACAGATGTTGTGTTCCTCATCCAAATAAGCATTGATTAAAGCATATCACATAGGCCTCTTGTATTTCCAGACAAGGAAATGATCCCTTCACTACTATGGTGTGGTGTCTGTTGTGCTTGGCTCTCCACTGTTTCTATTCTTCAGAAAGCAGAAATTTCAGCAGTAACTTGGAACATACTAGGTGAAGTTTAGAAATGCTGTGTAAAAATGCTGTTATGAACTATCTCACACATAACTTGATGAATCCTGTATTTCTCCTGTGTTTATATACAAAAACTAACAATGGCATAAATAACTTATTTTTACTAGTTACTGAGCCAGCCTGTCTGTGGTGAGGCTTCCTTCCCCTGAATGTGTTATTTCTGTGTGAGGAGGGAGGTGGAGGATTGGTGTTCGAATTGGAGAGCGTGGTATGTGGAGGGGGTGCAGTGCCCTGGCATGTGGAGAGTGCCAGGAAAGGCCTGTAGGCTGTGCAACCACAGTGTTGCTGCTCTTTGGATTTGGAGAGCACAGACTTCCTCTTGTGTTCTCATTAACTCTGTCAGGCAGATTGTGTGTGACCCTTTGGGCTGTACTGTACCTGCTAGAGTGATGACTACCAGCCATCAAAAAGGATACTTCTTCAACCTGTTACATGGCAGTAATAAAGCAGAAAGCGCATAAAAATTGCTGAAGCCCTTGCCCTGAAGCATGCTGGAGCCCTAGCCCTTCCAAATGGTGGAGGGGTGCAATGCAGCCCGACTTTGTATGGACAGCACCCTTGGATCAGAAGCCCTGGGGACACTCAAGCAGCAGCTCTCTTTCCAAGCTACTTACGTGTCCAGTAAAGCTTTGTAGTCTTGCACTCCTGAAATGAGATTGGCGGCAAACCTACAAGTAGCAGATACAAGTGACATCAGTCTTTTGTCATTTGGCAATACTGGCCTGTTTCTGAGAGACAGAGGAGAGCCTGAATGATTGATGACACAGCATAAGGAGAGAAGGTCTTCTGCCTTGGCAAGAAGAGTTTTCCGCCCCCACCCAAAACCTAAATTAATTCATGTCAGGAGAAATATGGAATCCTAGAGACAGTCCCTTCAAATAGTTAAACAGACTACCACAGGAGGAAGCCTGGAAGCATTTATTTAGAGAATGGGAGCAGATGCTGAATATTTAATAGAATTTTTTACATGCATTTCAATATCAATACTCATAAGCTGTCCAGTTTATTAGAGTACTTCCTGTCCTAAGCAGATATTCTTTTTGCAGGGCTGCGGACAGGTGTATTATTTCCTGACATTGTCCATTTGCACTGTGTCAGAATGGGAGGCTCAGAGAAAAATATTTCCTTGTTAAAGCACATGCATTAGAAAATGCAAAGTGGAGGTTTTTTGAAAGCTATGTGCACAATAAATTTAGTCAGTAATGAATGGAAGCATTTATAGTTATGTTTAAAGTAACATAAAAAGATGCATTAGCTGTCTATGCAAAATGTTAAAATAATGCATATCGGTTTCAAGGTTCTGCCTGTTTTATAATAGCATAAATTCACATGCATTTAATTATTTCAGTAATGAGCAGCTAGAGAGTACTAAAAGGAAAGAGGAAAATTCCACTATATGAAGGTGGATTTGATCTGTTTTGCTGTTTTAAAACAAGGAAATGTTTTGGCAAAGGCTGAAGAATAGAATCCTGTTTTAAGGGTGTCTGGAGAAGTATATTCTGTGCTTGGCTACATGCTTACCTTTGCACTTTTAAAATTATAGTAATTGCCCACAACAGCTCAAAGGAGAAAGATCAGTTCAGGGCTGGGAATGACGGGTGTGAAGGAAGCAGTACTCTTGGGGAAGAATTATTTCTGAGTTCTTATTCTTAGATCCCCTGTGTTTCTGGTGCCCTTTGGGGTATCTGAGAGGGACAACTTAATGCCAGCGTGGCCTTTTCAGTTTGCAGGGTGCCTACGAGTCATAGGGATGGCACGTTAAAGATTATTTTCTTTCAAATTATGTGTCAGAAATTAGTATTTATTTTTCCATCACAAAGTGGTTTACTTGAATTACATACGATAAAAAGCTTTACAAATATTCCTTAAAAATGTAAATTCCATGGCATTTTTTCATGCAATACATGTAATAATAATGACATTTTCCTTTCTGAATATCAGTATGAGTAACCCCAGAAACACTGCCCTCAATCTGCAGGCCTAGTAGGAAATCATCTAATGGCAACAGCCTTTATTTTTTAATGGAAGTTGATTGTCTTTTTGCAAAAGCAGTACATTTAAAATATCCTTTCATTTAGCAAAAACTGCAAAGTTGTAGTACATTACCTCAGCTGGTCATTTACATCCTTGAAATACTGACGAGCAAAGATAATTGCTGGGCTGGAATTGACTGGAAGAGCTAGTCGGTTGTTGAGGTACATGTCATCCAGCCAGTAGTTAAACACCTAAGGGAAGGGGACATGAAATCTTAAAGCTACAAACAGCACATGGAAAGGCAGCCCCGGGGGTGAGGGGAGAGGGCTTGGTGCTTCTGGTGTCAGGCATGGGCTCTGATTAATGGAGCTGCTGAGCCATTTTCAGTCTGGGCTCTGTGACCTCAGCTCAGCTGAAGTCAGCCACAATTCCATAATCCCATTTTTCAATCAATGGCAATTTACAGTGTGTTCCATTAAAAAGTAAACAAGCTCCATATTGTGGTGCTTTGGGTATTTTGTTTTTTGTTTCTCTCTATGACCAAAAAATGTTTGAGCACAATATGTTAACTCTTGTATAGTGATTAGGACATGTTTAAGAGATGGGGCAGAATTTTACTAGTGATGGCTTTCCTTAAGGGACCTCAAATATTTATCAATGATGCCAGCCATCAGATACTGTCCTGTAGCAAGATAGAGCAGGAAAACAATTTCCCAAGCCTGATTGTTTGATCCTGCAGATACTGGCATGTGGATGTGGCCCCTGGAGAATTCCCTCTGTGTCCACTGACACAAATGCAGATTGCTGATGCTTGACCCAGACAGACACATTTCTTAAATTTCTAACCATTTTTATTGAAAACACAGATGTACAGTCACTGCATTCCTTTATGTCTGAGCAGACATTGAAGAATCATTATGTGGAAAAGAAAGGCTTTCAGAAAATAATCAAATGGTCTTTCTGAGAGGGAAGGCTTTGCATATGGTAACTATAAACAACAACAAAATTATGCAAAAATAATTACAAATGCATGCATCAGTTGAAAAAGTTTTCCTCCGAGATATTTCATTGCTGTTAGAACAGATGCTTCCCCTACAGTCTCTGGAGTCTCCAGGAGAACATGCTAGAGCTATACTTCTGGCAAGTTAAATTCCAAAGAAAACCATTTCTAATTTATCTTACGAATCTGGTATTTCATTTTAAGAACCAGTATTCAAAATTGACACATTTTCAGAAAATGTTTAGGCATCCTTCCTCTGTAATTGTCATGCTATAAGAGGTTAAATGATCAGTTGTCTCCCGAAAAAATATTTGCTATGAGGAACACTGTTTAAACAATGGTTAGTTTAGACACAAAACCCATGAAGTTCTATGATCAAAATAGCAAAACAAGATTGGGCAGCATTTTGTTCAGAAATTCAGTACTTCTTTTAAAATAAAAGCAATGTAGCCTTTTTTTTCCTGACTATTGCAGCAATTTGATGGAGTTTTCTTGTGTGTCACACAACGGAAAAGTAAAGGGAGAACCACAATTCACTAATATTAGTAGCAAGCCTGGAGGATTTCACTGAATCCATGAAACAATTTTCCTTGCTGGAATGGAAAGATTTCAACAAACTTCTTGTTTTCAGCTGCCACATGGTTAATGCAGGCAGGATGAACTGCGACTTTGTGCAATGATAAAACCTACTTTAGCTGTGGCTTATTTAATTTTCCTGTCTTGGGAACTAGAAAGCTGGAATTTTTTAAAGGCTGACGTCTCGGCATGGTCTATATGACATATATATATAAATGACTGTGTATATTTGGCAAAGTAAATACTTCAGGGTAACTACATTGGTATAGTGTGACAATGAATGGCAAATAATAGTTCAATTCTAAAAGAGTAATTCCTATCATGAAGTATTCCATTCCAGAATAAGTTGAGTGGATCAAAGCTTTAGGTAGATGGGTAGGCAAGGCCCTTTTTATAGCCCTATCAGAAAGCATTTTTCATTTTAATAAAACATCTAAATGCCATTATTAAAGGGAAAGGAAGAAATTACATCCTAAAAGGATGTAATATAGTGCTTCCTGCAGGTATTGCTGACACCTCTGTGCATGCAGCTGAGGTGAATGGATGTCCTCATTTAAGTCAACAAACGGTTGATCTGAAAACATAATGACACAGATTTTGAGATAATTTGAAAAATATAGCCTAATATGTCAGAAATATTCCTTCCCTTTGTCAGAATCTGATGTGTCCCCTGTTTGCACTGACCTGCTGAAAGAAAGCAGTGATTGCATATAGAACATAAGAAAGATCTTACAAATTAGCATCATTTAACTCAGCAATTATTTTTCTCATCTGCTTTTGCTTACCCAGTTCATTGTCTTTTCCCTTCTTTCTTCAAGCATTTGCTGCAAGGTTTCCCCCAGGCCTCCTGCAATTCCAAACTGCTCCACAATGACTTTGGTCTTTTTAAATTGCTCCTCTGGCACCAAGTGTTTCATACACTGTAGGTACATGTGTAAGGTTTGTTGCAGTGGTGGAACTGGAAGTTTTGGCACTGCCTAGTAATTAAAAAAAAAAAATATATATTAGCAAGTAATTTTACTTGTTCCAAATCTGTCATATTTTTTCTTTTGCCTTTTTTTTTTTTGTTGCTGACTAATATATTGCATCCATTTTAAATTAATTTATTCTGTTTTAGCAGTTGAGAGGCCTGATTACTGCAAATGTACTCTCTAGTAACTCTGTTTGGAGGTTTTCAAATGGATAGACCAGGGGGTTAGCGGAAAACTACCAAGGAGAATATTCCTTGGTAAAAATTCTAGAAATCCTAGGACAAAGAGGCATTGCTTCAAGCACATAATCTGAGCTAGACTCTAGGAAACCTGCAAATACATTACAGCATAGTAAAATAATGCCTTAAGAGAGGGCATTTAATTAGTAAAGAAGTGCATTTAGCTTGTGGTTAGTAAAACCATGGGTTAATACCTCTCTGATTGGTAATATGAGTGGTTATAAAATTATAGAAATAGAAGACATGCAGATCTACCTGTTTATTAGTACTGACTATGTACAGTCCTCAATAAACTTGTGTTTCACCCTGCCAAACCTCTGCTGTCAATCAGTGTGGAACTCTCCTCGAAGGCCTGATAAAACATTTCTGTTTACACTTGCTTTATCCTTATCTTTTTTTGAGCAATAGTATCTGGGAAGAAAACAGTCTCATGCTGTCCATGCAATTACTCTTCCTTTATCTTTTAATGTAGTATTAACCATGTGAAATGTAATTAGTAATTTAAAATCCAGAGCAATTATGATGGCAGTGGGAAAATCAAGCAAGGAGGTAATTCATGAAAGACTGGGAAGTTGCAAGAGGCTCTGATGCTCTAAGCAGGGCTCCTCATGAGGTGGCTGTGTTTCCCAGTCAAAAATTGGGCATCTAATGCAGCTATGCTTGTCCATTAGTGTTTAGCATAGGCCATAAACTTTTGCAGGGTTTATTTTTCTAATTCGATTTTTGTCTATCTCCTGAAATAAGCAAAGATCAGATTTTTTTAGTAGATCTTAATGGAATAGACATTCATTTTTACAGGATTGCAGGAGCATAGTGTGATTTTGGTTGGAAGAAAGAACCAGCAGTCACCTTGTCCCACCTGCTGCTCAGAGCAAGCCTAGCTACAGACTCCTCTGCTAGAGCACGCAGGGAGGAAGGGGGTGGAGGACATGCTCTGAACAGTTGGCAGGGACTCGGTGTCCTCTGAGTTCAAATACCACTCTGCCTTTTGACATCTACAGAAAAGTCAGTGCTGCATTATGTTTCCCCATCTAGAAACTGAATATTTTAGATACTCATAAAAAATGTAATGAGATTGCCTGTTATTAATGGAAATGCAAATCCAATTCAGCCTGTAACGTACCCTGCATCTCAGAAATGAAAGAATGGCAATTCTACAGTTTCAAGCTATGTTTAGTCAAGACTTATTTCTTCTGTCATTGACTTGTTGGTCAATGGAAACAGATGTGCTAAACAATATTTCTTTTTGATACCTGGCTTCGGCCCTATCTTTCTGGGTAAGGTTACTGAACAGTTCATGACTCTGCTTAGGAAGAAAGCTTTAAACCCAAGTGTCTGGCTACTTACAGGCATACACATCTAGCATCTTCTAAAACAGCTTTAAAATGGATCATATGTGATAATTTGATAGTTCTGCACTATTAAGAAATAATTACATGCCATCCCTGACTTTGCAGCAATGCACCTGCTGTTGTATAATGATATTTCACTTACTGGAATTCTTCACAGGATGCTACAAGAAAGAGTGTATTTGGATATGAGAAGCATTCCCTGAAATGAAGACATAGGCTCTGGAACAGAGCTTAGGTTACAATTATTATATTAATTTACGTTAATTTACAGCATTAAAAGTTGAAAAGTCATCATCTTTTTTTTTTTTTTTTCTTTTTGTTTTCCCAGAAAGAATCACTTACTGTCTCATTTTTACTGCATGTATCTTTCTCTTTTTTCTGCATATTTTTTTCTAGGTCAGGCATTTCTGCATTTCTTTTGGTATCTTTTGTTGAGGACAGAAATTGAAGCCACTTGGGGGCACTTACGGAGCCTCACGCCTCAGTTCTGGAAATAGAAAAGATTTAAAGTCCTGTCAGTACCCATTATTTATAACCAAAACGTACAAGCGGAGTATTCCCTACGCAAGCATACACAGAAGCTTCAGAATGCAAAACTGAAGAGAAATAGAAGTACAACAGTGAAAAGTAGCTGAACTGAGCCCTGTGGAGATTGCTGTGACATTCTGTTCATCTCATTTTGCTAGAAATTTATTTATTCAGAACTGATGCTCATAAAAGGTCCCTTCTCAGCACGGTTTATTTTGTCACTGTAATTTACTTTTCAATTTATTGTGGCATGATCTGCACACTTTGTATTACTGTAATATGTTTGCTGGAGGAAAGAGGTGACTTTTCTTTGGATGTACTTATGTTGACACAGGTAACAGTAAGGTTGCAGTTTTCAGTCTAGGGATCTTATATTTCCTTCCTTTACCGTTTTATATGAAAGCACCACGATTTAAATGTATTTGTCATTGCACAGTTCCATAGATATGGTGAGGTGCTGTGCTAGAACATGTAAAAGCTGTAGCTTGATGGAGATGTGCCTTTGCCCCCTGCAGCCTAGAAGCTCACAAGGTGTCAGTGCTTTGGGGCATAGGTCTGGGCTGGGGGATGCCATGAGCCTGCTAGGCTGGCAGGGTGGCTGTGGGAGGACTGGCAGTAGTGGCATACACTGCACTTCACACAGCAGTCTTTCCAGGGAGATGGCTTAACCTGCCAACAGTCACAAAAGTTATCTGTGCCAGAGCAAATACTTCCACTTGTGTCTCTCTGATATTCTGCTTGTCCTATTTTTCCCTTCTAAAGATGCCTCTTACTACTTTCCTATATGAAAATAAGGTATATGACACATATTTCTTCTAACATAGTAGTGCCCACACCAATAAACTGTCCTTCAACTATGACAATACATAAATACAGCTAAAGCAGAGTAAATTCTTTGTATTCAGTCAGGTCTTGATGCATTTCATGTTTTTTTTGGTTTTTTTTTTTTTTTTTTTTTTTTTTATTGTAATTACTTTCCACTGTGTATATGCAAAACATAAAATACAACATGTGTTGACTATGTAGAAAATACTTCCCTTTCTGTAGTCTTCAGGACTACACATTCAGGACACTTGAATTATTTCTACAACAGCTTTTAAGAACAATTTGGATTAAAAATCCCTACTATGTATGGTTTCATACTGTGTATGAAAGTGAGACGAGGTTTGTTTAGCAATGGACAGAGATGGCTGTGCATTATTCCTGTCATAAGGATTGGCTTGGCTATTCCTGCTCTGCAAATGTGTATGTGGTCACTGACACCTTGTGTTGATCTTGTCCTTTCCCTGTCCTCCAATGACTTTCAGTGGAGCCATGTGCTGTGAAGTAGGTTATATAAGGTTGAGAGATGTCCCTGGGGCCCTCCAATAAGCCACACAGCAAACTCATGTTGATCTGTCATCTGCTCACAATTTCAACACAGGTGAGAGACCATTTCCCTCATGGAAAGGCCACATTACCCCACTGTGCTGCTCTGCTCCCTCTCATGTGCTGCACAGGTCTCATCACTTAGCTGTGTTCTCTATTCCTAGCAACACAGGGTCAAAGCACTTCAAATAATGGTCATGTCCTGTAACTGTTGAAAAACTGGGGCTTGCTCAGCTGTTTATGGACTCGCTCCCCACCAGTGTTCAAATACAGAGCTGCCATTTTGTCTTTAGAGCCCTTAAAATTCTATTCCCTTAAAGGAAAAATCCGGCTAGTATTCTTCTCACTGAGACTTTTGTTCTTTTTTTTTTTTTTTTTTTGGTCAAACTGCAATATGACATCACATTGACTACAAGTCTATGCTGGCTCCGTGTCTGTGGGAAATGTTACTACTAATAGACACACATATCTGTAAAAACAGTGTGATAGAGTTTGGAGGTGGTAGCCTGAACTGTGCTTTTCCCTGTCATGGGGATGAAGGGAGGCTTTGTCTCTGGTTCAAGTGCTGACAGCTTAACATCACACCCAATCCTGTATTTGCTTAATAAAGGACAAGAAAACTGAAACAGGAGAAAATCCCACAGAAATTCAAGACGACTTCAAAGTTGCTCACTAGGAGACTGTGAGGTGCATTGTCAAAGTTACTAGGAAAAAAAAAATAATCCTAGCTGTTTTTATTTACAGCTGGCTTAGCTGGAGGGCTGGGGTGAGCAGCTTAGCAGGGAGGTTGTGAATCACAGCAGGCTGGGGAGCCGGGTGGCCTTCCCCACAGCTCAAAGCACCAACTCAAATCCACAACAAAAGGCACTGATCTCTCTGTTAGCAGATAGCAGAAGAGGACTGAAATAAGCCCATGTGCTTAGAGTTGAGTTCTCCATGCACTGCAGACTCGGGATGCAGCTTGCAGTATACAATGTTGTTGGGGTAATACAATCAGCTCCCGTCTATTCATCCTCGCTCTCATCGTTATCAGGAGAATAAGCTTAAAGTTCTCAGGAATCTATGCTTACAGTTAAGAGGGATGTCTGAGTTATCAGGAATACATGTGTGAAGTGCGTGCTGCTGAGCCGTTGACGTTGCGAGACGAACCAGGGCCGTGAGCTCCCTGCGGGCAGCGCCGGACCCGTCGGGGAGCGCTCACGCTCCGCCGGAGCCTGTCGGCGCTTCCCGAGACCTTCCCAAGCCTCAGACCCGGGGAAGCCCCTTCCCTCTCGAACCGCCCGTCGCGGCGGGACTCGAGGGTGACAGCAACAGGGCGGCCCCGTGGGTGCTGCCGTAGCCGCGGAGTTTGGCGTGGGGAGCCCGCTCGGCTCCGCTCCGGGGGACCCGTCGCCCCCGTTCCCCCCTCCCAGGCCCCTGCCTCT
>WEIV01029492.1:85242-239091 GCA_013390005.1 Calyptomena viridis | reverse complement strand
CCTGGATCCGACGGGCGCCCACTGGTGCTGCGGGCAGCGGTCCCGTGTCCTCCCGGCCCTGCGCTGCCGCTGCCTCAGCGGGAGGTCTGGAGCCCGCCTCGCTCGCCTCGCCCGCCGATTACCCTTGCAGTGCCGCAGGGAACAGCCGCCCCCATGGCGCAGCCCGAACCCGGAGGCTGCCGCCGTCTAACCCGAGAGCTGCCTGCCGCCAACACCCGGCGCGGCTCCGCATAGCCAAGCCAGGGCAGTGCACTGAGGCGCCCGGGGGAATTTGGGCTAATCGGGAACGGGGCAAGGCTGAGCCTTTCCCCTCTTCGCCGAAGCGTCATTGGAAAGCAGAGAGCAACACAGTAGTGCGATCAGCGTGCGATCGTGTGTCTAACACTTAGACACCAGAGAAATAATCTCCCGGTGGGCTGGCGTTGCATTCTGCCCGCGTTTTGCCGGGCCTTGTTGGCCGCTGGAAGCCCTAGAGCAAGGGGCGTCACTTGGTGCAAACGCTTTAGTATTAAGAAGATACTTGTAGCATAAAGCAGCATATCATTACTCCTGTAACAGAAACGACATGTGGGCTGATCCAAGGAGGATCTGCAGAAGACTGTATGAAATAACTGGATCTTTCAGCCGAGCAGTTCCTGAGTAGACGTGGAGCTCAGGCACCTTCATTTGCTTGCGTGGCTGGGCTTCCACAGCTGAAAGGGAGATGATTTATTTGTCAGTTGCTGTACCTTGCTCTGTTGTAAGAAACCTAGATGTCCAGAAAGACTTTAAGATGGATCCCTGCATGGAGTGGCATAGATCCAATGATGCTTGCACAGAAGTCAAACCTTAAAGCACAGTTAAAATAACAATACCGCGAGACACCCATATTGTCATTGTTATCATTATTTGTTATTCCTTTACTACACCTACTGTAAAACTGCAGAAATACTCCACTGACAATCGAGACAAAACTCTTGACTTGGGACTCAAGCTATTATCCTAAATGCTTCAAAAGTTAAATTCAAAATATAGAAGGAAAGTGGAGAAATACAAGAATCTTACTGGAAGGGTACTGAGCTGGAAGCCATGGCTACTGCATTAGATTGCATTATTCAAGCTACTTGTCACCTGTGAGGTTGATTTAGTTGGGAAAAAAAGTCCATCCTCCTCTGTTCCTTAAGCAGACCCTGGGGTAGCTGCCCGAGAACATGTTTCTGCATGGGACTGTGAGCAGAGGAGGAGCTGCTACCCGAATGATAAGGAAACTGCAGAAGGATGCACCTCCTATTTGGGATGGGTGTCACGTTTGCAGTGAGCAGTAATGGGTTGGGGGCAGATATGACTTTGGATCATTGCTGTACTGCAGTCAGGAGTATTGGAATCTTGGCTCTCACTTGATGAGGCACTTTATTTGATTAAAGTTTCCCTTTTAATCAGAGATATGGTCATTTCCCGTCTCTAAAATAGAATCTGGCTCTGGGGGTCATGTCTGGATAATAAAAGGACTGGTTCTCTTGTCTCAGGGGAGTTGATATCGAATTTATTACCATCAAGAGAAAGCAGAATTATACTTGTAAAATGTTGCATAATAAATTTAGCCTCCTTAGTAAATCAAATCAGCCGATACCCTTATCTGCAAGAGATGCGTCATCGCTACGTGAGCTTCTTTGACTAGACAGAACTAATGGGGAGAAAATGTACCTCCAAATGTGGTCAAAGTTGATGGACCCACAGTAAATTAAAGTAAAAAGAAGTCTCCCCAGTGCTTGGCTTAGAAATTTATAATTATATTTGGGAAGGGACTTCAAGGTGAGATAAGATGGCTTTTAAAATGTTATGCTTTTATCCCAAAGCCCAAATATGTGACAATTATTTAGTTTGAGAGGAGGAATGCAGAAGAGGTGATGTACTTCATTTGTCCTCTAGTACAGAACATATAGTTTTGGAAAGCCACAGTTAATGTCAAGGAGATAGAGAAGAGTTTAGGTCTGTGTAAAGAGCAGAGTTGACTGCACTAGGACTTCTTATGTTTTTCTTTGTTCTAGAGGCTGTAGAAGAAGGAAAAGTAGCTCATGATGACTGCTGGGCAATAAAGAGGAACTTATTATTGAGTCCAAAAAAAGCCCAGGGCCTAGGAAGGGAAATTATTCTTAGGATCTTCAAGATTTCAGAACTCCCCTTCTCCTCCTACACCTCAAATCAACAGAAAAAATGTAACATATGTAAGCATATAAACCTGTATGTCTGATGATGGTATCAATTTAAGTTGAATGTGAAGAGGAAATGAGGTTTGGTGTGACTAGTTGATCACACTTCTAACACTCACTTTAGTTTAAAAAGGAAGACCATGCAGAGGCACTGGGTAGGGGTATGTCAGGCAAGACTTGGTGTCCCTGGTCCTTCATCGGGTTCTGGCTGGGCTGGTTGGCAGTACTGGCTGGGTAAGCATTACTCCCTTTAACCAAGGGTGTTTTTGGCATTATCAGAAATAGCCATGAGGCACGGTCTTCTGGGAAACTCTGAGTGTTGTAATTCTCTGTCAAAACTTCCTGTGTGATATGTGTAACATGGGATGGGGATTGTACACGAAAATGTGCCCATCCATTTCTGTAAAAGCTTTGATCAATAAACAAAACTGCTCTTTTTATAAATGGATGTCATAGCCTGTTTTTTTTTTTTTTTGAGGAATGGTAAATGATCAGGGTTTTTTTTTAATTAATGTTATACCTATACTTCATGCTGCTTTGCTCTTTGGCAATAATGCTTAGAGAGAGACAGAAAAATAGATGTGAATAGTAAGAGAGAAAGTGATTCAAGGACTTATGTCTAAGCTTATGTTGGCTCTAGCAATTTTTGATGTTCTTGTTAGTTGTAATAGACAGTTCTTCAGTTAGAGAGAGCTATTAAATTATGGTGTGTCTTCCAGCTCTAAAAGTACAGGGTATTCTCTCTGATAAGGTCTTGTCTGTACTTGTAAATAGCTCAGTGAATGGAGTTTCCACTTTCCCTCTTGGAGAATACTTAGATGCTCAATAAAATTCAAGGCTTGAGTAGTCTCCTGATGTTCAGTTTGAAACTTCTTTTCCTATTTTCTTCCTGCTAAGCCTATGTCTACTGTGTCACCTTAAATAACTTTTTTCTCTTCTTTACATACTTCAAACACCTGCTATGTCAGTCCCAGACTAGAAGAGGATGACAAATAGTGTCTGTCTTTAAGATACAAGAAACAGCTATAAAATCTGGGAAGATGCTGTTTCTCCCAATGACTGCTTCTCTTCCTAGTACTTTAGTATAATTTTCATCCTATCATGTCTTCCTCTGGTCTTTTGCATAACCCTGTCAAAATGTTCTCTAACCAACCACAAAAAAATATTATCCTCCCAAAGTTACCAGTTTTGCAGCTTTTCAATTGTAAAAATACAGAATCTATCCTTGCTCCAAAACCCCTCATGTTCATTCATGTATTCATTTCTGATCTAATTTTGCAGTGAACGGGAGCTGAAGAAATGTTTTCATGCTACTGGTTCTTAACATGTTTCTCCACTAGCCACTCATATCTGTTTACTTTTGGGACATTACTGTAGTCCAAATAAAATTCCTCATTAGTTCCTTATTGCTTGACGGTCTCTTCAAATTATGATAGCAAGAAACACATCTTCCACACATTCACAAATAGTTTCTGTGGCTTTAAGAGGGGTATCAGATTGGCAGTCTGATTTGCTGACAGTTTAAATGTATGTTTCCATCATGCTGGACATTCTCCTCATGCTGGCTGTAGAAGAAGGATATTTCAAAAAACTTGTCAGATGTTTTGGTTTGGTAATCTGTAAAGTGACCAACATTGTCAAGTAGAATGAACAGAATATGAATGTTTTACTTAAATGAAGAGGCAAATATCTTGGCAAATAATTAAATACATGCTTGCAGGATGTATTGTAAATTACGTATTGCAGTGACAGGATACAAATCATCGTGTATCTTCTTACTATTTAAGTGAAATTTCCCTGCCAAGAAAAACTCTGGCATGTGGCAATTTTGTAATGCTTTTCTACAAAATTATTGCAAGGGAGACAATTATGAGTAAAGTATGAAATTGGCAAAATAGGTGTTAGTGTCTGGAGACAACATAATGTTGTAGTGGATCCTACTGTTCAATGTGACTTAAGAAAGCCAGAAAATATAAACCTAGATAATTACTCAGTGCTTTGGGTATTTACTCATGTGCACATGTTATACATTAGGTTTGTCTGTGGTAGAATTTATCACCAGTCCTTCCCCTCCCTTCTCTGCATTTTTTAGATCATAGAAAGTTATGTTTCTGTAGCTTTCATACTTTGCCTTAACATTTTGTATAACTGTTGCATTTCAAAGCATTGAAAACATGTGAGAACAGGGGGAGAAAATGCACTTTTCTGCAGCACAGATAAAATTAGTGGAGACTGAAGCCATCTTGTAGATGCTTGCAGGTGTGCAGGATTAGTATGCACACAAATTTAGGAAGGGAAATCAGGTGTGCATCGTGGCTGGTATCTCAGGAAGTTATAAGATTGAGGCTATCCTTCTAGGGTGGGTGGATGGACTCAGGCAACAGCTGAAGATAACCTTGGGTTGGGACAAGTTGGTGTTGCTGTGAAGCTGCTGTTGGAGTGAAGGCTTGACGCAGATTGTCAGTAGAGGCAGAAGAGTGATGGTAGTGAGTTTTTGGTGCTTTTTGTTGTTTGTAGTATCTGCTGGGATCTGTTGCTAGTGCAGCTTCAGAGCAGCATATGGTCCATGTAGTCCTTCTCAGCTGGGGGCTCTTCTTAGCAAGATACAAAGGGCGGTGGCTCCTGCTGATGCTTTTAGATCTATCAAAGCAGCCTTTGGTATTTTTGAATAAAGTTGAATAATAATCTGTACTTAACAATACATTAGATAACTTTTTTTTTTGTCTTTGTTCATGAATCCATCTGAACATGCTTGTAGAGTTGTCTCTTACTTTGTTTGAAAATATTGTAAGTTGCTCTCAGCATGAAGGTTATTCTCAAAGAGCTTGCTGCAAGTATGAGATACAGGACATTAGAAATCTGCACTGCATTGACTGGCTTTCAGGCACAGGGAACCTCCTGGTGCCCTTGGGCTGGAAGCATATGGAGTTAGTGCTGGTTTCCTCTCTTCTTCCTGGTGTCTCATCCTTAACGTGTCTATGCCAATGCAGGGCTTTGGGAAATCTTCCTTGGAGTTGCTTGATGCTTCTGGAGACTCTTGCTGAGTGAGAGCTGCGCTTGACAGTGGAGTTCCAGGCAGTGTTAGGCAGTGCCTTGGCCTGACTGATGCTGTGGGGCTTTTTCCTGCTCCCTGCCCAGGGCAGCCCTGGCCCTGCTCAGGGGCTGCAAGACTGCTGTGAGCAGGCTCCAGGCTGCACAGTACTGATGGAGGGGCATTGCTGACTGTGGGCTCCTGCAGAAGTCAAATGAGAAAACTGAAAGGACAGGTGTGTCATTGTCATTGTTGCTTTATTCTGGAAGTGTGTCTCTCCTTGGCTGTGGGAACATTTCTCCTCCCTGAAACCTCTCCTGCTGCCATCAGTTGGGACCTTGTATATGCTCTTCTCTTTTCTTGGTTGCATTCAAATCTGCTTAACCTCTGCTGTGGTGAAAGAGTCTGACCAGTGTTTGGAACTCAGTTCAAGAGAATTTCTGCAGTTTTTAATGTAAATCCATCTTCAGATTTGTCAGCATATCCAGTAAATTTGTGTTTAGAAATTGTACTGAAAGTTTTTTGGTGAATTCGCAAATCCATTTGCTAACGAAAGCAGGACTGGCTGGGTAGCAGAAGGATCACCAGGGACAATCAGCTGAGGGACCTCCTGCTCTGAGCCATCTTGCTGGTGGGGAAATGCATGAGATTTGCTGTCAAAATGTGATGGGACTGATGTTGTCCCTGTTGTAATCTCAAAGAATGTTTAGTTATGTAGGTTAGATTCAGAATCAGAATTTCAGTTTTCTTAAGCAGTGAGATGGTGGTACCTGAAGATGAACTTCATTCTTATTGAATGTATCCAATTGATTTAATTGTGAACTTGACAATAGAATGAAAAGTACTTTGGATTTGTAAGGTGTCTTATTTTTCCCAAAGACTCTTCAAATTTTTATTGGTACTGTGGAGAACTCAATTTTTCAACTATTTTCACAGTATCTGAACATTTATGTATTCTGTGCATTGCATAACCTAAAATGTATGTATGGAAAAGAGAGCTGTTCTATGCAGGCTTCTGCGTTGTGTATATCCCTTGAGTAAAAGGAAAGTGCATCAGTGAGTTAAAGGATGTTGAACATATAGTGTGAAGGAAAGTGTCTCTAATTGGAGACAAATGAGATTGTATTTGAAGGGAACCCTTTACCTCCTGACAAGGTTTTAGCAGTTCAGTGGGATTCAATAATTTCCTGACAGTGAACTTTTAAAGAGATTTTCCATTTCCTTGATTGCTGCTATATTTAAAGAAGATGGCACTCAAGAATCGAGAGCAGGACTCAATGACCTTGCCTTTCCTGTAGCACCAGTGGAGGCCACCTATTCTTAGAGTGCTGTAATTCTGCTCTTGCTGTGAGCTTGCCTTTGATTTGAAGGCAAAAGGCTAAAGCTTCCATATGGGAGGCTGCTGTCCTGCATCTCTCCCCAAGTGTGCATTAACTGGAGAGCAGGCATCTGATTAACATCCCTAGTGCTGTCATAAATCAATCTGCGTATGCCTAAACAAGTTACATCAGCCTAATGGGAAAAGATGTGGTGAGACAATTAAAAGAATTAACCCAGAGCAGGGGGGTCGATACCATGGAATAATCTGTTGCTGGAGTGTGATGACCAGGCACTGTGGTGGTTCTGGCAGCCAGTCTTTGCAATGTCTCATGAGAAGGCTGATGCATTTTCAGAGGATCTGGCAATGAGGCTCTGGGGTTTCCAAATGCTTGAAGGCTGATGAGCTTTAATTATTTTTATTATTAATTTTTATTGCTCCAAGGTGGAAAGCAGCTGTGTGTGAATGAGTTCACTAGTGCGTGTGTAAATAAGCCAGCTCATACCTTTCCTACCAGTGGAATCACAGCATAAGCAATAGAGTGCAATCAATTTTAGTGATTTAATACTGTCTAGGTAAGCTTTTATTCTTACCCACTGACTCAAGAAGGTTGTCTTCCAATATTGTTCCTTTGCTTTAGTGAGTTGCCTAAATTGAACAGTGTAAATGGCTGCCAATGGAAACCAGAAACTCAGACTTCTTATTAGATTTAGATTACAGTGGTCATTATGGTGAATTTAATTATGGAAAAAAGGAGGGAGAAGGGGAGAGTTGCTAAAAAAAGAAATGTTTTTTTTTCTTTTACCCCTCCTCACCTCATGAAAACTCAAATTGACAATGAATGTCTATCAGGTTTATGCTCTTAGAGTGTGTATTGCAAGCTCCTATTCAAGTTCAAGACAGTTGCACAGGAATCCTTGAAAAATGAGCCTATATCTTCACTAGCCACTATTCATTACCTGAATCCAGTTCAGCCAAACCTTGTGTGAGTTAATGGAAGCCTCTAGTCCTTCATTTCCCTTGAGTCTGATTGTAGTTTCCCTGGAATATTTCTTTTCTGTGAGGCTACTTGTGCCTGGAAAACACAGTCAATGTAATGCACCTGGGGCCAACAGAAATCTCCTCCTCTTCTGCCAGTTCAATGTAAAGAAAGTCAAACTATGTGCTTAAACTCAGTCCTGAGAGTCTCTGTCACACAGGTGTGTTTCTAAAAAAGGAAAGAATCAAGAAGACATGGAAAGATTGTGTAATGGGACACTCCCAGAATTGTGACCCTCTTTTTTTTTTCTTTTTTTTTTCTTTTGCTGCACCTCTGTTACCTTCTTCAGGCAGAGACTCTTACGCTTGCAAGTCACAATCTCTTCAGCTCCTCCCCAAGCAGCAACATTCAAGTGCTACTGGGACCGTAAGGGGCAGTGCAAGGACCACTTCTTTGAAGGTGGGAGGAAACTCCACCATGTATCTCAGAGTAGGTAATGTTGACACTAGGAGTTCACCAGGCCACCAAAGCTTAAAGGGTGAGGTTCAAATGCTGACGGTGTTCCCAAGAAACTAAGTTATTGGCTGTCTGACTCTTTGCTTGCTAAGTGTGTCCCTTGGCTCAAGGCACATCAGCTGGTGCATTGCTGGCATTACTGGCATTGCTGCTGTGTTACCAAAATGCCAGCAGTGAAGCAGCTAATGGTGCGGTGTCCTCTGTTTCCAGAGAGGCCGTGGCAGTGATTGTGAGGGAGCTGTTTGCTGACCTTGCTGTGCTGCTCCAGGGGCTGCAGTGCTCAGAGGGATGCTGGCTTGTCACAGAGCTGCCCTGGGGTTTGGAACAACCATCTGCTACTATTTCTCCTGGGGAAAAGACACATTAAGAAGACAGGTCCCATTTTAAGACCAATGAGGATACCCCTAAGACCAGGTACTGTGTTTGTACCTAGAAAAAGGGTGTTCTGTGTGTTGAGAAAGCAGTGGGTGTTGAAATATGTACAAGAGCTTCAGCTACAGTGCAGGCACCACTGTGGAGAGAGCAAGAGTTTGTATGCTGACTTGCAAGTGGAAGTATTTGCACTCTGTGTTAAGCACTGGCTAATTTCAAGTGCTCTAGTTTGCCCTTCTGTAATTACCTACCTTTCCTTGAGAGCTGATAGGGAAGATGGCTGTCCTTCATCCTCACTCATGCTTGACTCAATTTTGTGTCTGTTGTAATTTAGATATGTTTTTGGAGGACATGCTGAAAAGATTCTGGAGCAAAGAAGGCTTTTGCTGGCCCAGGAGACTGGAAACGTGGAAAGGCTATTGGGAGATGCAAAAGGAATACTGACCCTGGTTGCTCTGTTTGCTGTTCTGATGCAGTGAGGTAATATGCAATTTAAGCTTTGTGGACGTTTTTTAGTGTGCCGGTTGCATATATACATGATCTCAGGTAGGGGAAACCCTACCAGGACAGGGCAAGGGTAAGAGTTAGTGCAAACCTGACTCTGACCCTCCCCTAGTAGCTATCCAGATGCATCTTCTAGTGCAATGCCTTTACTAAAGATCTATAATCATCGAACTTTTGACCCCAGTCTCTGAAGTAATGCCAAGTATGTTTAGCACACATACAAATGAAGTGGAAATCATTATTGGCTTGCTCATGACCTGCTGAAAAATGGTTCCCCTCTGGGGGCTCTGTTTGCATTTCCCTCAGTCTCTCTGAGCACTTAATCTTTCAGTTGTTTCATGTGCTGCAAACTGAGCATCACTGTGCTCTTGATCAGAGCTACCTGCCAGCCTGTTCACCCCAAACCTTTCCCTGCCTTGCATTTTCTGAGGCAGCAGTAATAGACCTTACATATGAACACCCCCCTCAACACACACCATGCTTATATTTATGTCAAGATGTGACTTGGTTTTTTTTCACTCATACCAGACTGAGAGATGGTCTTAGCCTGTTCTCTTTGTCCTTCCTCTACCAATCCCAAGCAAAGGAAATGCAGATTTGTGGGCCGTCAAGAGGCTACGCTGATCCAGATGACTGGCAGCCAGAATGGCAAGGTTTCTTCCAACCCTGAATTTTATTTCTCTGCTTTCCCTCTGCGTGCATATATCTTGTCTGGGCTGCCACATGGGTGTTGACAAAGCTGATCTCGCCTTTAAATGTCTGTCACTGGAACCCCTGCCCTTTCCTCCTTTTCAAAACAAAGAAGCTTCCAAACACTCAGAAATCTGAATTATTTATCTGAAAGACAAGAATAAAAATATAATATTTGTCCCTTTATTCCTTTCCCAAGCAAAGCTACAATTATATTTTGAGACAAGTAGCAATTCTCCCAGTGAGCTTTGACCTTATTCTGTGTAAAATACAGAGTAACAACTGGATTCTTCCTTGCAAGAGTCTCCTTTGGATTTGCATGGAAATGATCACAGAAAGAAGTCCCAGTATTCACCTTGTCACCTTATCCTGCATTACAATTGAAATACCCTGAATGTTCAGCCTTCCATTTTTCAGCTTTGGATGCCTACTTATTTTTCTTCTGGTTTGTTGTTTGTTTTTTTTTTTTTTGTTTGTTTTGTTTTAGCAAATGGCAATTTCTTCTCCAAGATGCATTATTTTTGGTGAGCTGGGATAACAATAGAATAAATAAGACAAGGCTTCACTAAAAAAAGAGTAATGACCACATATGATGGTAAATGAAATAACCATGTTGAGCCATCTTAGTAATGATTTTTTTTTTTATTTTAAGGTTTTTTTCTGTCAGTATGCTAGAGCTGTGATGAGACAGCAGCTGTTCCTGGGCAGAGCACCATGTCTTTGCATGCTGTTAGCAGCTTTGTCTGGTTGATGGCTGGCCCTGTAGCAGCAAAACCCTCTCCTTCAAAGAGGGTGATGTGGCTGCAACTTAATGTGGGGCTGTGGCAGACCGAGGGGAGCAGGACTGGTGCTTTTCTTCCTGCTCTGCTCTTTGCTGCAATCCACTTGGAAATCTTGCCACTGTACTGAGGGGCAGCATGGATCCAGGCAACCTGTGCCAGTGGGTGTCTTTAGTGCTGCTCATATGTTCTGCTGCTCTCTTTGCACGCAGTGCAGGACTGAGGGTTGCTTTGTAACAGGAGATTTACCAGGATATTCCCAGCATTCCTCTCACCTTGACTTTTTTATGTCATGGGACAGCTCTTCCACACCCATGACAGCTGGTGGTGCAATCAGGGCAGTGCCTGCCCCGTGGTGTCCCCCTGCTCAGGAGTGACTGTCAACCCTGGGACTGAGGAGAATAATGCGGATCTAGAGCAGTGCAGGAGGGAATCAAGCCTCCTGTACCACTGAACCACTTGGGGAAGACTCCTGGGGCTCTGAGATTCTTTGGTGTCAGTGTGCAGGTGCGTGCGTGTATATTTTTCTTCCTGAGACTTCAACCATGTGAGAGATGCTTTCAATATGTGTCTGTGCACCCAGTTGCATTGGGTATCTTTCCACTGCACTCTGGTAGGGCCCCCATCTGTGGACCAGATACTGAGAGGACTTCTTTCCCAGTGAAACCTGGCAAGCCTCTTGCTGCTAAATGGAAGGGCATCCCTGAAATTATACAGACACAGTGTAGGAGAGGCAAGGTGGTAGTGTGCCTTCAGAATTGCTGGAAACCAACTGAGGATTCAGCCAACCCCCCTGTTTCTCTAGTGTGACCTTTTCATTGGAGACTATGTGAATATGTGGTAAGGATCATGGGAACCAGTTCCTTGGAAATTCCCGAGTTTGGGATTTTGCTCCACTGCAACACACGAGAACATCGCACTTGTTGTAGACAATAAGGGATGAGGGGTCCTTCTGTGTTCTGTGGTTTTAGTGGTCTTCCAGAAAGAATATGCCAAGGATATGCCAAGATATGCCAAGGACCGGCTGAATGAGGGGGAACAGATAGGAGGGAAGAAAGAAAGAATTTTTGTTGTTAGTGTATCACGAATTATTTATTTGCCACAGTGTTCTAATTCCAGGGACTTTCCCCAAGTGGTAGCGTAAACGACAGATTTGTGCTGCGTGAAATGCTCAGGACTCTTCCCCTCGAAGATCTGTCAGGCAGCTATTGAGGAGCAGATTTGTGGCTATTTAATGCCACCTTCTGGTTATAAATGTAACAGCAAGAGGTGCTCCTGAAAATGGGTTTATTGATACCCTTGATAAACGGAGATAACCAAATACCTAAATTCTTTTGTAGCTTTCTTGGATACCTGGTAAAAAAATGTGTTAAATAAAAGTAACACGAACATTTTCTCTTGGATTACTATTTATATTAATAAAAATACTGATAAGAATTATGTACTGATATATACTGATAAGAATAAGATATTATATTGTGATCTGCTATTGCCGGCCTTAAAGAGAGAGAGTCAAGGTTCCAGAAAAGGGCTCACCAGCCTTGCTGGAGAAAATCTACTACAGTCATTTTAGTGTGTCAACAGCACAGGCCTGATTTTCAGTAGATAACAAATGTTTGCCCTCCTGACATGTTATTCAATGAGCTGTTTTGGTATTAAAAAAGCCTTTCTACTCAGCACAAGATGAGCTCTTTCCTTACAAAAAGAAAAAGATTCAGTTACCTTGCAAGAATGTTATAGATAAGGGATTTTAGTGAACTTCTCTTACCATGTATTAATGTGTAAACTTTCCACTGTAAATGTGTTTACTATGTGGAAACTTTTCACTGATTGCAACTCAAGTCAATAAGGATTATGACTAGAATTGAATTGATATCATGGGCTTAGGAGAAGCTAACTGTTTAAGATGAAAACCTATCCTTGGAGGTTACATTTATGTGAGGAGGGGAGAGATCTCTGGACTGTTTGCTCGCGCCTCTTTCCCCAGCAGGTGGTGCAAAGGTAACGTGTGTTTTGGGGGGGAAAAAGCCCTTTTTTTTTTTTTTTTTTATCTCGGCCCCACATCTGCTTATCTGCTTATCTACTGCCTAGCACTAGGGACGTTTTTAACTGCAAGGAAAAAGAAAGTGTGTAAGCAGATGGAGAAGCATTATTTAATAGAATTTCATTTCATTTTGCACATATGCCAGTTGCTACAGGAGATGCAGCCTGGCAGGGAATGGGGTTACCTCTGTTTACAACAACTCACTTCGGTTTTCTAGATTGTATTTTATTGTTACTGACAGCACAGCATTTCTGCATGTCTTTTTTTTTTTTGTGGGAAAACATACTTTATTTTCATATTTGAGCTATGGAGCAACTTCTGCCTGTTCATTCCTTAGCACAATGATCTGATGCCACCTTTTTCATGTAAAACCCACTTTCTTTTCTGAAGTGAGAAGAAACTTAGTTGTTGGGGCATACCAAGAAATTAATTATTCCACTTTCAGATTGACAGAGCACACTTATTTAATATTTCCTCCTGCTGCTTATGGTGTTCTATATCTAAATTTCATTCTCAATTACTTAGCAAGATAAACCCTGATTTGCTGCTTTAAGAAATGTTGTTCTTGGCTGGTGTATGCTGACACTGAATTCTGCATGGAAACTGTCTGATTTCATGTCTCTGAGACCCTGATGGCAGTTGTAGATGTTTAGAAAATTTGTTAGTAAAAGTATATTTTTACTTGATTATTTATAGGGTAATGGTATGTATGTAGTGGTAGAAATATTTGAAAGGAATTAAGAAGGAACAAGACTGTTTTTGACATAAAAGACAATACAGTCCTTGACAAATGTTGGTATCTTTGTGCTTGATAGAATATTTAGCAAATTCTTCCTCCCTTAGGAATTACCTTAAATTATTGACTTCAACAGGAGCTTTGTATGAGGAAGTCCTAGTTTTGTACTCTCTAAACAATTCATGAGGATCATGACAAAAATTTCCTCTCTGAGGATATGTACACTGTGTCTTATGTTCAGTGATTCAAATATTAATTCACTTGTGATATTGTCTTTTTTTCCTTATTTCTTTCTATTTTAACTTCAGTCATGCATTGCTATATTGTCAGTGAAGATGTGCCAACATGTAGGAGATTAATATTGTCCAAACGATGTGTTTGCTGAACAGCATGCAAATACGTAAATCTTAAAAATATAAGAAAAAAATTTCTTTTTGGCAGAGTTCTTATCAATTAAGGACAGTCTGCTTCAGATGCTGGGATATCCCATCAGCTATCTCTATTTGTTCCCAGTTTGTCAAATCCAGATTTGAGAGGAAAATCCACAGCATTTATGCAAGAGCACAAAGCAAATGGCAGCTGCTCTGTCTGGCTGTTCAGAGCCGATTAGGCTGCAGTGAGGTGTGCTGCCAGTGGCCATTGGCCTGAGGAGACCGGATAATGAACGTCCCTCTGACTTCTTATAGTCAGCTCTGTCCTGTAAGTCTAAAATAACTCACAAGCTGAGCCATGGCTGGGCTCCTTAGACAAGTTCCTGAATGGTGGGGCCAGCCAGGGATTTAGACATTTTAACTATTTTGTAACTGCAGTCTAAGATGCACCTCTGTATCTTGGACTTCTTCCAAAGAATATTTTCTATGTTTTCAGGCATCCTTCTGGTGACATCTTTGCGCTTAAACACCCCTTTGGTTTTGGTCTTACTTGTCCAACTTCTCTTTTTATACAGTCTAGATGGGTGGTCAGAGGGGAAACCCTGATTTCTGCAGGAAATCCTACAGTCTACTTCTAATTCAAAATTCAGCAGAAATAGCTCATCAAATGATGAAGCTACTAAAGCTTCATCAAAGACTGAAGGAAATGGCAGCTTATCCCCTGTTGAGAGAACACCAAAGGAGCTTCTAAAACTGAAGATATGGTTATCACAGAGATCTGTGGCTTTCTCATTGCTTGACTTTTTGCCATTTTGTGCCCTCAGTCTGATCTGTATTCTGCAGGTTTCTTCCAAGTAATGTTATTTTTTCAGAGAAGGTACAGCACTGAATGACCTTCCACTTCCCTGCTATGAATGCAAGTATTTAGTCAGCAAATGTTTGATAGTAGTGTGTTTGGAGATGACCCTGTGGCATAACTTTGAGCTGGCAGTGGTGAAGGGAGAGACACAATTTCTGCACTTGACCCAGCAGAGGGCATGAGTTGGCTCCTGGGTTTCATGCCAAATCCAAGAATCTGTGCAAAGCACAACTCATTGTTTGAGTAATTGGAAATTCTGTTAGTGATAAGATACTCCAGGGCATGTAGTTTGGAGATTATCAGTTCTTCGATGATTAAAATCCAAGGACAACCTGAGGCATGTGATAATCACTCAGAAATCCACTGCCAGGTGGATCTTGTGGTTTAAGGAGATCATGACATTTCCTTCCATAGTTTTGGGTTGCTGTGGCAAGGTGGGATGCCCAGAAAAGTGGAGAACCCTGGCCAGAGCATGGCTCTAATTACCCAGGAGTGAAGGTGGATTTCATAAAGAGCTGAGCTGGACACATCGTGCAGCATCTGTTCCTCCTGCTTCTCAGATCTGCAGCATCTGTCAGGCTGAGCTAACATGATTATCCCCAGGATGAGATTACCCAAAGGTGATTTTTTTCTTTTCTTGCTGTGACAGGTGATGGGTACTGACTCTTCACCTTTGGAGTCACACTGACGTAATAGGGTTTTCTTCAGGAAGATAAAGATGGAAATCATAATTGTGTTATGTATCCCTTCCTGTCTCATTCTTCCATGTTTTTATCTTGGATCACAAACCCCCTGCTCTAAGCAGGTGCTCTCAGATTGCGCTATTTGTCTCTTGTGAGTGCAGTGGGACAGTCACAGGGGATCTGTGATGGTGAGAGCAGTGCTGGGTCCTGGCTCTGTGGGGGCATGCGCAGGTGGAGATATTTGATGGAGCAGGCAGCACCAGGCCCCTCAAAGGAGTCTTGGTCTGCATGTTTTGTCTCTAATTTTGAAACAATGTTTGTACCAGTGTTGGTAAGGATATATCAGTGTCAGAATAGCAGGGTTAGAAAATGCTCATTTTAAAAATTAACTTTATGCCTATTTATTATATTTGAAACAGGAATGGCAATGCCTCAGAGAGGGTCTGTGAAGGAGTTATGGGTTACATAGGTTGCCTAGATTTGGTCCTATGTTGACTGCAGTTCTGCAGTGTGGTGGGTAGGTGAGCCTGCAGCACACACCAAAGGTCATGTTCAATGAATTGGGAGAAGTAAATCTAATTATTACTGTTGCAAGCTATTGGCTTTTTAGTTCATATGCTGAAACATGACTTATCTGACATGTTGGGGATAACTATGATTTTGCACTGATTTGAATTTTGACATGGCATGCTTAATTACTATAAAAGGTATGGAAGACATTGAAAAGGAAAATAGTATGATACAGGTATATTTGATGACAGATAACAGATCTTGGTTAATTTTTAAAAAATTCTGAAGAATGAAAGTAAACAAAAAGACTTGATAAGAGATCAACATTTTCTCTAAGGGAAATAAGATCTGTTATCCCTAAAGGAAAATGACACAAAAAGACTTCTGCCATACAGTGACACAGAATATTACACCTGCTCAATAAATCAGGTAATCTGTGATTAGAGCCAGTTTCCGAACATTGCAGCAGGCCTTTGAAACTGTCAGTTACCAGTGCTCCTCTTGCCTCAGGGCTTAGTGATAGTCAAAACCCTTGAGAGCACAGGGTAATAAGCCACTCAGCTGGACCTCCCCTTTCAAATGCTCTTGTCCTCCACCAGCCCCTTTCCTCGAGGAGAAAGGGAAATCTGAATTTTCTATTTCTGAGAATGAAATTAACTTTGTGAAGTGCAGCCTGTTTAGAGCTTGTCTGAGGTCTGCTCACACGGTATGTGTGTGTGTGTACCTCTAGTCAGGCAGCCTGTACAAAAGCTCAGCTGGGGGGAAATCAGTCTGATGGTAATGAAAAAGCCACAAATCTGCCTGTGCTGTGGCCACATCATCCCATTTTCAGTGTGTGTCAGAGTGAATTTTGCCCCAATTTCTTGTGTGTTTCCCTTTCAAGCAGTCATTCCACAAATGACTTCATGAAAAAGCTAGATTAAAAGGTCACATAAGATGCTTTAGCAGCCATTAGTTTAAATACACTCTGTAGTGCAAACATTATGCCAAATCAATTCAGTAAATGGAGACAGGTGGCTGGATTAAATGAACTAGTGGATACTCAGGACATCGGATCCCCTCAGCAAGAGAGGCAGAGACTGTTCTCTCTCCAGGACTTTGCTCTTACTAGAAACAGTTTATTAGGGAAATGCTTTTATTTTATCATGACTTGGAAGTAATGATAGAGACTCAGTTGGAGAGGTCTCTGGGAGATTTAACATATCTCCAGGACTGGGAGGACAGTGCTCGCTTGTAGTGAAGGAAGGTTCTCTCGAGAACAGCCTAATGAGTACGACTCCATGTCTTTGCCTCCTGTCCCTACATGAGTGTGCTTCTGGAGTAAGGGACAGCCTGGAAAACTAACAGCAAGAAAAACTGTCAATGCCTTTCCCTTCTAGAGATTTGCCCTGAGTGCAGTTGGCCAATGCTGCTTGGACAGTTGTGCTAAATAATGATTGTCACAAACAGTGGCATAGGCATTGGTTGCCCTGCAGTCCTTGGGATAAATGTCTGTCTCTGTTGTGCCTTTTGGATACTATCCCAAAATCCTTTCACTGCATGTGGTAAACCTGTCCTGGTGGGCTGTGGGAAAGGGCTTGTTAATACCTGTGGCAGGTTACATCTGAATATGCACCCTGGAGTGCTCTGTGGCAGAGGTTGTGGGCTCTGTGACTCTCCTTTTCTAACAAGAGAGAAATAATACGGTAGGAATGCTGACTTTTCAGAAAAAACAAAAAGAATATATGCCCATTGATTTTTTTTTTTTTTTTTCCCCCCTCAACTCTGATATTGTCACAGGCTGAGCAGATCAAATGGCCACCCATCCTTCTGCCTCTGCTGTGTGTGCTCCTGCCACTGATCCTTCCTTCAGCAACACTGGGGTAGAAGATGGGGTTTGAGATTAATTTGGATAAATTGTGTGCATGTTGTTTGTGCTATTTATGGCTGGTCACAGCGGGAATGTGCCTCCTCAGCCCTCATGGGACCTGTTCTCAGGCCTCTGGAAAATGCAGCCTGAAGAGGTGTGAGGTAGTGAGCCACCTGTGGGACCCAGCAGCCCCTTGCATAGTATAGTATATACTATACTAGTATATACTTATGTATGAGGAGTTAGTATATACTTCAGTATTCAATACTCCTCAACACATAGATGGGTTATTTCATTACAAATAAAATCAATGTTATATCACTTTGATTTCAGTGCTGTCTTGAGGGGAGGGTGAGGAGAAAGCCAGTGTGAAATTAGTTCATGCCCATTCAATTCTATGGTATAAAAAAAGGAAAGGAAAGTCCAGTGCTCTTGTCAGGGGACTTGCAGTGCTGAGGACATTAGGAAGTGCCTGGGCATCAGCTAAGCCTAAAATTCTAGAGTGGTATTAAATAAATATTTTTCTCATTTTTCTCCCATTTTTGAAGGTGACATTCTTGCTGGGTTCCACAAGGTTCTCAGTCTAATTTCAAGAGGCTCAAAATAAATACCTCAAGCTTATATTTCCTCCGGATAGGTCCTATATTGGTTACTATCTTATTGCTCCTTGGTTTTTGACTATGCCTGGCTACAAAACATTTTGTTTACTCTTATACAGTATAACTTTTCTAGAAAAATAAACGAAATGTGATGCTTCTTAAGGAAAAACATTCTTGGAGCAGCATGAAGAAGTTCCTGCTCTGGAGTTCCTGCTAACAGCCAGTTTGATTCTGCTTTTGGTGTAGAACCCCAGTTCCATTTTGTCAGTGTGTTTGTTTATTTTGCTGGGATTTCATAGCTTTTAAACAGAAGCTCACCAATGTTTTGGTAGTGGCCATGGCAGTACACAAGAACATTTTCTGATTCATTATTTCTCCTTTGACCAGATCTAGCTATCCTCTCCTTCTAATCCATGTTTAACAGATGAGTGCATTTTGGTAATGAACATTTAAGAATATTGCAATCTGTGTGTATGGCAGTTCTCCAAATAAAGGAGAAAAACTGTGGGAAGAACTCCTGGGTACTCATTTTACTGCTCATCTTTAGGCATCTGTTTAATTGTTCCTAACAAGCTGAGGCAAAATGGACAGGCAGACACAATCAGATATATTTTAATTTGCATTTCTATGACATTTCCCAGGGTAGGGTTTGGCAGTCATTCTGTCCCTGGAGTATGAAAAAATGCCAGGCTTGCTGAGGGTGAGTTTCACTTCTCTCCGTGTGGTGTTTGAAAAGGGCAAAAGTAAGAAACGGAGAAACTCGCAGTTTTATTAAACCTAGTACTATGTTTTGAGATGAACTTGTAACTTTAAGGGTGTTGCACCTGGTGGTTGTTTACTTTAGGATGATTTAATTATTTGGATTAATGTGCTGTTACCTTCCTCAGGCAAACTGGTTGATAAAAAAACATGGTTGGTCCAGAATAAGTGCTGTTGCAGAGCCAGAAATAGAACATTCAGGTTAACAAACAAGGATGTAGTCTATAACTATCCAAGTTAAAATTCATGGTGTGATCTCTGGCCCTGGCAACCTGGGTGCACCCAGCTGTAAAGCTGGCTGCATTCAGCAGGAGCTGGCACTCACTCCCTGGAGCCCATTATGGGTATCCCTGTCCAAGTGTGGGACACTGCTTTGATACTAAGGACATATTTCTTCCTGAAGCAATTGCCAAGCAAAAGGCAAGGTTTTCTGTGGTTGTTTTACTAAAGTTAGTCCTAGGTGTTCTAGGTTTTGAGCCTCTCACTACTGACTTGTGATGATCTAGTGATGGTCCTTCCCTAGTTAAGGGATATATCAGTTTTCTTTGTGGAGGTCTCATGAGGCCTATAAAGAGTTGTCCTGGAAAATCTGGTGGGAATTTAATTTACAAAAGTGCTTCGATGTTCAGTGTTAACCATTTGCAAATATAGTCAGAATAAAGGAGCTGCGTGAGCAGCCCTAATTTCTTACTGTACTTTTTGGGATGGCTCTTTGTAAGGATGAGTCCTGTAACCAATCTACCCATCTGTGGCAGACAAATGTCTCACAAGTCCCAGGTTTCCAAAAAGCTGTTGACAATTCACTACTATTGAGGTCATCTGTTAACATGCTCTGAAAACCTTAACACATTTTTTTTAAGTGGGAATATTTCTAGATTTTTCTACCTTGCTTTGAGGTGGGTTTGTTTGTTTGTTTTTTTAAATGACTGTTTCTGCATGGTTAACTGAAGTCAACCTGAGGTTAAAGCTAATTTAAACTGGATGCTATATTTAGCATTTATGGTGCTAAAAGGATTATAGGAAAACAGATACTACATAAGTGGCCATAATCTTCTCACTGCTTGTGTTACTTGGGTGGCAAAGAATTGGGTGCCAATCTGAGATTAAAAATCTAATTTTAGGAAGTTAACAAGAGTCACATTGAAGCAAAAAGGTAAAGATGGATTAAATTTTGTGGACTTAATTTTTTTTTTTTAATTTGGCCTCTGACCTGCTTGAAACCTTGCAATCGTAGCTTTAACCAGGGCTTGTGATTCTAAATTATGTATTATTTCCATACACCAATTTAATAAAGTCATACTAGACACTTCAGTTATACCCTTGATGGAACACCAGGATACATTTTCAGAGGTCAGTTTTTTCCACTGCCTGAAGTTTGGCAAGCCAGCTCTGCTATTTTTGATTGTTGGAGGCAGTACTTAGCCAGCTACTCATCTGTGTTACTTCCATCATGAGAGTGACAAGAAAGCCAGCCTGGGATGTAAGGAACCAATGCAGATTGCAGCTCTATGCCTCCAGTACTACCCCTTGGTCACAGTACAGTTGCCTTGCTGAAAAGAACTCCCAGCTGATTCATTTTCAATCACCTGGAGAGGGAAAAAAAAAAGAAGAAATAGGTTAGTGAGAAGTAATGCTGTTTGTAGCCCTGGCCTTACAGCCCTGTCAGGAGTGTGGGTTACTTGTGAAAAGAGACAAATTTTAAATCACGGAAATCCCATCACTGCATTATAGATGGACCTGAGTGAAATTATCAGTGCAACTGAGAAAGGTCTGGCTGCTAGCACCCAAGAATTGCAGAAACCTGGTGACTCGGTGAGATACTATGCACAGCACTAGCTTACTGGTGTTTGCTTACCACTAACTGAAGGTTATTCCACATTCTTTCAATCATATTTAATGGCTACCAGCAGGAGGAGGGATGGATCTTACATTCTGACTGTGACTGAAACATAAGCAAAATCTGCATCTGGAGACTATCTGAACTGGGCTCCCTTTTATTCCTGCTTGTCTGTAGGCTTTTAAATAACAATTAAACCCTCTTAATAGGATTTGTGTACCATATGGCACCTTTCTCACAGGATAACTTTTCTACTACTATCCTGTCATTTGTCTGTATCTGCAAATAGTTTTCAGCCAGAAAAACAACACACACCATTTAAAGACAGCCAAGGAGAGAACACCATCGCTGTGGATAATTATTTGTATATACTGTCTGAGGCATTGTATTCTCTTGTGGTGGTAATTCAATGAATAGACTTCAGTGGTGTCCTGGTGTGACCCCAGCTGGCAACTAAGCCACACACAGCTGGTCACTCACTCCCTCCACAGTGGGATGGGGGAAGAATTGGAAGAGTAAAAGTGAGAAAACTCGTGGGTGGAGATGAAGACAGTTTAATAGGCAAAGCAAAAGCCACATTTGTAAGTGAAGCAAAACAAGGAATTTGTTTACCACTCCCATGGACAGGCAGGTGTTCAGTCATCTGTAGGAAAGCCAGGCTTTGTCCCATGTGATGGTTATTTGGGAAGAAAAATGCCATTGCTTTGAATGTCCCTTTCTTCTTCCTTCAGCTTTATATGTTGAGTGTGATGTCATATGGTATGGAATATCTCTTGGGTCAGTTGGGGTCAGCTCTTCTGGCTGTGTCCTGTTCCAACTCCTTGTGCATCCCCAGCCTCCTCACTGGTGGAGTGGGGTGAGGAGCAAAAAAGGCCTTGATTCTATGTAAGTGCTGATGAGCAATAAGGAAAAACATCCCTGTATTATCAACACTTGAATCCAAAACATTGCTATATGCCAGCTACTATGAAGAAAATGAATTCTAACCCAGCCAAACCCAACACAAATGGCAAGCTCAGACCTCTGAAATGTTATAGCAAAAAGAAGTTAATAAAGCCTCATAGACTATTGGGTAATAGGATGCTGATGTGCTTCTAGTCTTGAATTCCTTGGTTTGTTTGTAATACTCTCATTTCTGCTGGTGATGAATTCACAGAAAGAGTAACTGCAAAAGGACACCAATTTTATTATTTGGTCCATATAATAAAAGACACACAAATGTTTTGCTTGTCTTGCTGATGTTTGCAATGCTTACTTTTCATTTCCTCCTAATCCCATTTCAAAACACTGAGGTTCAGCCAGCAGTAGTTACACAGATGTTTGGTAGTAGATGGAGCCTTTAATTATGGGCAATGCCATGGGATTAATGTTTCTAATTTCTACTGCTGAGTGGGTTTTCATTAGAGTCAATAACATTGTTTCTTTCCACTGATGTTTTTAGTCTAAACTAATAGTTGCTTCATGTGTTGAGTTTATAAATATGACTGCTATATACCTTTAATTTCGAAGGACACCTTTAGGTGATAGTGCCAGAGGTGCATTGTGATAGACAGGTGGGGAGAGCAGAGTGTGTCTCTGTCTGCAATGCCCTCTAGTGTGCAGTTTCGCCTGGAGGACCCTGTCTCCAATTAAGCAGAGGGAGGGACCATATAACACCTCCTAAATTTTTGGGATGGTGAAATTGGCTAGTGTGACTCCCTTCTGCAAGAACATTGGGATCAGATCTGACCGTGTCTGTGACATGCTCCATTTTCCAGCTGCTCTGTGGCTGAGTTTGGAGAAAGCAGTGGAATTCAAAACAGTTTTGGCCTTAATGTAAAGGAAGGTTTTCTTAGCTTCACAAAGGTTAATGACTCTCCACTGCTACCCAAGAATAAAATTTTAGTTCATTCTTAGGAATGGATCATGATCTCTCAAACACCTGCTATCAAAATCTTAACTGATTGTCAGAGCTGACTGCCTGTGTCAAAGAGGATGTGAGGGCGGGAGGAAGCTGGAGTTCACAGACAAGCAGTTTTTGCTCAGCTGACGGAGTTTCATCTTGTCCTGCATACCTTGATGTAGCCTGGAAGTCACTGCATTCATTCAGTTACTACAAAGAGACACCAGGTCAAAAGATCATTCCAAGTGAGTACTTTTGCTTCTCTCTTTTGATGCTTCTGTCCAGTGACCTGTGCAAGGAAGAAAAAAAAATACGTGGGGTAATACAAGAAAAAGAAACAACTTCAGGAACTGAAAGTCATTTAGTCTGACCTCCCAAAGAATGGCAGGCTAATTGGTTTAAAGTTCCTGTGGGGTGCCTGTTGCCACACATAGCTGTTTCTGGGACTGCAATGTAGATGTATCTGTTAAAACAAGCAAGATGCAGAGTAAGAGAGATTGTTCTTCTTGATAGAAAAAGCGATAGTTCATTCACCATATGCCTCTCTCTAGTTTCAGTCTCATGCGTATTATAGTCAGGAACACTTTCCCTCTGTAAGCCTTTCCTCCTGAGCATGAGGCCAACATGGCCCCACAATTCTAACTCTGCATTCTTGCTAGTCATAACCCCTGTAGCACCACTGGAGCCTACGTGGAAGCATTGCAGGCACATTGATTACAGTGTAGGCAGTCCTGTTTCACCAAGGGTTGAGGAAATAAAGGATGCATAGGGGAGCTAAGGGTTACAACTTCCTGAGCTTGGAAGGACAAACAATCAACTAGGCTGAAAGTGTGCTTTGAGTTATCTGTCTTTGTCCAAAAGGTTAAATAGTGGTTTGATAGTGGTTTCACTAGTTCCCCTGATAAGCTGTTTCTGTTTTTCATTACTTTACTGTTGGGAAATTTCCCCTTATTTCAAGGTTGAATTTTTCAAAATTCAACTTTTATTCATTGGATCTTGATCAGTCAGATTGTAAAGTTTCTCACATATATCTTCCCCAAGAGCACTTACCTACACAGTGTGATGAAGGTATGTCTATGCTTTCTCTTCAGTGAGCTGAATATGTTGAGCTTCTTACCCGTCATGTCAGAAGGCATGGGCTTTTTTGTTAAAGCCAGAGAATTCATTTGTGATACTCACTTGAACTCTGTCCAATGTCTTCAAATCCTCTTTAAAATGAGGACACCAGGACAGGATTCAATAACCTAGTAAGAGTCCTGGCACTGCTGCCAAGTGATGCTGAAATCCTTCATTATTTATGCTTCATATTATTCTCCCTCACCCATATTCAAGAATCTCATTAGTCCTTTTTGCAACAGCATTGCCCAGACAGCTTACATTGAGAAGATTATCTATAATGACCCCTAAATCCTTTTCTGAGCTCTGTTTTTCAAAGGAAAATCTAAGCAACTGCCATCAGTGGGTCTCAAACACTTGATCTTACCAAGATAAATTTTGTCAGGTTACAAGTGTCTGCCCTGGCTCAGGTCATCCTGTAAAGATAACCCATCTATCCCTTAGTTAGAACTCCATACATTATGTGACCTGAATATGTGACTATTGCATAGAGAATCAAAAACAGAAAGTTGATCGAGAAAATGTTTCTGGCTTAAAAATGTCCCCAGTTAGTGGTATCTGCCTACGACCTGTACTTTAAGATCTGCCAGTAGCCTAGTATCCAGTTAATAGAATATGTTATGTGGTAATTCTGTAGCAGATGTAATTTATCATATTTTACTCATCCTCACAAGTATCTTGGAGATATTCAATTGTTCGTTAGCAGTAAATGAGCCTTTGCATTTTTGTCCTGGAAGCCAACATAATGATCTAAATTTCTTCCCATCTAGTCAAGTCAAATCCATCCCAAATTACTTGTTCTCATTCAGGTGACAAAACCTCATATTTTTAAATTATTTTTCTGCAAAGGAAATAAGGAAGTGGAAAGAATCAATAGAGAAATAGAAGAGTTTTGGAATAGTCTTGTGGCAAGAGAAGTTGTGAGTTTGACTGCCATCAGGTTAAAGACATGGATTTGAATTCTTCCGCTCTCACAGGAGTATTATTGCCTAAAAGCATCTCTTTTAACCAGAACAATGATTTCTTGCTCATTAGCTGAAAAGCTAGGTTTTAAGTTGGAAGAGAGGGATGGGGAGTACAATGAAGCCCAAATAACCCAAGAGGAAATGGTCAGTGACCTGCTACACCACTTAGACACACTCAAGCCTATGGGGCCAGTTCATTATATAAAAAACCTGTCTGATGGCTGGGCCCAGACAGTGCTGGTGAATGGAGTTACATCCAACTGATGTAGAGTCACTAGTGCTGTTACTCAGGGCTCAGTACTGTTTAGTGTTTACCCAGCCCTGTTTAGTATCTTTAACAAGAATCTTGATGAGGGGATTGAGTGCACTGAGTTTGCAGATGACACCAAGTTGGGTGGGCAGAAAGGCTCTATAGAGAGACTTGCAGGCTGGATCGATGGGCTGGGGCCAGTTATATGGGGTTCAACAAGGTGAAATGTCACGTCCTGCACCTGGGTCACAACAACCTCATGCAGTGCTATAGGCTGGCAGAAGAGTGGCTAGAAAGCTTCTCTGGGGAAAAAGAACTGGGAGTGCTGGTTAAACTGTGTGAACGTGAGCCAGTAGTGTGCCCAGGTGGCCAAGAAGACCAATGGCATCCTGGCTTGTGTGAGCAGTAGTGTGACCAGCAGGACCAGGGAAGTGATTGTCCCCCTGTAATTGGCACTGGTGAGGCTGTACCTTTAGTACTGTGTCCAGTTTTGAGTCCCTCACTAAAAGAAAGGCATTGATTTCTTCTCCCAAGTAATGAGTGATAGGATAAGAGGAAATGGCCTCAAGTTGAGGGGGGATCTAGATTGGATATCAGGAAAAATTTCTTCACCAAAATGTCGTCAAGCATTGGAACAGGATGCCCAGGGAAGTGGTGGGGTAACCAACCCTAAAAAAAAAAAAAAGATGTGTAGATGTGGCACTTACTGACATGGTTTGGTGATGGACTCGGTAGTGCTGGATTAATGATTGGACTCAAAGGTCTTTTCCAATCTAAATGATTCAATGATTCTGAGCTGCCTAGTCCCATGTTTTAAATCCCTGCTGAGTACAGGTTGAGGGGAAGTGACTCTATGTGGTGACAAAGGTCAAATGGGCAGGATATGAAATAATAAAATTCCCTCTTTTCAGATTTATAGTCTGTTTAAGATGATTTTTCTTACCTTCTGTGTGGATTCCACTTTTGGGGATAGCTTAGGGACCAGACTCAGGCTTGGGGTCTATTCTTCAGGAGCGGATCTATTGCATACCTGTGCCAAGTATCTCAATGTGTAGTCTCTTTGCAAATGGAGGGCTAACTCAGTAAATCAGCCCACTGTCTTGTCTCCATTAAGATTTTTCCTGTTATCTATTTCAACAAAGTTGAAACCTTCTTAGTGAAAGAAAGTCCTCAAAGTCCTCTGTGGAATACAGTGTTCATCCATACATCAGAGGCACCATTCAATGTTATATCTAGGAGATGCTTCCATTGAATGAGTTGCTGAGCCAGAAGCATAACTGCAGAGTGCCAGTCAGCTTTGAAGTTTGAACTGACTCTGGTTCAGTAGTGAAAGAGCTGACAAATATTGCCATCAAAGTATTGGTTTTGCCTTCCCTCTATTTGTTATTTTCCCTGTCCCATCTGTAGTTAATAGCATCCTTAAACTTCTGCTTGTACAGTTGCTTTTCAACACAATTATCTCTCATTTAATGAGATATAATTTGCTTTCAAAACTGCTTGTATTTGAACCATGGGTCTGCTTATTGGTAGAGAAATCAAGAATGCTGCCGCAGCACCTCCCTGTATAAGACAGTAGAATAAATTGGGGCAGTGGACATAAATCATTGAACACAAAGAGGGAAAAAATCTGTTATCTCACTGTTCACCAAGAAAATGAAAAGAGTGGCTTCTCTAGCAATTAGAGCCTCCAAGTGTTGTCTGCCAAAATACGGTTTGGTTTCTCTGTCAAGATCTAAAGCACACTGAAAAATTAACACTCTTGCTTTGAACTTGAAAGTTTGACATCTGCTTCCACTTATATATTTTTCTTTGATGGTTTTCATATAATAGAATCATAGGATGGCTTGGTTTGGTTGTGAAGGGACCTTAAAAAGCATCTAGTTCCCACCCTGCCATGGGCAGGGACACCTTTCACTAGACCAGTGGCTCAGAGCCCCATCTGGTCTGACCTATATGTAAGTGAACTATCTCTGTCACCATATCAGCCCTTTCTTTATAAATATGTGTTTGTAGGCTACAATGTTTGTCTTCTGTAAAAGCACNTCCTCCTGGGTTCTCTGTGAGGGTCCCACACCCTCCAGGGCAATTTGAGGTGTAGTCCCGATATCCTGGACTCCGACAGTCTTCCTAGAGTTACATTCTTGTCCTGCCAATTAGGAATAATTATTTTTAAGACTTGACTTTTGATAGCAATGTGTAAAGATATGAGACCTTGCTTTGTAACTATAAAATTATTTTTACAATTCCCAAGAACAAAAAAGGAAACACATTTTCTACCATTAGAGACATACTGAATAAAGTATTGTCCTCTGAAACGTATTTCTAAAGTGTTTGATTAGTCTACGTTAATTTGAAACCTGGGTTAATTACAATTAGATTCCTTTGAAATAGTTAATTGATTTTCAATGTGAAATAGTTCTCAACATCAAATCAACGTTTAGATACATAATCTTAATTGTATTCCATTTCTGTAGGCCAAAGTCTCGAATGAGGTAGCAGCTCACTCCAGCTCCCTTTGCCTTGTCTCTCTGGAATTGTTCAGTGGGGTTGTCTCTAACTGGTGTGCAGGAGGCCAAGCCCTGTGCTTGTCTTCTGCTTCTCCTGAAACAAGGAAAATATGTAGCCAGGCACAGCATCTTTTGCACAGCACTAACTCTTGCATGTACAATTTCAATTGTATTAATATTCATTCAGACTTGGATCTCATTGAGATCTTAGAATTTTTGTGCTTCTGTTGCTATTTTTGAATTCTTTTAACGCTACACAAAAGATTACTTTACATTAGTAAACTTCAAAACCCCACCTGATATAGGTGTGGGCATGTGTGTTCACCATTTGAAAATTCTTATTATTTTACATAATCTGAATGCACGAGGTCCACCCTCCCATTTTCTCTGAAGAAACTGAAATGCCTATTTTCATAACAAAACATCTTCTGACTATTCACTATATCAGGCTGTCAAGGGTATCTCATACAGACTGTTCATTGTGACCATAGATTGTGAGATGAATAATTTCTAGTGTGAATATGTATAAAAGGCAGATGGTGCCAAATATTTTTACAGTTTTACTCCAACATGCAAACTCTCAATATCATAGGCTGAGCTGTGAGTCTCTACTCAGTCACCCTTACAGGTGAAACATGAACAGAAATTTGTGAGACATAACAGGAAGGATAAGTATTTGTGACTAACACTTGCTGTCTTCATATTATAAGGATGTTAAATTATACTTTTAGTTTCTGTATCCCAGCTTGTTGAACCAAACCAATTATTAGCACTTAGGTCCATGTTTAGGAATTTGGTAGTCCTTTTTTTCACTGTTTTATAGTAATGTAATTCAAAGTGGTATGACGATAGGTTGGGAACAGTGCAAACTATTCCTCTGATCCTAATGCTAAATCAGTTTGTAATGCCCCCGTGAGCTGCACTAGAAGTGTTAGAAAAAACACATCACAAAATGTGTGAAGCATGTGAAAAATGTGCACTGGAGAATAACTCCCTTTTATTGAACTGTAGGGTGTTTGTAAGTGTGGGCAGTGTGGGAAAACTGAGTCAGCAAGATCTTGATTTGTGGCATTATTGAGGACACAGTAACTTCATTTGGAGTTGTGGGTGTTTAATAGCCTTGAAAATAGAACTGCAAGAGATACTATTTAAGGTGTGAGGCATTTCTGTCTGCTGAAAGAAAACCTGAAAAAATTACGCTTTGTTTCTAGGTGTTAGGAGGAAAACTTGCCTTCTGTTTCTTCTTTGGAAGTCTGTTTTTCATCAGTGAGTCAAAGTGTTCACTCTGACACAAATGAGCAGAATTAGCTTGCCTGTAAGAGGGACAGCAGAGTGGTTAAGTGGTATTGGATACAGTAATGCAGAACATTGGGCCTTAATAGCGGTTGGATATTGAATCAAGTAATTAAACCCTAAGGAGAGCCACACTTTCCTCTTCTATTTTGATTGCGAACAAAGGTTCAAAACCTCCCCAACAAAGGGTTGCAATGGTTACTGTGGATTAGCCTGAAGTGCCATCTAATTACTTTTAAAAGTGGTCAGGTTGTTGTAGTCACTCTCAACTTTAGTGACAGGACAGGTATTAGTCACCAACCTTCATATTGGCTGTCCTGACTTTAAGCCAAGTCTTTTATTTTTTTGTTCTTATGTGGTTTGCTTTGGATAATAGGTGGGATACTGCTCAAAGCCCATGTATAAGCTCCTGGTCTGTACTTTAGGGTAATATAAATCCTGTTTCTAGCCATTTGGGATTCTCCAGAGTGCAAAAACATGATGGAATTTTGCATGCTTCTGCATAAACTACTCAGGGTACAGGACCTTGTTGTGACAGGTGTTATCAGGATGGTAACAGGTATCCATTGGCAAGATCTAGACAACTAGCAGTGCCATAGGCTACTGGGCCAGTGTGTTGTGGTGAAGGCTAAAGATAAACTGTGTAATAAACTGAAAGCGTGTGTTGGGTTTATTGATCAAGTTTGCTGTGTTCCTGAAACACAGCACATTTGTTGAGGCACTTGCTTGTGGTCATCAGTCAGTTGTTAATATGGGTAAACTAGTGGTGAGAACTGGTTATAGCAAGAAGAATGACCAGTTATCAGTAATGGCTAGAACTTGGTGACCAGTTACTAGAAACTCTCATGTTTATTTCCATCTCTCTTTTGTTTCAGAGTGAGATTATCCATCATCCAATAACTAAGCCACGAGCAGCTTCATTTCCTCCACTCTTTGGTGGGAAGTCATCAGCGAAGGCATTATGAACTAGAACTGATGAGGTATTTAAGTCCACCCAGTTTGTTCAAATGCTTTGTTTGCCTCTCTTCACTCAGTCAAGAGCATTTGTAACTTGTGTGAAGGAGTCCTCGGGCTGGGACATCTATGGGCCTGACTGGTTGAGAGCATTTGTTTAAGATATTTAGGGTGGAGATAGATGACAGGAGAAATGGTGCAGGTTTTATGTACATCTTCAGGTTTGGAGGTGCAGAGTGAAACCAGGTGGAATTTTTGACCAGATGGGAGCAACACAGTGCACAGGGAACCATCTGAAGTGAAGTCTTGCTCCACAGAGCTGTGGGAGGTCCCTCTTGAGTGGGACAGCCTGTTCTCTTATCACTGTACTGCACTGTACTGCCTCTGCCATGATCTCAAATTTATAGCCCTACACTGGGCTGTATGAACATGTTTCATGTTCTTCAAAGTATTTCTGTAGGTTTTGCACCGTCCCTAAGCCTGAAAGGTTTCAGTGATTGTTACCTTGCATTTCTTCAGTGCAGCCATAAAGAACAGCTTTGGTTGCTGCTCAGGACAGAGGCCCCATTCATCTCAAGACTTGAATATCACTTATCAACTTTATGCTCACTAAGTAATAATACTTAGCTTTACCTGTCACTATGTAATCAATATGAAAAAAGAATACACAAACCTAAGTGGAGGCACATTTAGATTTGTAGCTGTCCAACAGAATGAAGAAACAATTCTGCTGTTTTCTACTCCCACAATAAAATGTTTACAGTAAGAGCAAGGCAAAAATCAATCTGAAAATGCACTAAAAGCCAAAGCCTGAGTTCCTGAGATATGTTCTCTTTAAACCAGAGGGACTCGGTCCCTAGCCAAATGTCTTTAGCTGTTATTTATAATGTTATCACAGTATTGTTACATAAGCCATAATATGTTTCAGTAGGCAGACATGAAGAACACTCCTCAAACTGTGAATTTCAGAAAATACACATCTCTAACTAATTTTACTGTATGTCCCATCATTCTAGTGCTTTTGGAAGCAGTAAACGTGGCTTCCATTCTCACATCCTCCGAACTCATGGTTCAGTGTGGCTCTGTCTCCTCACTAGTCACCTCTTCTGAGACAGCACTCTCCTTCATTTCATCACTGCTGTTTCCAAACTTCTACCCGTGTTTGATGATCACTCTCACCCTTTTCTAGTTTATCTATATCCTCTGTGACCCAAACTATGCACCCTATTCAATAAGTCCTAATGAGTGGCTTTCAAATGGTGTGACCATGTGTCCTCTTTTGTTACCTATCCTATTTTGGTGGTTTTTAGCATTCTGCTGGGTTTTGTCAGTGTGACCCTGATGATAAGTGAGTGAATGATTGCAAGACCTATTTTGGTCTCTTTCCTGAGAAAGAGATAATTACACATTCAGAGTCTGTCACCGTAGATACATACTTAAAGGTAATTTTGTGCCCATACACATTATTTTACACTTATCAGTTCTAACATTTTGTCATCTGCTCATTTAATATTATGTGTACCTAAGATGTAAGTCTTACCTGTCAGCTTTAGATGTCATTATGTTGAATAATTTTGTCATGGCAATATTCAGTGCTCTGTCAGGCAGTTTGTGACCAGATTGAGCCTCACAAAGTCCCAAAGCATATCCCTGACTGGAATTCTGTTGGTTAAGTTGTGTCAAAATGACATTTATTCCCTATCTCTAACCTTTTCCCTTTAATATGTTGGAAGGCATCAAAAGGACAGGTCAACTTTTTCTTTGGTTCGTTTCAAAAGCTTTTTCACTGTCAATGCTTGGAAATGAACCATATGATTCCTGCAAGTATCAATTAGGTTTGGCTTTTTGTGCACACAATCTCTCATAATCTGTGTCCTGCACATATTTTTTTAACAAATGGGTAATTCTGAGACACATCCTGTCGGTAACAGGAACATCAACTGACAGTTCTTCATAGGTAATATGAGCAGCACGAGCAAATGTAAGTGTTTAAAATGGACATTTCTAATAGTTTAAAATATATATGAATTCTGATAATTATAGAATAAGTGACTTTATAGTTCCTTAGACTCTTTAATCACAACGGATTCAGTGGTTGTTCTCTCATGTAGATCATAGAAGAATTTAATGGCACACGTGAAGTTAATTTTTATTCTTATGATATTTTTAGAACAGAAAATGACTCATACCTCTCTTTAGTTTTTGTTGAATGTTCAACAAAAAGATGAATGTTTTATATAATGGACTATAAGCATTTTATTGTCCTGCTAAGCAGCAGCTGCAAAATCTGATGCAGTTTGGTGTGTGACAAAGCTGAATGTCACACAGTAATTCATTTGAATGGGAGCCAAGCTGATATTCCTTACTGGTGCAACATGCCCACTAATATGTTTCTATGGAACATAGGATACCAGATTCATGATAGAAATTTGGGAACTTCCATTTCAGATACATTGAAAATGAGTTGTTCATATGAACAAGCCATTTATACAGACATGTGGTGCAATACTGGATACTGGTTTAATCTTTTAGTAATCCAGACATTACCATATGGACAAACTGCACAGACTGATCTGATGAGGCCTCACTGGATAAATGAATATCCTGCTTCAGTTAATTTGCTGAGCTTTTACATTGGCTTTTATCAGGAGAAAAAAATGCTTTCCAGCACATAGTTTATTTGCAGTGACATATAAAATGAGACTGATGACAATCAACACAGCTTTAAGGCAGCTTGTTTGACAAGCAGCTCCTGATGGTTTGAACAGTTATCTGGAGGGCTTTCTTTCCATATTTTGTTGCTCGTAGCCAATGCACAGCCTTTCCAATGTGGAACTGCCTTTGCACATACATATGAGAGAGTGCACATAGTTTAACATCTTGCTTTCACTGATGTACCTGCAATAATTTTGCTTAGTGCCATAATGGGCTATTTAGTTTTGTTATCAACCTCTGCTTTCTCAATCTTCTGTCCCGTGAGGAACTGCCATATTCCTCCTCTGTAGTTCTCATTCCCCAGGGCATATACAAAGGCATCCACCGTTGGCACAGTCTTGGCAATAAGTGCAGGAATCTGTCATGAGACACAATGTTTATTAATAGGAAAATGCACTGAACAGCCAATGGGCTGATTTCAGCCTGGTTTCAGTTTCCCTTTAACCAAAAAAATGCATGTCTCAGATGGCAGTAACTTGCTACCCCAATAAGATAAGAAGTAAAAGCAAGTTGGTCGGTTGGAGGTCCTTGCTCAGGAAATTAGTTTCCAGGAGAAAGAATTTAGATTGGCATTGCCTGAAACAGGGATATTTCAGTTGAGATTGAATACAAGCATCAGGAGTGAAGGCTGTGTTGTGGACACCTTCTGATGGATAAGTGGGCTGGTATTGCTAACACATTTTATGTGGCATACTGAATACAGTAATGCATTTGGTGACCTGAAAATGGGCTGATTTTTGGGGGCTGAATAAAAGTTGAAAGGTTTGAATGTGATATTGCTGAGTCCCAGAGGTGGGTTTGAAGCCAAGACTCACAGAAGAAAGAGGAAGAAGGAGGCAGTATAACCTTAGGAGAGATCAATTACAGCTTGCTTGAGGAGAGAGAAGTATTAGAAATAGAATGAGACAATCAATCTCTTCAGAATTGAAAATTTTGAGCTGGTACTTGACTCTGGAAAGGACACAAAAAGCTCCTACACACCATGAAGCAGTACAGGCTACAGACCCTAGCTGACTGCTGAAGAAAAAAGCCCCTAATTTCCCAAATTTTTGCTCAATCAAAGCAGCAACACAATACCTATTGTATCACTATGCTTGCCTTAAAAGTGGTAGATGAACAGAATTCTTTGAGGAAAATATCTACTTGATGTATATGTTTTAACAAGTAAAAACAGCTGTGAGTAAATTGGTACTGTTCCGTAGGAAGAGAGAGAGGAGAGTAAGGAGAACGTCATTGTTTGGATTCCTCTGGGTGACATAGACATACCATGCGGTATTTCGGTGGAATGAACATCACATTTTCAACTGCTGCGTAGGAACATAAAAGGCAATAGGGACCCCAGCAAATGACCAGTGTCTTCAATGGTAAACCAGTATTAAACTGAAAAACAAGAGCAATAAATTCCTTTGTGTTTCATAATCGCTGCACCAAGTGGATGGGAGGAGTCCTGTGGGACCATGTCTTGTGCTCAGTAGCAGGAGAGGATCGGCCAACAGGATATATGATCCCACTGCTGCTTTGGTGTTGATGTTGGAAGTGTGTGAGCACAGCTCCCTTTACATCTGGGGCTGCCTGTGCAGCAGGAACAAAGCCCTATTCCAGATGTGGGTGGAGAGAGGCAGAGGTGGAGAAACACCTTATGATAGATCAGTCAAATCAGAGTGTGTTCTAGATATGGAAGCCAAGGACAGTAATTACTGCTGAGGGGAGAAAGTAATGTGAAAATTTAAAAACAGATAAAAAGGAATGATACTTTGCTGACTTCTTAGATGGTCTTGCAGACAAATATAGTGTAAAGCCACTGCTGTGGCAGTGCAACAGATGGATGCAGTGGCTACGTTGTGATAGTAGGATTCCTCTGTTCTTCATGCTAGAGCCCTATCCATGGTGTTCATGGCTAGTTCCCAAGTATCATATAAATATTAACAACTAGAGAAGCAATAATGTCATCCTTACGTTTTCTGCATTGTAACTTGTCTGCACAACTGCAGAATATCATAAGAAATAGATAACATGCTAGTGCATATAAACTCACTGAAAAAATGTAATAGATATAATAATGATCACTGAGATTTGTTCAAGAAACATGTAGAGGACACATGTAGTTATTCTAGTCAGCTACAAACCAGTCTGCCTGACTGTCTCTTTGCTGATATAACATTCCCCTTGAGAACTCATTGTCTTTACTGAGTGCAGGGGTTGGGCTGTGTCCACCAGCCATGCACAGTGCCCCAGATTTTATGGTCTGCACCTAACGAAGAAACTCTACACTACATTACATTCCATAAACCTGCCACACCAGAACAATTCTTTTGTTTCCAGCTCATAAAGATTTCTGAATTTCCTCAGCCAAGTGTAAACACGATGTGTTTGGGAAGGCTCTTCTACCGCCATGGGATGCCTGCCTGTTTTCTTGCAAAGCTGCAGTTCTGTAGTTCTGTCTGACTTCCCCAGTGATAATCTAAGGGCCAGTAGCAAAGCAGGAAATAAACATCCTTCTTGAACTAAATTTCTCTGGAAATTGTCTCTACTGAATGCAGCCCTATTTTGGCAAAGTGATTTCAGGGGATGAAGCAGCTTTCTTACCTTATAGTGCCCACTTTTCCTGAACTTTTGGTGTATGGACTGATAGGCTGTCAGCATGATGAAGCCTGGGATCATGAAATTGAAAATGGACAGAGCAAAAAGGTATGTGACATAGTTTCTGGAAAGAGTGAGGAGGGGAAAAAAAAAGAGATTGTTAATTCCTCTCTAGAGCATCTCTGTAAACTTGCTGTAAATATTTATCAACTTGTATTTTTGAAATTTTGGAAACCAGTTTTGTTGACATACTTTAGGTACAGCATTTGCTGAAGGCCAGTTAAATTGTGTGGAATGGATAGTGTTGTAGAAAATCACAACAGGTTCTTGTTCTCTAAACCCAAACATTCCTACTCAGACATTTGTGGTGGACTGCTTAAAATCAAAACCATTCTGAGAGAGTTTCAAGTCCTAAAGTTAGAAAGGGTTCAGCTTATAGATGGCAAGGGAGTAGCAGAAACTTGAGCATCAGCCTCTTCCACAGAGGAAATTGTTCCCATATGCCACCATGTGAGTCAGGGCAGCCTTGAGTAATGCCTGCCTTGTCCCTGCCACTGGGGAGGGACATTTGCCCCAGCAGCAGTGATGAGGGACATCTGGGAGTTTTGGTGTGCTCCTGAGGTGACCCCAGGGAATGGCAGCCTCCACCCTGCTCCTGTGGGAGCTGGCCCTGGCCCTCACCTGTCCCCTTTGCTGTAGTCCAGAGTGCAGCAGGTTCGGAGAGGTTCGTAGTCGTATTCCCCCCACCCCAGTAAGGGCATCACAGACCAAAAAGCAGCAAACAGCCATGCAAACACCATCATGGAGACAGCCGTGCTCCACTGCAGCCTGCTCCCTGCGGGAAGAGAACAAAATGCCCTGAACAAAACTTTTGGGAAAAGCTGTCTGGCCCTTGGGCCTCAGACAGAAAGAAGCAGCTGTCTGTGTTTTGTATCCTGGAGCTGACCCGAGTCTGGAGGACTCAGTCTTGCATAAAATATGAAGGAAGGTTTTAGACTTTAGGAAACAGCAAAGTGTGTTTCCGTTCTGCGTGCTTTAGTTAGACAAATGCTATACTGCTGCTCATCTTTGTGCCACACTGGAGATACAGATGCTGTTACAAACATTATGTTCTTGTAGTTTGGGAATGTGTTTAAAGACTCAGATGAGGCAGAGAATAGAATGAACAGGGTGATACAATAAATAGTGTTTGAAGAACTAGAGTCCTATTGCAGGGGATGGGTCAGATCAGAAATGTGACTCTGCACATACTTCCCAGACACTGCCTACTTCCTTCCTGCCTGTGCAATATCAAATATACCCTGTTCTAAAACTGCTGTCCATCAATGTACATCTGAATATATATACATAACCTAACAACAGATCTTGTTCTAGAAGTACTACTGGACAAATAATTTTGTCTTTAAGATCATTGCTTATCCTGGAACAGAAAACATGAAGCTCAGGATTAGTACTTTTTTCTAATTTTATAATAAAAATATTCACTTATGCCTATCTCATCTAGTTCCATAAAATATTAGAGGAATAAGTCAGTGAATGAGATGAAAGACTGGAAACTTCAGAAGACCCAGGAAGTATTTCTCCATGGAGAAGACAGGCAGGCTTCCTTGCTGCTGCAGGATATTGCATTAGCCTCACTGCTTGCATATGAAAAGGTCTGGATAATTTTGTTATTGAAGCTAATGATCACTGTTATGGCCACGCTGAATAGCCCATGATGCCAGCTGCACGAGCAAGGAGAGCAGTGATTCTTTCCACTACTCCTTTCTAATCAAATCTCCCACTAGGTAAAAGTAATGTGATTTTCACTGAGATTGAGAACCAATCTTTTTGTCTGTCTTTAACAGCAGCATCTTGACAAGAAGCAGGAAGATTCAGGCCAATTCTGACCTTGGAAGAGTGAAGGACTGGGGATGAGGTGCATGAGGTAAACGAAGTGCATGAGGTGAGGCCCTGTCACAGGATCTGATGTAGCTGACTTGTGCGTGGAGAGCACATGGGAGCCACACAGGCTGGAGATTCCCATAAGGCAGTGGTTCCAGAAAGGACCACAAACTCTACAGTAGCAATTTTGTGTTGTACTGTCCTTGAATATTTCAAAGAAGGAAAATAAACTGTTAGTGAAATTAGTGCAACTGTCCTTTTACAGGATTGCTGGTTCTACCTTTTTCTTATCTTCCAGAAGTTCTTCAGGGAACAGAATAAGAGTTTTAATTGCATTAAAAATCAACTTGGAAAATTTGTTTGGTGCAGGTGATCAAAAATTAGTCATGGAAAAAGACAAGTGTACACACTGAAATTTAAATACCAGGAAAAAAGTAAAGAAAATCTTATTTATAAATAGTCTATATTTTAACATGGTAGTTAAAAAAAAAAAAAGGTGATTTTTTTTTAGTGATTTAAAATATTGCTTTGTAATAATTGCTAATGAGTAATTATTAATAATGACTGATATCTGTCTTTCATATGATTCCTACATAGGAGATATACTTTGGTGTCAAAGGCTTAAATATTGCTTTGTAGTACTGACATAGTATGACCTCAGAATGACATAGATTAAAAGAAAAGAATAGAGTTTGATTCAGGGGGCTACAAATACAAATAAAACTTTTTAGTAACTTGTAATTATTCATAATCTCTCAGTCCAAAGAAGCAACGTAGTTTAAGCTGTATCTTTCAGAAGTGCATGCAATTTAGTTATATGCTCAAACAAGCATGTTAGAGTTGTTACTCATCCAAGGTGTCCATTTTTGTTCTACATAGTTCCTGTAGCTTGGCTTTACACAACTGTAACTTGAAATTCAACCAGAACAAAGCTTATTACATAAGCTGTCAGATTTGTTTTGTGTTTTACATATCCTAGCAACATTTTAAAGGTGTTATCAAAAGCAGCTACACTGAAGCCTGAATCTGAATTGTGTATCTTTTAAAACAAGCTTATGCCAAAAGCAGCTTTATTGCTCCAACCACCTCTGGGATCTTTCATGGTGCCCAGTCTCTTAGTGCCACATCTTTCCTCTGGGCTATGTGCTTCCAGATGGAGTGCATACAGACAACAAGAGACTTGTGAGGCCTCCTACTGAAATGGCTTTCAAGTATTTTCTATCAAGAGTGGCTTTAATGAAGACTTCCATGTTGAGATTTTTAATGGGAAAAGCACAGCCCATAGGACACCCTAGGGGAAACCTCCCTGTGCTTGTGGCTGGCAGTGCCCTGCCTCAGTTCCCTCCACTTCCCTGGGGAGCACCTGCCTGTCAGGGCTCTGGGGAGCTCAGCAAGGCTACGCTTCGCATTTTTCATTCACTCACTTTTTTTCCCCATTATTTTCCTAAATTTTGCATTAATATTTGTACCTTTTCTATAAAAAAACTGTAAGGAGAAGTTTATTTTTAGCTACTTTTCCATGGGTGTTAGGCATCACCTTTTTCTTGTTAGACAGAGCATAAAATAGCTATGCAATAGTGGAATCTGGCCCCAGGCACGTCTTGCCTGGAATGAGCTTTAGAAAACTCATCTCTGGGGCTGAGTTCATCTGTTCTCTCTCCTCACACTTAAGGAATCCTATTTTGGACACTGGAAGAAAAGAGAACCAGAAGTAACAAAATCCAATTTTTCGTTTTGGCTTTGACCTTTTGCAAAATGAGATTAATGATGAAATAGACCTGGTGGAATCAGCTGCTTGTTGACTCTCCAGAAAATATTTATTTGTACATCAAAAGTAGCTAAAAATGTATGAATGTAAAATTAAACAAGATCAATATTATTCTAGTTTAACCCTGAAAAAAGACTTTCAGTACATGAACAGTGAAGGAATCATGCTTGGTTCACACAGCAAAAATGCCCTTCCCTGAGAAGGCTGGCAGCAAGAGTGCATGTTGAGAGCAGTTCGATTGTTTTTGTGCACATCAGTCCATGGCTTTACTTTAAATGCCTTTTTTTTCCTGATAAAATTTAATGTAATAGCCGTGTGGGTCTTGATTCAATTAAATGTCTATGTATGGAGTTCAGCATACACTTACAAATATAATTCTTAATTAGGGCCCAGTGCTGGCAGTTTGGTCCTACTATATCTAATCACTCTTGTGCCCTGGCTATCTTTCTTTGAAAAGCTAAAGGGAAGCGTCTCTTTTCCATACAGTGCAATATTAATACAGTGAATTTTAAATGGCTTCTGTAATTGCTTTGGAACAGAAAGAGGTCACTCTCATAAGCAAATGTCCCTGCCCTCGTCATTCAAAGATTACTAAAATTGTGATGTCAAAAGCTTAAATTTTAGAAAGTGCTAGATAGAGCATGGGACATTAATCCTTTTGATTATGATGGTCAGTTTTTAGTGATATAATCATAAACTAGATCTCCATCTTTAGTTTGTGGAAACATTTATGTAGATTTTTTTAAAGATTTATGATTTATTCAAATATTCAGCTTATTTTCACAGAAAGAGCATAAAATGCATCTCTGACACAGTGGCTACCTTTCAGCTAGATTTCAGTCTGCTGTTCAAAAGAAATTTATCAAACAAACCATTAACAAGATTTTTTAGGATGAAGGGAAGAAAAGTCCATTTTCCTAGTTCTTGCAAACGGTGACATTATAAAAGCTGTATAATATTAAATTATAATGTAGTCTAGAAATATATGGCTTGTACAAGACTTAATGGAATGCATCACTTAAAATTAGCTAAGTTTTTCAAAGATATTTGAAAGTCTTGTAAGGAAAAATACCTATCAATAAGTAAACTAGGTGTTAATACCTATTTCATTTGCAATGCAAACAGCACCAGTCACTGGTGCTCTCAAGTATTCATTTTTTTTAAGGCATAAGAAAGCTGCAATGCACAAGAACTTCTTTTGTGCATACCATTAGAAATAACTCTTTTAAATAACCTAATTAAGGGATTTTTACTCAATTGATTTTTTTTTTTTCCTGTGGTTCTCCATGATCATAGAGCTGTCCTGGTGATTACCTCCTGCTTCAGTGAAAAATGCAAAATCTATATAAACATTGGCATTTTGTCAGGGAAAGCTGATATCAATGCAAAACTAGATGAAGGCAATGTGGCAAAGTGGCTGCAGGAAATGTGACAGGAGTTAAGGACTTGCTCCTAATTTGACAGAACTGATAGTTGCAATTGGAGCAAATGGTAGTTTGGTAATCATTGAATACTGATCTAACAACCTAGGTTTCCTTGAATGTTAAGGATTAAACTCACTGCAATTCTACTTCTTGAAATTGAATGCTGCTGTGAAATCCCTGCTGGTTTTGTTCATCTTTACTTTTGTAATATTGAGAGAGGTACTGACATAAATCACTTCATATTTTCCACTTCCCCCTAATTCTTAAATGCAAGTGTAAAACCTTCTAGATTTTTTAAATTCCTTTTAAAACTGTAACTTATGAAAGGGAAAAAATTGACCAGGATCCTTCCCCTTTCTACAAACTTCTGATGGCGGCATGACACCCTCTCACCAAAATGAACAATGCCTTCAGCAAGGACACCTCTGTGGTAGGTGACTGCCTGCTATCCAGGTCACTGATCCTCTGGGCTCTCCACCACCTGCCCTCTATCTGCCTGATCCCAGCTCAGCAAGGCCTCCCAGGCTGCTGCTTCCTTCCTCCCTTGCTATGCTAATATAATTCAGGACATTATCCTTTTCCGAATGGCCAGGGAGAGAGAACTGACAATGTATACCTTGATATAAAGGTATACATTGTCACCTGTCCTGAATGCTTGGCTGCTGAGAGACTGTTTCCTCAGAGTTTGCCCTTTCCTTCCTCACTGTCAGGCACGAACATAAAACTGCTTCAATTTTCTCCTTTTCCCCCTAATGATCAAATTTTCAAATACAATTATCTGGTGTCCCATCTTGCTAGTGTTTGACATTGATGCCCTTCAGACTACCCTGCGTTTTCTCTTCTTATTGCATACTTTTTGACTTTTTCTGCAGTTCTCTTCTCCTTGCTGTGAAAGTAGCATCTTATAGGCCCCAAAGCCACATTTAGGGAATGAAAAGAGTGTTGGCCAGGGTGGTTGCTTGGGAGAAAAAAAAAAAGAGAGAAGAGTAGAAGATCTTGAAAGTCTACTTTCTCTGTCATGGGTGGTGGTAAAATTATTTTCTTCCACATGCCAGTCAGTATCAACCTCATTTCTGATGAGTGACCAATACACCTTAAAAGCTAGTGCTTTGTCACTGAGGGTTGTACTGATTTCCAAATTTAAAAACTTGGTTGCTTTCCAGAATGCTGGTGAACAATTTTGTGTTATTAGCATCCAGAATGGCCGTAAAGTCCCAGATTTTCTTATCATCATCATAGTAGTCTCTCACATTCCCATCAGCTCTTTTTTTTCTCAGATGTGGGTGGATAATCAAGTATCTCAGTATGGATAGTGGATAACCAAGTGCCAAGCTGAGGAATGCCACAACAAAGGTTTTCTAGGGAAACTGTTAGGACATACAAAAATATTGGGGATGATGTAATTGAGTCTGGAATGAACACCACTGCCTGGGGAATGAAGACACAAGGTTGTTAAATCTGATTTTTAGGCAAAGGTATTTTGCACCTTCTGTACAGGCATGCAGCTCGCACCGGTTTCAACAGGAGTTTAATATATGGATTGAGAACACAGTATAGCCTGTAGGCTTGGTACAGCATATCTATGAAATATGAGTTAACCTTCCTTGCAATCAGCATGTGAAGGGGTTGGTTTTACTGAAATAGCCAGAGGGCCTGAGCACCTTCTGGGTTTTTGGTTTTGTTTTGTTGTTCAAAGTGTTCACTATAGCAGCCAGATTTGGCCATCAGTAAGCAACAATTTGAGCAAAGTAAAGAAGCTTGTGCCTTTAGGGTCTCTGCCTGTGCTCTTAATGTAGTGTATGCTCTTGACTGGAGGAGTGCATGACACAAAAGCATTAAAGTCAATGTTGCAAAGAGTAAAATGTCTTTTCATGACATGCTTATTTTCAGGCTCTCTTTTGTAAAATACAGATGCTACTCTTCTAGCCCCAAATGCACTTCAGTTGTCCAAGGGATGTTAGTATGGATTCAGCTTTACAGCCTGCATTATTTGGTGTCTTCAACTAGACACGAAAAAAAAATTTCCTTGCCTGAGCGGAATTCCTGCAAGAGTTGCAAAACAAAAAGCTGGCAACCTTTTCACCCTCAGCAGGATCATTAGATTGAACATATTCCCTGTGTGCTTTGGGAGTGTTTTACCATTTGCTGCTTTAATCATATGGAGGCTGTGCCTGAAAGGCTGTGTGGATGCTAATGGCAGAGGGCATTGAAGTGCTGCAGCTCAGCAGTTTTCTCTCCAAAAAACTTCTACAATTTACTTTAGAAAATATTTTGTTAAGTGGTCTGAAAAACCTATGCTTTAGCACAAGAAAAGGAGAGTTGTGTTTGTCTATCAACATTGCCAAAGAGACACAGGGTTTTTTTGGAATGGTGCAGTTACACGGGGTGCTCTGGATTTCTTTCTTCTGGAAAAAAGCCAGGCTTTAGCAGGGGACATGAAAGCTGTTATCTGCCTGGGGGGACCTCATCCATTTCTCCTAGGTGGCAGAGCTCCCACATCACTGTCAAAATGGCCAGATAGTGAAGAATAGTGCAGGGAAGCAATCACAGCACCAAGCCTGACAGAGTTCAAGAAGCATTTAGACGATACTCTCAGGCACATGATGTGACTCTTGGGGATGGTCCTGTGCAGGGCCAGGAGTTGGACTTGATGATCCTTGTGTGTCCCTTCCAACTTGGCCAATTCTGTGATTCTATTTCCATGAAATAGGACAACTGACAAAAACAAGAATGAATGATTTACAGTGAAAATCACCCAATACGTTTGTTTTAGGAAAAATATTTGCACAGGTAATAATAGTAAAGAAAGTTATTCTTACTTATGATTAGTATTACAATAGCATAACCTTTAGTATCCCTTTAGATACATAATTCTATATTTGTGCAGATATATTCCTAAGCAGTATTTTTTAATTTCTAAAACTGAAATTTATCAAGGTTGCCAGATCAATATATAAGGCTTGGTTTTATATAAAACATTACTGAGTGCCAGAATAGAATTGCTAAGATTGGGAAAGACCTCTAAGAGGATCTCTGTCCTTCCAGAATAAGTTTGTATTTCATATAGTGGCTTCTTCCCTTTTTGTAATGAACTGCATGAAATTGTACATCTTAGTTTTGTCACTAAGTCCCTTACCAATAACTTTTGAGAACTCTGGCTACTTAGAGTAAACTGGAGAGGAAAGTGGGCACTGACAGGTACTAAGTTGCTGCATGTCCTGTGAAAGTTGGTGTTTGAAAGGGGTGAGGCCCTGTGAAAGCACCCACGGAGCAGTCAGCATGAGTCTATCTTATTAGACTAAAGGAATATCATCCGTGTATCATATTCACAAGGCAGTGGGTTTTTCCAGTTCCAGTCCTCACAAGGCTACTCGTTTGTTTTGCAGAGGTGATAATGCCCCTCTCTGTGCTTCCTGACTTCTAGGCCAGCTGAGAGAATGGAGTAATTCCCTGCATCCTCAGTGGTAACTAGAGCACAGCTGGAGTCACAGCACAAATCCTAGCTGTCTCTGCAGACACCAAATCCAACTCAGCACCCTAATTCAGCAGAAATTTCCCTTCATGTTACGTGAATGCACAAATGCAGTATCACCACAGTTTGGGGGGAAGTTCTGTGATAAAAGACAAGGCATTTCTACCTTTATAAATCCATATATTTGTCAGTCCTGTCAATCTCTATTTCTCACTTAAATCAAATATATGCTTTCATAAGTCAACAAAAAATAACAAATTTATTTTCCTAGGTTGATCTTCCTGTCTCATACTAGATTTCCATTAAATCCAGCTAAGGTGTCAGAGCTAGTTAAAAACTAAACTGTAAGAAAAAAATGGCCTTCACCAAGGAAAAAAACACATGAACATATTCCTGCTTTTTTCAGTACTTAAAAATAGCTCTGCCACTTTTATTGAAACTTGCAGATAATTTGTTCCTTACTTGGGAACAAACGTACCAAATTCCAGTCCTCATAAGGTCTGGAACAAAACACAAGCACCACAAATGTCTCTTGCACCATAAAATGCCGGTGTGTCGCATAAAGGGGCTGCTGAGCTTTGCCTGCCTGATCATGCCTCTGCATGAGCTCTGTTCCAGCTTCTGTCTCTGCAGAGGCAGCTCTCTAGCTACACCAAATTCATCTGTAATTAGGAAACTCCGTATGGGCATAAATATCTATTTGGTGCACAGCAGGGCATTCGATGAAAGCCCGAGGTGAATAGATTTTTCTTCAATACGAGGAGTTGGATTTTGTTTGGGATTTTGTTTTAAAGATTACTTATGGGTTAAGAGAAAGCATAGCAAGAGGGTCACAACTTGGATGTGATCTGGAAGATGAAATACCTCCTGAAGGTGGTTGGTGATTGCCCCCTGTATAGTAAGAGATCCTTTGGACAAATTGTTTGTATTTGCTCTATCTCTAGTGTGTAAGATAAACAAACTTACAGATAAGATACACAAATAATAACTATGTGCTTGCTTTGATTCTCAGAAACCTAAGTAAGCTGCCTTGCAGCAGGATCTGGGCGAGGTTGCTCTGTAAATTTTAGCCCTTACTTGTACAGTAGTGATGGTATCGGTCCCAGGCGACTGCAGCACTGGAGCTAATGCTGGCTAATGCTGTCAAGAAGCCATGGAATCCATGAATTTGACAGCCATCAGAGCCATAGGGCCAGTATCTGTCAACAAACAAGGAAATGTTAAGAAAATAATGGAGAAAGGTTTAGAATGTTTAGAAATTGCATTAATGTAGAGGGTAAAATGATAGCCTGTGTTGGTGCTACCTATCTGAGAAACACTGCAAAGGATGTTACTGTGGTTGCCTTTAGATATTTGCCAGTATCTTCCTTGCTGTGGTGTCTGACACAATACAACAGCTCTTTCTACTCTTAATATTGAGGAGAAAATATAACCCTCCATTTTTGTATTGAAATTTGGGGTTTTTAAATTTGAAACCTGCATTTCATCCAATTATCCATATCTTCAAAATTTCTATCCTTTGTGAAAAGCCAATTTGTCAATGTGTGAAAGTAGCTAATGAGCTAATGTTTGAAAAGTCGTTATTCACCATGCAACACAGTACAAAAGCTCACAACAAGTAAAAGTACTGCTGATAGCAAGACCTAGGCCTCCAATATCTTTGCAGACATAAAATGAAAAGGTTTTTTCTTTCTGTGTTCATCTTATGCTCGTAAACCTGGCTGTGAAGTGGAAATCTTCAGCAACCTCCTTTGTCACGTATTTACAGAACAGCAATATAATACATAAGGAGACTACCACTGGAACAGGAGACAGCTTACTGCTTAAGAATCTGGAAAACTTGTGCTCCTATTAAAAGAAAAGGTCCTGAAATGTAGCTTGAAATGTATTTCTGTTTTCCATTAAAGTTCTTTCCAGACTGTAAAAATACAATATCGAGGTGAAATTATTCATCAGCTATTTTATAGGGTGGTGGTGGGTTTTTTGAGTATGGTTTGATTGTGATTTGTTTGTTGTAATTATTTACTAAAATGTTTGATATTGTTTCTGTCATCTGATTAAATGATTGACATGTGTGAAAACATAGAAAATCAATTGTGTCATAACTGATACGAAATCCCCAGTAACAGGTCTGCATGTTCATTTTCTACAAACTTCTCAAGTAAGTGCTTTAACAGAAAAGTTCATAAAAAACCCCTCAACAGATAAAGACTTGCAGATGAATTTGGGACGAATCTAGAGGTTTAGTAAAATGCTAAATTTTTGATATTCAAGTAGCTTCTATAATCAGTCTTAGAGTCTGTCAGTGATTATACACAGTAAAGTCTGCTTTTCTACTAGCCTGGTTGAACTATAGAGTTTAATTTTCCTGTTTCAAACTGAGAGAATGACAAGGTTGGCTACAAGTAATGGTAGAAAGAGAGTAATTTAATTACTTTGACCTCTTAGAACTTTGGCTATTAATTTTCATGTGTTCTTCTGAGCATCCCTTAGGAAAACCCTTAAGATATACCTTAGAAAGCTGGAAAAAGCAGCAATGAATGCGTTGATGCAGATCCCACAGTCAGCCAGTGCAATGCTGAGAACCAGCAGATTGCTGGGTGTTCGGAGTTCTTTGATTTTTCGAAAAGAAATAATTGTCAAGCCATTCAGACAGAAACCAAGCAAGGCTGAAAGATAGAATTGTTTGGTATGATTCAACTGGAAATGGAAGTTATCTACAATGATAGTGCTGTTTTCATTAATGAGGAAACAATAATTACAATGGAAATTTATGCACAGGGAATATATCTGTAGTGGTCAGTCTGCATGCAAGTTACAAAGGCTTTCAGAAGAGAAGCTGTAGGTTGTAGCTGAAGCCAATGCTTCCAACTGCGTCAGGGATATGGCCAGTCATGTGGAGTAGAAATGGTTTGATTTTATGTGTAATTCTGCTTTTTGTTATAATAAGAGAAACTGAGTTGTCAGGCTCCATTCAGGTTCAGAGCAAGGGAGATGCAGAGGAGGCAGTTTCAGAGGGACTGACAGTCAGCACATGCTGCTGATGCACACATCTCTAGGTCTGTCTTCAATAGAGAAGAGGTTGTGTTTAATATCAGTTATAACATTCTTTTGTGTTTAAGCATAGAAATCCCTCAGCTGTATTTCAGTCAGCCTGGCTCCCTTTGGGCTCCTGTCTAAGGTTAGCTTGAATCACTCCAGCTCAATCTTATTACTGCCCTTCGTCAATAGACTATACATGGAAAGGAATAATCTAATTATGAAAAGCAGTCACTGACAGATTTTAAAAAATAATTTTATGTTGGTCCTCAGAGAGGAGCATCCAAGCAATCCCACCTATTCACCCAAGACAGAGCTGTGCCGCCCTGAAACCCATTCTTCACTGGTTTAAATTCAAGCTTTGTCCTTTAATGCCCTTTTCAAGGTGACCTGAATTATTTTAGCTCTCATGAGACCTTGACTCAACATCCAATCTCTAAGTTTCAGTTAGATGAGAGACACTATGTCTTTTTCTTTGTGTTCTTTGAAAAAGAAATGATGTAGCACAGAAAAAAATCTGTATCCTCTAATTCTGTAAAGTACTGTAGTTACTTATGCTCATTGTCTTAATTCTGTGGTTACATAAGATGGATGATTTTTTCCTGGTCTGAAATCCTGCCTCTACCTTAATTGCATTAATGGCTGATGGCATAACCATAGTAACAGCTGATGTGTGTTTTTCATTACACAACATATAACAAAATATTTCCAGGAGAAATATTTGGAGCCATTTGAGATCTGCTGTTCTCATTTCCTCCTGCCCAGATTACCTCCCACCCACAGAGTAAAACTGCTGTCAACTCTCCCAAATGCAGAGAAGCCTTAAGAAGAGATATGTTGTGAGCATGTTTAGAGTAGAGCTGAAGAATTATTATTACATCAACTTTTTTCTATCTTTCCCCTGTGATTTTGAAGCCTCGGGTTTCACCACATTCTGAGTTCTTGAAGGTCAGCATGAGGGTACCAATAGAGAACTTACTAAATTTTAAAAAATGGCTCTGAATTTTCATTTTTAGATTAGAAAACATGTTCAGTTAATAAAGTAAATGCAATTCTTCCCCAACTTTTTTGCAAACTGCACTTGGAAGCTGCCATAAAAAAATTCTTCATTGCCTTTTTCTCAGAGTCTTTCAGAAATTGAATTAATCTTTTATTATTTAGTTTGGTCTTCTAAGATAGAGTTTTACTGCCAATCTGCTGGGCCCATTCTGCCTAAAACACTATAGAAAATATTTGTGTTTAGTAAAACTTAAATGTGTTAGGCCACATCTAGTTTTAAATAAAGTTTACTTTGCTTGAACTTCAACAATTGCAGGTCCATGGGCCCCTGCAGCCCCCAGGCACAGGTGGGGAGGGAAGGGCTGGTAGGGCTGTGGTACCACAACCAGCTCTTCCTCAGCAGGACCTGGCTGTCAGGCTCTGCCACCACCAAACAGTGTCCCTGTCCTCCTGTCACTTCCCAGCCCTCAATAACGAAGTGCAAAGCCAAAGCAGGCCCTGCCTGCGTAGATGGCCCATGGCTGTTGGCCAGGTTTAACTCTGGACTCTGTTTAGGCAGCAGCCTGCTCCTGAGCAAGAGGTGGAAGATTTTCTTCTCTCTTTCAAGGAAGAGAGTCTGACACAGCATTTCCAGCTTTTCTTTGAAGCCAGGTAGGATGCTGCCTTCCACCTGAGCTCGCCTGCAAGGAGAGAGCAAGCATCCATGCTTCATGCTCATGGCATGAGCTGGTAAACATTTATTCCATTCTGTTTATGCTTACAGCTTCTCCTCCTCTACTGTTGGGCCCCATGATCCCTGTTTCCCCAGCTGAGCAGCACTATGCAGGGATGAGAACCCAGGCCCTGAGACTGACACCAACATAGCCCTAGCTACAAGTCTTTCCTAGCTGCCAGATAGATATAAATTCACAGTTTTGTTGCAGCCTCTCAATGAAGTGGCATATGACTTAAGGAAGGTCCACATTGGCTGAATTAAACTGATAAGGTTTGTTTACTTTTACCCAGAGGCTATTAATTGCAGAGCTACCAATACAATCTGGATGTATGCCAACAGTTTACAGGCTATTTTGGACCTATCATGTTTGATTATAAGACAGCCATCACAGCCCACAAAACAAGCAGTCCAATTTTATTGAGAGATTTTCAACCATTTCTATATCCATCCACCGAGGAAGATAAAATTGCCTTTAAAAATCGACTACAAACTCTTACATACCAAAATTTTGAGAAGAAAGATAAATAGCAAGTCCTTTACTGCCACAGCTATGCATAGTGCTCAGATCTTCAGTGCAAACAGCTTTTAGTGTACCCTGATTTACTCACCAGAAGTACTGGTGATGTTGCCCCAGTAACCAGGAGTAGTGGACCACAAATGCTGCTGTTTACTTCAGTTTTTCTTACCCTTCTCACCAGGAATAATAGGGGAAAAAATCTTATTGCTGCAGAGGTCCCACACTGAACTTACCTTCTACCAGCAGGGCAGTGCCAATGGCAAACACCTCTATTTCAGTGAAGCCTTCAGGCAGAGGGTATGGAGTGACCATTCTTATGGTAAATACGCCAAAAGATTTAACTTCTGCCCTCTGTTATAGCTGTAGGGCTGTCTTTTCTCCAGATCCCTCAACTTGCAGTAGCCCAAGGCTTCTTAAAGGAGCAGCTCACGTGCAGACACATGCTGTTATTATATAAAAGCCTTGGGTTTTTTACTCCCACCACTACAATCCCTGCAAGAATGTTATTAATGATGGGACTAGCATCAACCCGCACTCCCCCTTCCTCTGCAAATCGTATTTCAGACACCAGCAAAATGAAAGCATTCATTGCAATTACAACAAGTTCTTTGTAGAGACAAGATTAAAAAACCTGTCCAGTTAATTCTGCAACACTGGAAAAGAATTAAAGGTTGTGGAACAAAGGAAACATGTAATATATAATTGGGGAGTGACCTGAAAAACAAAGAGGCACTCATTGAGTTATTAATTAGAGGAAAAGTATGAACCGATAATTTCTGCAGCTCGTAGGTCTTCACCCATTTTTTAGAAACTGACCAGTACATTTTTCTGTCATTGACTGTTCTATATAGTAGCAAATCTTCTCTTTGTAACTGAGGCTTAAATTAATGTGCTCATTGGCACAAGGCTGTTTGTTTGCCGTTAAAGGCAAACACTTACAAATTACTGATTTTGGGCCCTAAACATACAAAGATGTACATGAGTTCCCAGTGGTGAGTGCTCACAGCAATTAGCTTACTGTTTTTTTTTGGAGATGTTTGAGGACTGGAGTCTTGGTGTACTGTGGCTCTGGAGTACGTGCAATGTGCAGATTATCCAACCTCCAGCTCATTACCTGCCAGCTGACTTCCCACCTCAAGCAAACCACACTATGGATTTGAGATGTGCATGAGCCCTTGTCATTTTCCAGCAGGAATTAACCATTTTCCTTTTATTTATTGTGCTATTGATTGATTAACTAACTCTTTGGAAATCTGAATGCCTGGATCTTGCAGAATGGAAGACAGCAGCTTTCAGAATTCAAGTAAAACAAAGTACTTTCTTAGCTATACAAATATTATTTATGTAATTTTCAGTGCCTGTCCATTAAAAGTGAGCAACTTGGCCATATTTCTAATTTTTTAAACTACATTTAGACTAGCAATAGCTATATAACTACTATATAAGGTTGTTTTCTTTTAATGGTACTTCATCCCACACTTTTTAGTGCATTAATCTCCTTTTTCTTCACTTTTCATTCCTTACTGCTTTTCCTCAGACCTACTCATTGCCTTAAAAAGGTGCCACTATCTTTCTTTATCCTCATAATCCTACTGTGAAATGGGAGTAAAAAGGGAGCTGAGACACAAGGGATATTGTCTTCTCCCAGCTCAGGCCCCACAATGTGTTAACCTGGCTCTCAGTTGACTGAGGTGTCAGATAGTGTGAATTTGCTCCAGATGCAGCCAGAGTTCGTTCAGTTCTCCTGACTACATGGTGGAAGTACATTTACACTCAGTGGTCTTGGTTGAAGATAGTGGTGGATTTTTTGAGGTTTTCCTGAAGGCTTTGCTTACAGGCTGTGATGCCCAGGAGAACTGATCGGAGCTTCAAGGCTGTTGTGAAATCATCTTGCTGGTTTTTTTTTTTGATCTCTGGCATTCAATTTACAGTTGGTTTTGATGTAGGTAATTGTCTTGATGGATATGGTCTTGGATTTTGAAGTAGGATTCAGGAGGGCATGATATTTGTTAGGCTATACAGATGTTTGGTTTAAGCAGAGTAAAATTACCTTGCACCACATAAATCCATCATTATGTTTGTTTTTCACTCATTTACTTGTCTGATGACAAAATAGGTGACAGCCCTGTCTCCTAGCGGGGCAAATGACTGATATAAACCTGTGTTTTCCATTGTATGTTCTTGGAAAAAAATTGTGCTAGATCTTGTAAATGTGCTGTAAATCTTTTTAGTGTGATAGTTCTGAAAATGGATGGCTCATTGTAATGCTTGTCAACATAGAGCTGCACAGCTCTTCTACACTGGGCATAAAGGACACAGATAATTTGAACTGCCCTCATGAGGGCTGACAGGTCCTTTTGGTTGCCTGCCACTATGCTTCACCCTTGCTCTCAAGCAAATCTCCCAAATGTGTTACACTGCTGGTAATTTTGTGGTGTGTATTAAAGTCTGTGTTGCAGACTTTGATCATTCCAAAACTACTTTTTTTGTGAAAGCCTGCAACTACCCCAACCCCCTTAGTCTTAACTGATCTTTATTAGAATGAATATTATTAACGTTTGGGCTGTGTTTCTTCAAGTATCTTAGCCATTTCCATGTTTAAACCTTATTTACTTTATCAGTACAAAGTCTAATGACATGTCAGTCATAGGCAAACTTTCCAGTGGTGATTCAGTGTCTGACTCAAGTGTAGCTGGTGTCAACAGAAATTTTATGCATCAGTCTCTCAATACCTTTTTTTGATGCTGTGTTAAGCTGACTTTCTAATGATACATTGAGAGACTATGGGATGATATATGGTCCAATAGGGCTGCTAAATTAAGTTATAAATTCAGGTTATAAATGGTTTTCCTTCAAGCAAAGAGGAAGTGCAAATAGAGAATAGATTATTGAGTTTGATAGAATCTTCTAATGATAGTTCTTTTTCCAGTTGGTTGTAGAGGCGGAGTTGTCCTGAAGAGGGGAATGATAAGAAGGCTCGACTCCATAAAGTTTTCTCAAGCATTTATTTAGCTACTTGTGTGCTGGTTTCTAAGCATACTAAGCTTAAGCACTCTAAGCATAGGAAAGCATTTCTAATCTACCTACCTAGCAAACTCTAAGAAGTCAGAAGCATGTCTGCTCCTCAAGGAGTCTGCAAAATATCTACTGCTTCTTCTTGCGTATTTTCAGATTATATATATCAGACTATATTGTTTACGTAAAGCATCTGATGGGCTTGGGAATAAGGTTCTCCTTGTCCAACCACGAGAATGAGGTCATGTCCAGTTCAGAGTCCCACTTCTACTCATGCTCAGGGAGAAATTTGGCCTGCAGCATCAGGCCACAGTTGGTAAAACCAAGCTGTATTCATTTCCTTTCCCTCCTTTCCCTCACATCGTGTGTTCCTGTGAAGTCAGGGAAGACACGTAAATGATAACAGGTTTGCCAAAGACATTTATTAACTCCTTAAATGATGAAGTTTTTAGTTTCTACTTTATGCACTCTTCAAATAGCTGCTTGCTGTTTCTGAATTCGGGGGGAAAGGTCTTTTGCTCAACCTGATGTTTTCTTGCAACTTCATATTTTGAATTCCCACTGATATCCTTTCTGCATCAATAAAACAACCCTTTCTTTTTACTGACTGTTGTGGTTTAACCCCAGACAGCAGCCTCTCACTTAGGAATATTTCACTGGTTACTAATGTGTTTGCAAGGAATCCATGTGATGGATTCTTACCAGATATCCCCATGGATTTCATAAAACTGTATGGATTCGGTAGGAGCATATTAATCCTTGTAAAATATGCATTGGTACAAGCACAACAAAAAAAAGGTGCAGTACAAAGATGAGTGCTTATGCCCTCTGAATTTTCTGCAAGCAATCAATGCAGATTACTGACAGACTTTTTTATATTCACAGCAAGAACTTTGCTAAATTGATGTATTATTATTCCTCTGCCTTCCTAATCCTTTCTTCTGATTCAGATTTAACCAAATCATTTTTGACTTTTTCTGTTGAAATACACCTTTAAATGACAAAATGCAGCATTTCAGCAGAAGCAGGCTGGGAGTACAACCACACTGCACTTCAGTTTGGTATCATTGAAATGAGTGGTAATCTTGGTCTCTTGGGAAGTGCTTCTCATCAAGGAAGGGAAACAGAAAGAATATTGTCAGGAGACCTTCTAGTTGCAGTTGTTTAATTTTGTTTCGATTTGGTAGGAGTGATTTGGAATATGCCCCAGACTGTAAATAGGCACCTGGCCAAGGAAAGGACAACACAGGCAACAAATCCTCAGAGCAGCATGTGGACAGGTGTCAGCCCTTTGGAAAAGTCTGTGGCCATATAATAACCATTCTCCTCAATACTCTGACAGCGTAACACTGTCAGCAATCTGATTTTCTCTGCAGTTGCCTCCAGAGCTGTTGTAGGAAGATGTAGTGGTGAAGGCTTGGGTATGGCCAAGGAGGCTTGAGAGGGGCAAGAGCCAGTGTCAGTGCTTTTGGGGAGTGAGTGGCAGCCCCAGGTCTGGTAGGGAGGAATGCAAGGGGCTCCAGAGCAGGGTTTGAGCTCTCTGCAGCCAGGATGGGGGGCAAGAGTGGAAGACGAAGAGGAAGGTAGGGTTGTGCAGAGAAAGGTAGAGGAAGGACTCACTTGCAAGTATGGAGCACCCAGATCAGGGATAATACCTAGGGAAAGCTCCTTGGCCATGCTGAGCAAAAATGAAGGAGCTGTAAATTCGATGGGAAGTAAGTAACAAGAGGGGCATCTTCAGAGCCAGAGCAGTGCTGGATGAAAGTCTCTGCAAAAAAGGACACAGATCCCTCATGTTCTCCCCAAATGTTGCACTATTAACCCTGTGCTTGGCTACACGAGGGTGCAAAACTGCCTGGGTCCAGACACCTGTGACCTGGCCTGGTCTCTACACAATCTTTAGAGAGTCAAAACTTGCTGTACAGCTAAGAAGAATTGCCTTTACTTTTTACTTCTTTTTACTTCTTTTTACTTACTGATTTACTTCTCTAGAGACAGGTAGCTGAATTCATAGTAAATTGAATACATATTTGTATGTATGTATGCCGGGCAGAGGGGCATCAGGTGGAGGGGCCAAAGGCGCTGTCATTGTCATCTGGAGCTGTGGCAGGGGTGTGGGGATGGCACGGCACAGGCACTGGCATTGCTATGGAAATGGTGACTGGTGGCCCCTGTGCCCCAGAAGAGGAGGAGGTGGTGGTGAAAGTGCCAGAGCTGCTGGGTGAGCAGGTGAACAGCGAGCGGGGCAGCCCAGTGACAAGTGGCGCCTCCCAGTCACCGACGCCAAACACTTGGCTGGGCCGGCGGGCAGCAGCACCAAGCAGAGGTGGTGCCCCAGACTGGCAGTGCACAGGTGCAGCTGAGGATATGTTTCTGGCCTTGAAAAGTGTGGGCTCACTCTCCTGCTCAGCTGGAATGAGGGAGCAGCCTGGGTGCTACTCTCTCCAAGTGACTGCAGCAACTTTGTCACCATTTGCTTAGATTCAGCTCGACGTCATCGGAGAACAACTTCATATTCAGAGGTTTTCTCTCCTCTCTTCTCTACCTAAAGAGCTCTTGGGATTGTTTTCCCCTTCCCTCCCCTTCATCAGCTCATGAGGGAGTCCTGGACTGCTGCCCGCCATTCAGGTGGTGGCTGCCATCTTCCCGTGACTACTGAGATGGGTCAGAGACTTATTAATCAACTCTAACAGGGGATAGTGTCTTTCTTCTGTTCCTTACAAGTGTTTCAGTGGTTTTCGGAGATACTGGTTTTTTTTGTGTGTTCTGTGGTTCTCTTGTTTAGGTATATAGTAGACATATATATACGTATCTAATTAAAGAGTGGTTATTATCTTTTCTGTATCTTGTGGTTTCGTGTCTTCAAACTTGAATTGCATAATTGTCTTTAAACCAAAACAAATATGCTATCTCTTTCTGCTGAATAGTGATGTATGTCAGGACTTTGAAGGAGAAGGCAGTCCTATGGAATACAGGATATCCTAACACTGTTAATGTATCTCCTCCTTGGGGATGAGGCCTTCCCACTGCAGAATAATAACTCTTTGAGGAATTACAGTTCTAAGACCAGTACCCACATCTAAAAAGAAACTTTCAAGAGGGGCTTTCAAGTGATGTGTTAGTTGTACACACAACAATGTGTGTACACAGCAATGGGGTGCTCTGAACTATTCCTCAATGAGTTTATGCTACTGACCATGTATGTAAATGAACTTCTAGACCACGTATGAGAAAAGCACCTTGTTTTTCCTGTCAATGTGCTATTGTATATCTTACTTGTCTTAGCAGTTTTCTACCAGTGTCTCTATGCCAGGATTTCTTCAAACTTTGTACTAATACTTCATTCACAAACATTAAGTCTGAACTCCAATTACCTTTCCTCAACTTCATTATAAGATGTGTTTACTTTGAGAGAGATTAATCACATCTAAATTTTTTCCATATATATAACCCAAATGTACTTATTATCTAGGCTTTATCTTTACTGTTATTGGAAGGAATGGGCAGCTCCCAAGCATCACCTGTCTTAGAGCAGGACAAACTATGCTCTAGAGACACATCTTTCTTTTCAATGACTGTTGAGAAAGCCCAGAGACTGCTTCAGAGTGATACTTACCTTTCAGGTGACCATATTAAAGAGCAACCCCATCACTGGTACCAGAACAGAAAAAAAAGAACATTTGTGTTTTTCCACTTCTTTTGAAGCTTGAAGTTAACTATAGTCATTGCCTGCTCCTCTCTTCTTTAGGCTTCTTTCTTCTCCTGAAGGCTCCTATGGGAACCTAATCAAATATACGTTGTTTACAATGAATGTAACAAGACGTATTGTGTTATCTAAATCCACTTTTTAGTGAACACTAGCAACAATGAAGAGAATTATTTATGAACTACTTCTGTGAATTAAGCAGGGCTTTCCCCAACATTTCCATAAAAGAAATGTTACTATTTTTTTAAAGATTGCCTAATTGTTTTTATCTTCTGTTATCTAATCTTGTGAGCTCAGTGTAATAAGCAATTTCTTCAGGCCGAATTGTCTTTTATAATAATACAGAATGAAACTTGTAAAAATGTCATTATTTTATCTTACAAGCAGAATTAATCATGATGAAGGCAAAACCTTCAGTTATGTTTTGTTGTCATCTCTAATGTGAGAATGTTGCTGAATTTTTTGTTTTGTAGTTAGCTAATGAAGGAGGAGAGGAGTTTTCATAATGAAGCATTTCCAAATGATAGTTCCAGGCTCTCTTTTTCAGCCTTCAGTTACTTCAGTCCTGGTAATTTTTAAAGTTTTTTACCATAAAAAACCCAATCAGTCTCTAAATAGAATCTTAGGTAGGCAGAATCTCACCATACAGTAGAATTCTTGATTGGGAATTTGCCCTTAAAAAAGACAAAAAATGTGAACCCTGTTTTACATGGTTATCTTGCAGGTAATCAGCTATGTTGGAATAAGAGAGAATGCACAGCAAACAAATTGTTTTGATTATGTTCCTCTAGCAAAATAAAGTAACCTGTCAAACACTTCATGTAAGACATTGAAGCAAATATAAACAATAATAAAAAAATTAATGGATGCATTTTAATAAGGTAAAAATACCTAGAATTGTTGAAGGTAAAATATAGAAAGAGTAAACTGTCAAGAAAACAAGAAGCTTGGTAGTTTTTTTGCAATTTATTGGTAAAAAACTTAATGTCCTTTATGATACGGGGTTAAATTCTCCCCAGATGACAAGATCTTCTGAAGACCTTTCACACCCCTTTGCTTCTGTGGGAATTCCTTAGGGAAAGCCCTCACCAAAACTTCATCTCCTTATCCATTTCTTGCAGACTACAGTACAAGTGCTACCTCCCACTGCTGCCCTTGGAGCATCAGCATTCCCCATGTTTCTTCTGTTCTAAGGGGGACTATAGGTCTGCTTTTGTCCTAGCAAGGATCCTCTGAAGTAAACGGAGTTTCTCAGAAGATGGATGTCCATGAGTTTAATATTACTGTGTCTCTAGGCAGACAGGACAGGGAAGTCAGTGTTTAGAGGAAGCTCCTGATCCCCCATCTTCCCAGGTTTCTTTCTCACTCTTTTCTCAGTAAGGATAAGTCCTCAAAATTAGACCAGTGGTATATATCTCTTCAAGAGTTGAACAAATAGACAATGGGCCATAAAGCAAATCAGAAGGACCAAAGCATGGCCTATTTCCTTTCTACCCTTCTGTGGTTCAGTAGGACAGTTTTGGGGGTGAGAGGGTACCAAAGGCATGTCCTGATTTTCTGCTATTGCCCCCCCCAACTCCTCCTCTCTCATTTCAAAAATAATCATGTTTGAAACAAAAATGTATATAATAAAGTATTTAGTCCCTGAATAATCAAGACAAAAATAACAGTAATTGCACAGACAATTTAATTCTCCTGTTATGACCCCATCACATGCATATATGTACATACATTGCATTACTGAAGATAATAGATTGAGAAGAGCTTATTGCTCTGTAAAAAATAACATCAAGAAAATAAATACACAAGGCAAAACCTTTCCTTTTCCCTTTCTTCCTACTTTTTCTCCTTTCTTTTGTTTTCTTCTCCCTGCCCCCCTCCCCCTGGTTTTTTGGTCCCTGTGTGTAAGACTTGCAGCTTCCAAGAAGTTTACTAGAACTGCCACAAGGGCATATACCTGGTCTTCAAAATCTTGGGGCTCTAGACAGGTAAATCAGAGTAGGAAAGCCAGTGATTGTTAGACTGGAAAGTGGGCAGTGGTTTGGTCTGTAACTCCATCTGCATTCAGGAGCCAGATAAACAGTAATGGAAGTTCTTTCATACCTGAGGAAACAAAACAGTCACTGTTTCCTAAGCAGAGGTGACTCTGCAGGGCTTAGATTAATACTATTAAGGTTCCAAATCAGAAAAGGTTGTTGCAGTCAGCGATATTACTGCATGACCCCCTCGCTCCTCCAGCTGAGGATACTAAGCCCGAAGTTAGCTGATTTTGTTGAACTGAGGGAACCTTACTGGATTTTAGTGAATGAAGGTACAATAGAGACAAGGGGCAGGAATATAAACCTAAGAAAGTTTTACTCATTTAAAATACATATTTCACATATGACTATGGCATGTCCAGTCATCAAAATGGGCTACTGTGGACTGGGATGTGGCTGGTGCATGTCAGAGAAGAATAGTACTTTTTTTCTGTGAAAATGATGCTGCTGGACAGACATTTATGCTGTTATAGATGTATGTTTTGTTAACTCTATGCATGTGCGTATGTGTGTACAGACACATAGCTCCTCCATTCTTACTGTGTGTTTAGTTTCCTTCTTAGAAGACTTGCAAAAATTCCCTGTTAGGTACTATACTGATCAGCAATCAGTCAAAAGCTTGGGAATAGCAGAACAAATATATTAATTTTTCTATTCATGATAACTTAAGCTTTGCATCTAGGTTGTTTATATATATATATATAAGTGTACAAGTCCATTATGTACTTGATTTCTTTATTTGTTTCTTTCCCTAATCTTTGTGTCTTCTTTGGCTGTGCTCCATTAGAAAAACAGGTGACAGTGTTTGACAAAACCTTTCAGAGTGCCTATGCCTTACTAGAGCTTCTGGACACTGTTTTGGTAAAACTGTGAAATAGTCAGCACTTTGTAAGCTGTACATTCAAGCAGTGAGGATTTGTTGCAATCCTTCTCTTTTCCTCCTTTTCTTCCTCTATCTGCTAGCAGCTGTAATGTCAAGAGAGTTGGCATAGCAGAAAGCTGATAGCTAGATGACTGTAGCATGTATGAGTGATACTTGTTTTGAGCTTTAAAGGTCTTCTTATGTGTGTAACAAAACTAGTCAGAAGCATCAGTATTCTCAAAAAGAATTACTCAGCAACTCAGTTGTGTTTTTCACATTTGTAGTTTGTCTTTTTATTTGGTGTTTGGTTTTTTTTACATTACCTTGGTGGATGGTTTTATGGTAGTTAAAACATGTACTGACATGGAATTACACATAGTTTCTGAGCATTTATTGTTTGTGGTTGGAAGCATCTTCCAGCTTCTGTCTAGAGGGCAACACAAACTCAATCTCTCATTAGAGCTCAAGACTAAGCCTTGCAGAGGTTTGCTGAAGTGAGATAGTTAGTTCTTCTGCTGCTTTCCCTCTGCAGAGGAGTATACTAAGAGTTTGTCCCAGAGAATTTTGTTCTCGGGTCCTGTATGTCCAATTACAGTGGAATTTGCCTGTCTCTGTGGTCTCTAGAGAAGAAGAGTAGAAGAGATATAGCCATGGTGGCTGGCCCACTCCTCCCATAGGGTGAAGCAGGAGTTAGTGTCACATCCTCCACCCAGGACCAAATTTGCCTTATTGATTGCTGAAGGGATCACTCAACCCTTGGACCTGGAGGTTCTGCAGTAGTGCCATGGACACCCAGCACTTTACATTTGTGTCAGTCCTGACGAGGCCTGTCCAGGTGCACAAGCCCAAAGGGAGCAGAGAGGGAGAAACCAGGTGTGTGGGTGTACCCCTCCATCTTCTGTTGGACTTTGCCTGGCTGAGCACTGCTGGTCACAACGTGGCCTTGTAGACAGAAGTGGGTCAAGTGGGGCATTCAAAAGGGATGTGTCTGCATTTATCTCCCCCCTCAGATCAGAGGTTTTTACTCACTCCTGCTGTTCCGTTCTGACTGAAACAACCAGGGTAAATGTATGCACAAAAGAAATACCACTGATAGATTCTTAATGTTCCATACCAAAACCTGTTTGGGTCTGTTTTAATTCTTCAGCATGTCTACAAGTCTATTAATGACTTTGGCCCTATAGGTCTGCAGGAGCTGCCTTCATCAGCATTAAGTGCAAGATCCAATTTAGAATGACGTAATGCATTAATGTGCTCTTGACTTGCATCAGTGGGAAGGATTTTCCACTTTACAAGATGTATCCTGCCAGAAGCTTCTTGAGAATGCATTTACCTAATGAAATTGATTTAGTATCTGGACTGTGTTGCCTGCTAATAAAACCTTTCAGACAAAATCATGATAATAAGGTATTTTGTGGCTTTCATTTATGCTAAAATATGCTGTTTCATTTGCTTTATGCTGTATTTTTCTAAGTATATGGGGAAAAGAAGTAAAAATGAACTCTGTCCAATTGTCATATTGGAAATGAGTGACTTAGTGGAGCATGATGAGTTTGTCACTAAGGTTTCACTTTTGAGCTCATGAGTAGAATTGTCTGATAAACCATTTCTGGCTTCAAAAAATCTATATAGGAAAAAATGGAAACTCTCATGCCAAATAATTAACTCAATGTTATTAAACACAAAGCAAAAATTTTTCTCCAAATTATACCCCACCTGGGAAAGATAAGAAAGATTGTCGTGTGCTGAACTTTGCCGACAGTAGACTTTGACCCCACTTGCTTTGTATTTACTTACACCAGAAATATAAATAGGGGATCTGGTTATTCTCAGAGAATGCAAAACCAATTCTTACACTTCAGATGAATGACACTTGCTTACTGCTGTTTTATATTTTTTTTCTGAAACTGATATTTTTAGTTTCATGCAGAGAAGAAACTGTTTACTTCCCCTCCTAAGTGAGCAGCAAGGAGCACAATTATGTTTTTGAGTGCAGAATTGTAAGTGAAGGACCTAACTCCCACCAGTTTCATTGTGGAATGGAATTGTCTGCCATGAAAAAAATTGTTTTTACCCTGCACTGCAGAAGGTGATATTGATTTTAATGTCTCAAATAAATATCACCCACACTTACAAGGAAATTATCTAATGAGTGTTCATTTTACACTAAGTAGCATAATGTGTGACTAACTGTTCAATAGTTAGGAGGAGGTAATACACTTAAACCCTAAAAATACCAAGAAAATCTAGAAAGCTATTGCACTGTAAACAATGCTTCAGGACAAACCAGATTTGTGTGTAAAAGTGAGTTCATGGTCTGTTGAACACAGTAGGCAGATTTTGCTTCCAGTTTTATTTCTTCTATCTACCTGAGCTAGTTTCCTCACCTCCTGATGAACCTCTTGTGAAGTTTCCTCAGGCTGAGGGCAGTCCCACTCTCTTGACCCTTCAGATCAAGCCTAACATGGGTGTGTCTGTGGTTTGATGCTTAACCCATTGTTTGCATCATTTGGTGGTGATAAATCAATGAAGGATTATAAGATAATATAGCCAGCAGAGAGGAAAAACTCAAACATGTAAGTGCTGACAAAATATAACTGGACTATTAGTTGACTGATCCTTTTTGCTCCCTTTACCTCCTTTCAGAGACACACTTGTGAATACACTCTAAGGTGAGCAACCTGTTAATGTTACCTCTTTTATTTATCTAGTTTTATTAATCTCTCAGCCTACTTCCAGGTCTTTCTTTCTCATTCAGCAGTGAGTCTGTCATGTTAACTAAATAGCAGCTTTCTTGACAAAGTGCAGAGCATTAGCTGCTGCTAAGGCATGCTTTATTGATTGCTGTCGATTTTTACAAATTAAGTTTACTTCTACTGCTCCTGGCATTCAGTTGTAACTTAAATGTTTCATTAGTGAGGTAAAATTGAGGTTCACGAAAGCAAACCTTACCATACAGTTACTGGCTACTTTCTACAAGTTTATTATTCTAGAGCTCCAATGGAAGGAACCACTTTATCAGATGCATTGAAAAAAAAAATAGAGGCAAGAGGTTAATTATGTTGAATTGCTTTTTCAAGTAGAATTTAACTTTGGATGTTTCAGTCAATGATGTTGAGTATTGAGCTGAGGCAGAGTCTGGGCAGAAAGGCAAGTTGACCAATGAGTACACTAAAAAACTCGATAAGCTTGGTTTTAGCTCAGAGATTATTAAGGGAACTGAGAAATCATTAAATCTAGAAATGAGACCTAATAGAAATCAATGAGAGAACAACTATGGATATTTAATGAGCAGCACTGCATCATGTTCTCCTCTCTCCAGAAACAAACAATGAGATACTTGAATTTCTCTTTGAACAACAGTAAAAGTAGAATGTGAAAATAGCAGGGGGAAAGGTAATCCTTTGGGCCATGCTCTCAATAAATGATTTCTACGAGCCCTAATTAATTATCGGAGTAACTTGTGAAACAAGCTTATGTGAAACTATGGCACCATAAAATGTCTATTTAATTGTTAGCCCCAAACCACATCTAGATTACCTTGAAACTCTGAGAGTTCATTACTCAGAGTTATTGAAAAATTGCCAGTGTAATTTCATTATACTGAACACAGGATGAATGCTGCATGAGAACAGCTGTACTCCCGAAATCTGGGTGAGCAAGCTTTGTTAGGAACAATGTTGCTGTAGCATACTCATTTAGCTTTGGATACTTTGTAGGTAGATAGATATGTTATGGCTGCACTTCTGACTAATACCTTCTGATTATGTATTTGAAAGGAATAATCACCAGATCAGCAACAGGGATGAATGCTGGAAAAGAGAGGTGAGAAGGGGTGCACTCTGGAGCTATTTCAGATAGTATATTCTGTAAGGTGGATCCTCAGCCTGGACAAGAGATCAGGAGGCAATGGGAAAGCAGTGGAGATGTGAGGGCAGTTACACCATGTACCCTTCTGCGTGCAGCTTTGCAGGAGAACTGGGTTCCGTTAGTTGCCTCTGCTGCAACGGGAGAAGATACCAGCTTCAGCAATAAGCAATAAGTTGCCTGTATTACACTTATTTTGGATCATCTTGTTCATCTTGATGGTCTTTTGTCAGAGATCTGACATGGCTGTACAAGCATGGAAGAAATTTGAGTTTTGAGAAGTAACATCCATAGCAGCTATTCAAAACATGTTGGTCTTTGCCAGCACTTTCAGGTGGAAGCTTTCCATGTTGAATGGTCTGTGGTGTAAGGTTTGTTTTTTTGTTTGTGTTTTTTTTAAAAAATCTTTTCTTCTAACCTCCAAAATGCCTTTTGTACTAGATTGCTCATATTTCTTCCTTGGCTGTATGGTAGTTCATATGATTTGATTCTTATATGCATCTCTGAAGAAGGGCATCTATACATACCAGGATATTAAAATGGTACAGAATGGTACAGAATTGTACTTCTTTACTAGGGAAATCTGAATTTAGATGGTTATCTACAAGAGGTGGACAGAAGAGCCATGGTAACATCAAACACTGAGAGAAGAGGCTGTGATGAGCATTTTTTTTCTGATCAATATGACTATAATTAAGAACCAAGAAAACCTAATGTTTAGAGAAATCTTTTTTGTTGTAACTCCTTCCCCTTTCTTCTTTGACGTTAATTAAGGAAAAGGAAAGCTGGGAAGTGACTGGTGCTGAAAGGCCAACAGAATGTTGGCTGGCTTCTGCCTCAGTCAGCCACATTTGATCCCACACTCCCATTTCTGTGAGTGAAGCAGATGGCTGGGTCCAGGATTTTAGTAGAATTGCTCATGTTTTATGCTGGAGTGGGGCATTTGAGACTCTCCCCTGCAACAACACTGCTGGCACTGAAGGTTTCCACAGCTCCAGAACCGAAAGAAATATTTCCCTAAAGCATCTCTGAAGGAGTAGTGTCTAGTTAGTGCTTTATCACTAGCTCTTCAGCTCCATTCAGTCCCTCCTCATTTCTGTTAACATTTAACTTGTGTTTTCTGTTCTGTGTCTGGCACAGGGGTCTATTTTTTCTGCCAAAGCTATAATGCAGTATGTCTGGGAAGTGAGGGAGTAGCAATCTGATCAGGTTGAAAGTAATTGTCTATTGGTTTCTCTGAAGCATTTTACTTTCATTGAGAGTGTTGTGCATTTGTGGTGTAAGCAATTTATACACTTTCACACTCACTGGAAATTAATAGTCTTCATAAACATGAGGTGTTCTTGTTAACATGAATAGAATAGTTCCCTTATCAAGTAGCAACTTCTTAAACTTTGTATTGTGCATATTTGTGCTTTGTTTTCTCAGATGTGTTGTGTTCTTTGTCAGGAGTCAGGTGAAGAGTGCTGAAAACATGGGTGGTCTCATCAGCTTTGCAATTATGTCTGCCTTTGATGATACATGGGAAATAAATGTCCTCTAGGGGACAGGACAAAAATAATTCGACACTTGGTCTTCACCTGACCTTAGGACAGAACTGAGCTTTTCTTACCATTTCTGAAGCTGCCCCATAGCCCTGCATCTGGTGACACAAAAATGGTCCCTTATCTGAGCTTTGCTGTGTCAGCAATTCAGAGCACAGTGGTCAGTCCTGCAGGCATGTGCTAGCCCTGATATAAACTGAAATGTGTGCATATTTACCAGGTTATTAACTGTTTATCAGTATCAGGCATTTTTCTAACAGTTTGGTAATTGCTTGATCAAACTAGGAGTTTTAAAAGAAAATAAAGCCTTTTAATAGCATCACTATATATATTTTAGTATTCTTAGGAGGCTTACATCCATTAGCACAAACAACTGTCTTAAATCTTCCCAATATCCCTGTGAGGAAGTAAATTATTGCTAATTCCTAGCTGGATAACAGTTATCTTGCCTGTGATGCAGGTCCCCAAAAAGTATGTTTGTTTTTTCTTGCACAAGAGCCACAGATTTGCTGAGGAGGATGTTTTGAAGAGGCTGCCTGAAGGAAGAAATGCTGTTAGTACCATTCCAGGAAGCAATAAGCACCTTCATGAAAATAACTCAAGTCCCCATCCTTAATCCCTGCCTATCCTTTTTTATCTGATGGACTCAGCGAGAGCTGGAAGATCACAGTGTGGCTGAAAACAAAAGGGAGTTAACAAGATGTGACCAATCAATGGATAAAACAATAGGCAAAACCCTCCACGTTGTCTAGTGCCCAGGTGTCCTTTCCATGCACAGGTAGCCATGTGGATCGTGGTGAGTTTGCTGTGCTGCCTCACACTCGGAGGGCTGCCATCGGCAAATGGCTCTTGCCCATCCCAGTGCAGCTGCGCCTTCCACAGCCTCGGCGAAGGGACGAAAGCCAGGTATGCTGAGACCCTCTCCGGGGGTTGTTGCTCTTTCTCTGGGTGTTGGGGATTTTATTTCTTCTCCTCTGTAGGAATGCTCGGAGGAGAAAATATTGTGTCCAGACTTTGTTTCCATTATTTTTCCAGTTGCTGTGCGCTCCAGCTATATTTGCAGAGGATTAGCTTCAGAAAACACAGTAAGCTGATTTCAGAGAAAGCGTTTCGGCATCTCCTCTGTGAGAACAGAAGCGACATAATTACCGTTGATGCAGTGGCAAAAAGGGAATAAAATTTAAACAACATTATATTTTTTTACCTTTGTCCTGAAAATCCTGGTTTTAAGAATTTTATTCTGCTCTGCTGGTTTGTTGCCAAAGTGTAACTAGATTTGATTTATGTTGTGGCACCGAAAACGGCAATTCAATTTACTCAAAAAATCCTTCAGCTGGAGATTTTAGACAAAGCAATAGATTGTAGATGAAAATGAACCAAAAAAATAGAAAATTTAACAAAATTGTCTTCTTTTAACACTTTTTAACTTCTTTTAACAAAAGAAGTTAATTCTCAGACTGGAAACCTTCAGTCAAAAAAGAAGACAAGACCAGAAGGATGTCCGTTTTTGAATGCAATGCCATACTATTTCTCTGGAAGACTGTTATAAAAGATTTCTTCTGAAGGGTAATCACAAAGTAATTGTCTGACTTAATGAAATAAAGGCTACATTTTTATAAGGTGCAGTTCACAGTACAGGGTGTTTTGTGACAGAGATGCATTATTTGCAAAATCCTTTGGAATAAATTTTTTCTAGACAAGAGAATAGTGCTGAAATGAAATATTTAGGATCCCCATGAAATAGATCTACTTTCTGATTGCTTTTATGGTGCTAGAGATTTAATACCAGAAAGTTTCCCAGTAAGAAGCATGGTAAAGACACAAGTAGTCTGCATTTGTTTAAAGGGAGTGCAATAGTGTGAGAGCCAATTATTAGTTCATAAATGTCACAGTTCCCAGGGGAATTTCCTCTCAGTGACTGGAAAAAGCTGTTGTGCATTTTAGTAAGATACATAATAATGTAAATATCCATTAGTCTCTTAAGGAGCATAATGCCACCTTTTTTTTTCTTCATTATGATTCATATTTCTCTCTAGCAGAAGGAGATCATCCCATAGATTAAATGTTTAGTGTTCACTGACATAGTTTAGGGAAACTGTGAGGAGCACACTGCTTTAATGCAATGGTGTTTCTGTTAGCAACTGTTTTGTGTCATGACTACATAAAAAAAAAAGAAGTTTTATTGAAAGAGGATTTCTGGATTTTTCTTACTTGATAGATTTTTCTCTTCCTCAAAATCTCAACTTTCAGCTGAGGAAAGGCAGAATTTAATGCCACAATAAAAGTGTTGGATGCAAGTAATATACTGTGTTTTGATTATAAATTAACAATTTAACTGTAGGCCCAAATAGCAAACTCTGGGAAGTTTGCATGAGCAGTTCTGTGATGTTACATATTTTTGTTAACAGTAGAGAAATAATTGCTTTCACCCAAAACCAATCTTGTTTTGGCAGCTTTGTAATATTCTGTTTCTAGAGACAGTGTAATAAAAAACATCACTGGACTGATCACGTTACATTTCTTGACGTATCTTGTTTAGCGTGTGGAGTAGAACACACCTATCTAACCTGACACCTTTAGCAGGTGGCTTGTTATTTTGTTAAGAACTTGCCTTCCTCTCCTCAGTAATAGGCAAATTAAAGTGCAGTCTGAGAGACCTGTTTTGTCTCCCTTCATTTCTCATGGCTATCTACAATCCCAAGTCATCATTTTTTGTATGAAGGCTACAAAAATGCAACATAGACTTTTCACGCTTTGACTGCTAGAGACTAGAAATGGGAAGAATGATTAAAACACATAAATCTGCCTTGCTTTCAGTATAACATTTTCCAAAGAGTTCATTTTCAGTGCTTTCACTCTCATAACTATACATGCCTGTGGTGCAGTGATTGCTACACACCTTCCAGACTACTTCGCAGTAAAGCAGAACTTGCTCTAGTGTATTTCCAGTAGTTGTTAGCTGATTTTCTTATCTTCTTTTCTCAAACCAAAGATAATGTGTCATATTTAATCTATATAAATTCTTGCCCTCTGACATGTCAGTAAAGCTTCTTTTTGTATGGCTTTTATTGTTCAGTTTATGGATCCTTTTAACTTACAGTAGAATCCTCTGTTGTGCACAAATGTTGTCACTGCTGTCTATCATAAGTACTCTAAAGAAAATTGAAGGCAAAAAATAACAGGAATGGGCCAGATTCACACTCACATCACTCCAGGAGAGGCACAACACTGCAATCTCTGCAGTTAGAAGATACATATGAATGACTGCAAATTCATGTACTTATGGTGATGATGTAAAGATCAGCAGCAAGTAAGAAAGGACATTTGATGTTGTTAAAAAAAAGAAAAGCAGATCGAAATCTTGCATTAAAATAAAGTTTCAAAATCTTTTCAAAGTAAAAGGAAGTCACACTTTCCCTTGTCTTTCCTCACCAGGACAGTGCTGTGTAATGACCCAGAGATGACCCTCCCTCCTGTGAATATCCCTGTAGATACGATCAAGCTTCGGATAGAAAAGACAGCCATTCGCAGGGTGCCAGGAGAGGCTTTCCATCTACTTCACAGTCTGGAGTACCTCTGGATGCCTTATAATTCCCTGGCCAGCCTCAGTGGGATCAGCTTCAAGGGCCTACATCGTCTGCAGGAGCTGAGGCTGGATGGGAACAACCTAATATCATTCCCCTGGGAAACCCTGGCTGGCATGCCACAACTAAGGCTTCTGGATTTACACAACAATGAACTTACCTCGATCCCTCCGGATGCTGCTCGTTATGTCAGGAATATCACATACCTGGATCTGTCTAGCAATAAACTGATGACTCTTCCTCAGGCTCTTATTGCCACCTGGGCCAACCTCCAGGCTGTTCCCTACTTCCCCAATGATAACTCCAAGATCATCCTAGGTAAGAGAAGTGCCTATCACTTTGCAGAGGGCATAATGTTAAGAGCTCCTCATCTTGCGGCATTTTCACCCACTGTGGTTACCATAACAAGTACACTGCTATTAAATTAATACCTCATATAAAGTGTGTAAGTTCATCTACATATTAACCAACTCACCTCAGGTTCATCACAGCCAGCTTATTACACCATAAATTTGATCACTTGCTTGAATCTTTGTAGCACAAAACTGGTGACTCTTGCTCAAGGCACTTTATTTATTGACACTGCCATTTTGGACAGAAATACAAATATGATTAGAGCTCTTCATCATTCATGTCCTCTTTTCTAATAACACTTAGTATGGAATCAACCCATTTTAAGCAGCATTACTTAAAAGGATGGATATTTATTATGTCCAAATTAAAGAGGACTGAGCATAAAATCTGGGTCAGGACTGCCAGTTTGTCTCTTCCCAGAGCCTTCTTTATCTGTTCGCATGGAATTAAACCCTAGTCTACCCAAACCCACCAAGATAGTGCTGCTTTGAAGGGTAGCTATATAGCTACAAAAATCCCATTTTTGGTGGCAATTCCAGACTCCTCAGAGGTATGGCTTTGGGTCAATTGTCCAATTTTGTGTCAGCATATTACAGCTGACTCTCAGTTGGAGTATTGTGAAGTGAGATTTTGAGCACATTTACTAGTTCAGGGTAATACTTAGTCTTTTAGCCGTCGTGCACTGGTTCAAATCCATGGCAGGTTGATGATGTTTCAGAGTTGTTGCCATTTGCTGTTTTCACTTGCCATGAGCTGATCCAGCTCCACTGACTGTGCTTGTTTGGAGTGCGTATATCTGCGTGTACTGCCTCTACAGCCATGGATGTGAGTTCAGGCACTTGCTGATAACCTTATCAGAGACACTGCAAGTTTCCTCACTTTAGCAAGTACTTGTCGCTCTTTGTTCCCTTGATAAATTTAGGGGACTAAAGTTTTTAAAGAAGGATTGCTGTGGAAAGAGATGTGAGACTTAAAAAAGATACAAAATGCCACCTACAAGGCTTTTAGTGTCCTTAGCAGATGTTGTTTAAGGTTTCATTAGCATGAGGAGAGGAGCAGGTGTTTCATTACCCTGTTTTGCCAGATGCAGTAACAAGTTCTTTAAGCCAAGGCTGGCAGTTGGGGATTGCCCATTTCACTGGTGGCAAGACACTGTCTAGATCATACTTTTTTCTTTTTATTTTTTTAGAGTCAAGTTAGATGTGAAAATGTTATTCCATTCAATATAGATTAAGAGAGTGTTTTATCAAGAAGAACAGATTGTGCCTTTATGCTTGTGGCCAACCTGAATGTTTATGTATCCAGCTGTGCATAGCCTGATTGTGCCAGGATCCTAAAAAGTTAATGTAGCCAAAGGAGTATAATGTTAAAATTAATGCAGTAATGTATAGACACTCCAGCTTCTAGGTCCTATCCTGCTGACAACCATAAGGAGCAGGTAGATAAAATGCATGTCCCTCACAGGAACAGTAGGAGAACACAGCTGCATCTTTATGTTTCATTCTGCTTATGACAGTTTCTCATGGAGGCACAAAAAATCATGAATAACGAAGAGTTAGTCCAATCCATTCCTTTATCTGAAGTGCATCTGTGTGACTGCTTTTCAGAGCTCTTGCTTGTAGACTACTTCAAGAAGAAGTAATTGCTGTGGTAAATTGCTGGCTGTGCCAAGGATGCAAGCTTTTCCACATGAGGATTGCCACATGGGCCCATGGAACTGTGCTGTGCAGGGAAGCAAATGGCTTACCAGGGCTTTGAGGGTGCTGCAGCATCAGCTGGAGTTGGGGCACCCGTCACATAATCTGGGATAAATTGTTATCTAGTGCATGAGGTCAGAAGAAAGCTGCAAAGAAGTATGTTAGCAAAAATGTCATAAAACCTAAAACAACAAAGCCAAGCTGAACTTTCATTCTTTACTTAGAGCACTTCACTTTAACATATTAATTTATAAGATTTGACCTCCTGCCAACACTCAGGACTTTCAAGCCTTGTTCAAGCCCAGGGAAGATGATATGGAGTGGCTTCAGAAGAAATTTTCCAGCAGCAACTTTAAAACAGTTTATTTGAGGCCTCAGGGACTTTTGATCAACACTGTGTTTCTGTTGACTGTAGCAAATTCAATCAGCCCTTTGATGCCGATGGAGCCTTGTGGTGCTCCGTCTGTGCATATGTCAAAATTTGGTTCTTGCTGGAAAGCCTGCACAACTCCTGCTGCAGGCCTCCAGGGCCCAGCAAGGGTGGGCATTGTAGGGTGGGCAGCTGTTGTTTCCTCCTGCCAGGAATCAAGGGAATATTAGTACTCTTTACTTTCAGGCAGGTGCCACCCCCAAGGCATGTCCCTGGGCTGCCTGTGGAAAAGAGGAGGTGAAGCCCCCCTTAGAGCAAGCAGAGCTCACTCCTGTGGCAGGCAGGAGTCCTGGGAGCTGTGCTCCTGACTTAGGCTTCAAATATATGCCAGGAGTTAGATGGTATAAATGTCCCTATCGCCAATTCTGCTAACTAAAATCATTAGAGATCGCAAACTGTCCACAGGACAGCTGGATGGGAATGTTTGTAAGTAGGATGGCACAGATTTGACCAGAATGCAGCAACTTTTGTTCATGGATATGCACTGCTCTAGTTCCAAATTTGCTTTTTCAGTACTGTTGTCACAGGTCTATTTTTAACAGAATAATATCTCTTTTTTTTTCAGCATTTGAGTTCAGTAGGTGCAAACTAGGATAACAGAATAAAAAGAAAGAGACACATTCCAGGACTCTGAAACAGGAGTGTGCTATTCAATAGACCCTTTTCTGTATGTATATTCTTAATATAGTTATTGTCTATTTATGTTATTTTATGTACCATAACAGGAATACTCTTCAATTTAATCCTTAAAACAGTACTTTCATCTTATCCAGGGTAAATTAGCATTTCAGGAAAAACAATTGATTACCAAACTAATGAAAATAACTTAGAATAACAGGGCTGGAAGAGAACTATTACAGTCAAGTAGGATGACCCATGAAAGTCAGCATGACAATATGGCTAACATTTTAATAATGTTCAGTGAGAAGAATTTCCTGGCATGTCTAGGGAAGAGACTTCATAGTCTCCTCATACCAAAAAAATGCCTTCGCGCATGGCTACTTGGGTTTTTTTCATCCTGGAAACAAATTTGTTTATAATAAATTCTTGTTTTGCTTCTTTATGTGCATAAATTGAAATGTTTTCATGATATGAATAATGCTGCTTTGAATTTAAAGAATATGATTTCAGATCCAGATTTTGAGATAATTTAGCAACCCACATTTATTCCTTCTACTAACTGACAACTACGAGATCCATCAGCTCAGCCAGCAGCAGTGGAGGGGCTGTTGGGACACCCCCCTACCCTGCACAAACACAGGCAGTTCTTGCAGAGCAGCTTGAAAGCCTACCACAGTTTGTCCTGCTAAAGAATAGGAACAGAAATGGCAGAAACAAAAGGCGCTGTTGGAGTGACTTAGTGCTCTGATTTCTTTTGACAGGCTTGCAAGACAATCCTTGGGTATGTGACTGCAGTCTGTACGAAATGGTCCATTTCCTGAATTTCCAGTCTCCCAACATAGCGTTCATCGAGCCCAGGCTGAAATGCTCCACCCCCCGGAGCCTTGCAGGAGTGTTCTTCAGCCAAGTCGAGCTAAGGAAGTGTCAAAGCCCCGTTGTACACACATCTGTAGCCAAGGTGAAGACCATCCTGGGCAGCACTGTGCTGCTACGATGTGGGACAACAGGGGTTCCCATTCCTGAGCTCAGCTGGAGAAGAGCCGACGGGGCTCAACTGAATGGCACAGGTGGGCTTGGTTTAAGCTTTTCTGGTACACATGGAATGAGTGAGGGAGACCTGTACCTCTATTTTCTACAGACTGTTTAGCAAATGGAAGCTTCTATGATAATAGATCCTCCTGCTGATGAAAGAAAATGGTGCAAGATTAAGATTCACTGTAGTTCACAATAGTACCATGCACAATCCACTATTACATTGTGATTTTCTATAGATCATAAAATTACTTACATATCGTTGCAAATATCATCAAATAAATGTGTATTATCATGTGTAAAAAGTTGGTCTTGCTTTTTCATAGTAACTGTGGTGGTGAGACAAGTCAAGGGGTTTTCTGCAAATCTGTTGGAGCTGAAGAAATGAAATATGTCCAACTGTAGCTAGAGCTGTTTTCAGTTAGTTAGTTATTCAGTCACTGACAAGGGTTTCCACTCAATTATTCTATGGGTCTTTGAGACTAATGAATAGCTACTGTTAATCAGTTTGCAAATATCTCTCTCAGAGAGATGTCTGATGTGAATTCAGCTGGGATTCAGATCTGCTGTAGAAGAAAGAAAAGGTTGCAAGCATGCATTACTGATATATTAAAAGACAAAAAAGCCACTAAACTGCTGGAGGATAGAATACTGCTATGACACTGTCTCCAAAAATTATTTATTTCTGATAGATTGACAAGATCTCTCAGGAAAAAACTCTGTGGGAGAAACACTGGCCACCTAGTCTGAGCACCTCTTCTGTGCTCACCCTTCTTGTGGAAGAAGTCCTTAAGCAGCCTGGTTTTGTGACTGATCATGTTTTCATTTCCATTTACAGGAATATTTGGAACTAAAATTGTAATGTTGGCCCTTTAATGTGTGGGGAATTTAGGGAAAAAACCTTTGCTGTACTGAAAACAATCGTCCTTAGCTTTTTGCCCTAGAGATTTTAGGTCAGGACCTGAGTCTTTATCCCTTCTACTTCCCCATAATACTACTGTATCCCAGCCCTGGTCCTGACTGTCACAAAGGATCTAAACTCAGCAGATAAATTGCTAAGTATGGGATCTGATCTTTAAAGGGTTACAGAGCTCCTTAGTGGAAAGAACAGGGAAGAGAGCATTTTTTTTTTCACAGCAGTAGAACCACTTGTACTAAATATCATTTTTTGGGATCTGCACAAGTCATTGCTCTGTTGTGCATGGTGTGCAGGATATAGCAGAGCTGCTCCTCATAATGATAATGTCTACCTGTCATACTGTGAACATCCCTCCTACACTTGAAAGAAAGACACCACGAAAAAAGAAAACAAAAAACAGAGAATGATTTCCTGAAAGGCAATGCTGAGTTTACTTTGAGCTACAACTGAGAATGATGTATTTTGTGCCCCATTAAATCAGATGTTAGCACCATTCAATAAAAAGTTGGCTGAAAAGATACATTATTTCTCAGCAATGGCAGCTTCTGTGACAATGCTATAATATGATCATTTGAAATGTTGATGTTCAGAACAGAAAGGAGTGAGAAACAGCCCACAGTCTGCATGTATGGGGAATTGCCATAGGTATACCCATAGCTTTATGTTTTTTAATATACCCAGTCAGTAAATAATTAAATAAGTAACTTCTGCTATCTTTTATTTCACTGCCATTGGAACATGACTTGGTTGCCAAGGCCAGATCCTGACCCCATGAGGGCTTGGGAAAAGTTTACATTCTGTCTTACCCTTGCTTTTCAGACATCTCCCTAGTTTACCTTTCAGTGGGAAAGGGCAGAGATAGTACATGCTCATCCTAAGGAGGTTGGTTAAATAATGAAGGTGCTTTGCCCTTCTGCATGATCCCAAGTATTTTTTTTCCTGCACAAATAGAAAAAGGCAATAAAAGCTAGTTTTAGCCTCCAGGTAAACCAAGAGAGAAAATCAACACTCAGCTGTGTACATATTATTCAGTGGTAAATGATCCAACCTGTATAAAAGCCTGCAATAATTTAGCAGTGAAAGGGATATTATTTTTCAACTATTTTTCCATATACTCTAGACTAGTCCATATGTAGTTATTAGAATAAAATCTTCACTGTTTGTATTTTCTGTGCCTCACAGGACTGCATCTAATGTTCAGACAGATCATGTTACTGCCTGCTCCTTCCACTCTTTTAAGTATTGTATCTCCGTAAGAATTTTTAACCTTTTTTTTTAATGGAAGAACCTTTCCTGTCATGTTTTCAAACCATACGCCAGTTTGGAGGAAATAGCACCAAATGATTCACAGTCATTAATTTTGAAGCAGTTTCAATCCCAACATAACCTAATTTTAGGGTTACTACTCTTTTCTTGGCTTTGTTTTTTGATTTTGTACTGTTCTTGGTAACAAACAGAAATGATGATTCTACTGTATCAAGCAGATATTTGGCTGATGGAATCTTAATATTTTACAAGCGTTATTAGTTCCATTGATTATGGCCTATTTATTTAACATCTTTCCTACCTTGCAGTTCACCAAGAGATTTCCAGTGATGGGATGAGCTGGTCTATTCTGGGCCTGCCTGTAGTCTCTTACCTGGACTCTGGAGAGTACATCTGTAAAGCAAAGAATTTTCTGGGGGCAACAGAGGCATTCATATCTCTCATCATCACAGACTCAGAAAGCACAGATGACCCTAACTCTAATGTCAAAGGTGCATGGAATGGGAAGGCGAGCGGGATGGAAGCAGCTGCCTACAATGACAAACTAGTAGCAAGGTACGTTATCACCACCTCCACTGTGCCTACCCTGGGAGCTGGAGTGGGCACCGGAGAGGGTGTCCTCCTTCCAGATGTGGAACAAGACAGCAACCCCAGAAATTTGCTGGTGAGCCCACCCACTGGTCAGCAGGAGCCAGAGCGAATGGTGAGGTCTGTCAGGGTGATAGGAGACACTGACCAAAGCATCACCCTGGCCTGGAAGGCACCTCTGGCAAAGAACACGACAGTTTTCAGTGTCCTTTATGCCATCTTTGGAGAGAGGGACATGCGACGCATCAATGTGGAGCCAGGGAAGACCAAGGTCACCGTTTATGGGCTGCTGCCAAAGACCAAGTATATCGTGTGTGTCTGTGTGAAAGGACTGATCCCCAGGAAGGAGCAATGCATCATATTTTCCACAGATGAAGTTGTCAGTGCAGGAGGGACCCAGAAGCTCATCAACGTGGTTGTCATCAGTGTGGCCTGTGTCATTGCTGTTCCTCTGACACTGGTGGTCTGCTGCGGAGCACTGAAGAGGCGCTGCAAAAAATGCTTTGTGCGAAAACCCAAGGAAATTCAGGAATCCTATGTCACCTTTGAAAGCCTGTCTCCTGGGGCCAAGGCAAAAGGCGTGGAAGGAGAATACTTGACTAGACACACTCCTGATGAGTCAAACAGGCTGCTGTCTGCCCGGTCTAGCGTGGACTCAGAAGCAATACCAAAGATAGAGGGACAACCCAATGAATACTTTTGCTGATAGTAATTAGGCTGATTGTCATCTTGCCAGATGGAAATCATGTGGCTGTATATATCACTCTGTGCTCCAGCCCTGCAGGCCACCCTGTCAATGCTTCTGTCTCCAACATGTTTTGGAAGAGGATGCAAGGGGATAGGTGGTGCCCAAGCTTTACAGGAACATGCCAATTGGGCTTCGCTGTTTTGTACCCAGTCAAAAGCTTCTGTGATAATGGCCTCAATCTGCTGGACTATGTTGTTTTTCCTGTAAAATGAAGTGTGCACACTAAGTGTGAGGATACTAAGCAACATTTCTGAGTGTGTTATTCTTGCTGTTGTTTATTACCTGCTCTGCAATATCCTAAATCACTAGAGATGCACAGCAGCCCTTTCTAATATGTTCAATGTAATAACATCTCCATTATGAATTCATAGAAATGTGCAAAGGAGATAGAAATTAAAAGATGAAACCAAATCCACTCCTAAGAATCATAATAGAGAGCATTTTCTAGTTGCATTTTGGCCCTGAACATTGTTCTCAAGATATTGTTGAAAAACAGTACAGCATAGATCCTTCAGTATTAGTCCTAGCTGGCATGTTTTAGCTGTATTGTAATTAGTAGAGTATGTTTTATATCAGCTATGCCAGTTAAAAAAAAAGTCATACAATAGCCTACTTTGCACATTGTGTGTGGTGTTGTAATGCTTTGTAATCATACTGGAAAGCCTACATTAGACAATTTTACAAAAATCTCCCAAACCAGCTCTGTCATTGCTGCCTATGGCCCTGGCAAAAGTGATGAAGACCCACGTGGTCAGCCAGGCACTTATTACTTGGTCATGGAAATAACTTGCTCCATGCAGAGCAGAAGAATGTGATGCTGTGGCAGATCACTGGCCATGCACACATTGGCCATACCTGACTACAGACCCAGCGGTGGTAGAGGCTCATGGCAGACTTTTAGATTTCAAACATTTAACAGGTTCAAGAACCCTGAAAAAATGCAGTCTAATATTCATCTAAATGTACTTTTATAATCAGGATGAGCTAATCAGTCATTTAAATCCTCTAGCTTCACTGGAATATGAATCTAAGTGCTTATCAAAAAGTCCTTCACCGATGTATAATTTTCCATTCAAGTCCCTCATGTAGTAATACTGTATATAACATTTTTCTCTATAATAAATATTATACATGAAGAAAATTATACATGTTCTGCCAAATGTTGAATAGGAAAGATAGAGCCTAGTTGAAATGGTAATGGGTAAAGCTTGCTGAATTATTTTGAAATGTGTGTTTGTAAATATATTGTAAGGACCTCCACTCACATTCTGGATGTGTATGTACAGTGTGGTTAACAAAATTCACTGGTTGGAAATAGTCCTGTATGGATTTTGCAATTCCTTGTACAGAAGGAATTGCTGTACATCAGATTGCTTGGCTTGATGGAAAAAAACATCTCTACATAAATACTTGCAACAGGGGTACATTACAGCAGTTTCTGATAGGAGTCCCTGTATTCCTTATAGTAATGATAAAGAACTTCTCTTGTATTGGGAATTTGTCAATCCCTGTATAAAATAATGCATGCTACTTCTATCACTGGACTGCATAGATTTCTAGGTTTGCAAATAACGATTTGTAAAACTATGTGTTTTAAAACAACAGATTAACTGATGAAATATGTGGTATGTCATGTGGTACTTATTTATAGAGTTGCATTTCTCAGCATGATTTTTAGAGTCTCTTTCTAAGGTATAACAAAAATATTCTTCAAGTAGCAGTTTTTGTGATGAGTTGCAAGGATTGCTGTTTATAAGACTGATTCCTGCTCACCTCTGTAGCTGTAGCACTAGGATGTGCAGATATCAGCTTGCCATGGCCCTGGATGGGTAAGCTCCTGAAGAATCAACATTGTCCTAAAGTTCTCCTGTGTTGAACTGCATGGACCAACTGCCCAGGGACTTTCTTGTAAGTCAGGATTGCAGGAGCTGCCTGGGAACCAGAGGTATACTTTTCATCTGCCTGAAGACACGAGCTGGATAATTTGCCACATCCAGCCCTGGTGAGGAGCAGCTCTCACCTGCTACAACACATGGTCTGTGAGTTGGCAACGGAAGAGGCACCATCTGGACCAGGATTGTTGTCCTTTCCTTGTGAGGAGGGAAGGATGGAGGGATCATCCTGTGACATTCACTGTGGATGTGTTACAGACTCTATTGGATATTTTTTGCACTTTGAATAAATAGTGATCCCAAGTAGAATAAACATGATTTTACTTTTGTCTTTCCTGTGACTGTTCTCACTGTCTCATAGGTGAGGCATCACAGTTTTTCATCTCAACTGCTGCTGCTTCAAAATAAGCCTTTCTCTCTACTGCACTGGTGATTCACACAAGACAGTCAGTAGGTAGAAACTTGTAGAAGCTCTGTGTCATCTGGTGTCTGTCAGAGGAGAAACCCTATGCTTGCTAAACTGAAATTTCAAACCATTAAGCAAACTGATTTTTCTGCTGAATGTGACTTCAAGACTCTGGGCCGATTTTCAGTGGTATCAGACATGTAAAGATAAATACCTCGCTGGATTTTCTGTTGCTGTTGTAATGAAAGGGCAGTTAGTTTCAGCAGGGTAAGGAGAATATTCATCCCTGCAAACAATTTCTTTTTTGGTTAAAGTCAGTTCTCACAAACCAAAATGAACATCTGAATATCTTTTGGAATTACTACATTTTATTTATTTTTTTTGTTGACACTTTGTTCTGTTGAGTTTTCTTTTTCTTGGAAAATATTTGCTCCATCAATAATCTCTTTGTGTCAGGTTTTGACCAATATGTTTCTTTTTGGGATCTATTTCAAATATTTTGGCACTATTAAGCAATGTATTTTGGAATCTCTTTGAATATAATGTTCTCTACGATTACTATTTTAAAATTTCTTCTCAGATGAGTATTGGACCGTGTCAGGAACACTTATGAATAAAGTAAAGAAGTTTGCACCAGCTGCCTGGGCTGAGCACTTTTGAGAGCAATATGAGCTTCTCCTTGATGGGCATTGCGTGTGATATATATAAAAAACAAGTGTCTCCTTCCAAAAAGACAGTGTCTTTTGGTTCTTATTTTGGAAATCAGAATAGTGTAAAATTTAAAAAATAAAGATAAGGTTTAAAAGAGAAGGTAATAATCTTTTAAAAATTAATCCAAATAGATTTGAACTGTACCTAAAAGTTTTTATTATTTAATTTGCTTAAAAGGATCTGCTACAAAGTCACTATCAAAATAAGGGAAGTGAGCAGAATATAAATGAAATACTGTGCTCAAAGAGGTTAAAATTGAGTACCGAAAGTAGTTGAAGTACAAAAAGAGATGTAAAAACATATGTTGAGTCTTTGAGGTACGTTTTTCCAAACATCCTGAAAAATGTCTAGGTTGCCCACATAAAGGCTAATATTGGCTCTGAATTATAAAGTCTCTGCAAATATTTCTAATGCCACGAATGCAAAGTAATGTTCAGGCTGATCAACATCTTATTTCCACAATGTGATTTAAGCATGTTGGAAGGTTGTAATTGCAGTAAGTGTGGTAACTTTTACATTTATTTCTATGTATCCAGAAAGAGTAGGCTAGTCTCTAAATGATAAAATAATACAGGAAACAAAAATGTGCATAGACATAAATTTGAGGGGAAAAAAGAACAACTCAAAAGTGTCAAGAAAGACAGTAAAATATTTTTCAAGATATTTTAAAAAATGAATGAACATTGAAGACTAACTTCGAAAGTATTCCAATGGTAAAATAAAATCCAAAGATCAAAAAGGCCCTGAAGAAGCTGATGTCAAAGTCCCTCAGTGTCAGAATTGACTGGGAAAGCCTGTACAGTTTCAGGTTGTATATAATCAGTAGTCATTCCTGCACTTCTATGGCTCAGTGTGAGCTTCACTAGCTCTAAAGTACACAAATAGAAGACAAAAATTTTTGCCCAAAGCAGAGGGAAAGAATTCTTTCCCATTTCAATTTCCTATTTCTCAAAATTATGAATAAATATTTTAGCAAATGCCAGCAATGGTTCAGATAGATGAGAAATAAGGGTGTACACTCAAGTAGAAGGAGTTTCTCAGAGCAGCAGCAAGGCTTGGAGTGGTGCCCGTGTTTTCCAAAAACCAAAGCTATTGTGTAGACCAAGCTACTATTTTGTGGGCACATAGAGTGAAAACTTGGATTTAACAAAACAGTTGCCTACTGGTGGTGATATGGGGCTGCTGGAACCACAGTCACAGCCCACAGAAGGATGTTTGTCCTTGCCTCCTGGTTTCAGCACGGGAAATTGACTCTGCTCCTGCCCTGAGGCACTTGAGTGAGAAACAAAGCCTTTCCTTCCCTGTGGAGGCTGAAGAGTGTGGGTTGTGCTCCTTTGTCAGCTCTCCGTGGGGCAGGAACCCTGGCAGAGACATTGGGTTACTCAAAAAAATTGAGGAAAGACTGGCAAGTTTGTACAGCTGCTGTTGTTGTTGGAGGCTTGTCAAAGGAACATCTTATTTACCTATTTTCATATCACCTTCCTCTTTTTCAAAGTTGCTTGTTCAAGCCTGTCCCATTTGGTGCTACATAGAATCATAGAATGAATAAGGTTGGAAGAGACCTCCAAGATCATCAAGTCCAACCTTTGACTGAACACCCCCATGCCGACTGAACCATAACATTAAGTGCCTCGTCAAATCATTTTTTAAACACTTTGATAGATGCACTGTATCTGAAACACCCAACTGCAGCCTTCAACTCTTAACATCCTGCCCAGCAGGGATTCCTGACACTGAAAGCCCTGGCAGAGGGAATAATTGTAAAGCATCAGCCTAGAATTGATTTCTTAGAGGCCTGCGTGTGCCTGTCATTTCAAGATGCAGTTTGACTCCCTTGCCATAGCTGGGAGCACACAATGGGTGTCTTTTTGGCGTTTGCTTTGGCAATCAACACAGCCTCTTAAACTCCACTTTCCATGGATTAGCAGAAAATGTCTCTATGGAGATTTATTTTGACAGCTTGGGTTTTAGACAGCTTGTTCTGCATTTTGGCTTTGGCCAGCATGCCACATGATGTTAAATAACAGCTGAACTGAGTGGACATCTGCTGTCACAATAGTGACCATTAAATTTACAACAACGCATAAACTGAGCTGAATTAAAAAGGCCAAAAAATCCCACTCCAGTAGAGAACATAAACATAATGGCTGTGGTTAACACCGGGGAATATTTTCCTTTACTTCCCCCCCACCCCTTTCTTTTCCTTAACCCCTTCTCTCTACCTTAGAGATTCCCTACCCACTAATTCATCTGATTTTGATAAGTAATTCACCACTAGTCTCTCAGGTTAATAATAAACCTTCTGAGTATGCTTGGAGTTTGGAAATATTTAGATAAATGGCCTCTCAAGCAGGAAGTAAATATCAGCCTGAAAACAGTCAGAGCATTGGCCCACGGTATTAACACCATGGTCTGAAAAGCCATTTTCCAGCCTTGTAGAAGATAGGTGGGACTGGGAGGAATTCCATGCAGGAAAAGGAAAAAACCTGCAATTATTTTTTTCTTTGTCTGTTAAGCAAATCTTTTTTTTTTAAAATTAATATATTTCTAACATAGAACAATGGATATAATTTTATGTGCTGCATCCCAAGATATGGGCATCCTGAACCTGTTCTGTGCTCAAAGATGTACATGGAGGGAAACTTGCTAGTAGTTTTTACTCTATAGAAACCTGTTAATAAAAAGCTTTTTATTTTTCATGAAAGATTTTTTGAAGATATGACTTAGCTGCTACATACTTTAAGGCCTTAAAAGCCTGAAAATGAATCCCTCCTGCTGCCCCACCTAGTGCAGCTGAGACAACCAAATCCTCCCAACCCAGCAGCCTTGCCGAGGGCGTGTGTGCAGCTCACTAAGTGGGTAGTTTTCCATCACATTTCCCTCAAATCCCATGCACTCATGGATTTCTTTATTCCTCGTGAATACCTGGCCAGGATGACTGAACAAGCCAATGATCTGGGTGGACTTCAGCCATTTATCCCATCACAGGAAGGCATCCCATCACCTCTAAAGCTGAACACCATGAAGACACTGGTTTTCTTCTGCCTCTGCTGAAGGCCCTGCAGCTCACACATAGGCAAACTCCAGGATTTGCTCCTGACACCCTGCTGTTTTCTAGTTAACTACGTCATAAGTAGTTTACTACTGTTATTTCCAATTACACTAAAGTGTAAAATTATAAAATTATTATTATAAAATAATAATATAATTGTTTTATTAGGGAATATTTTCACAGCCGACTATAGAAGACCAAAGGCACTGGTGACTGTGGCACTTGTCTCCCCAGAGGCCCACACCCATTCTGAGTGAGCATGGGGATCCCTGAGGCCCTCTGCTTCAGTGGCTGACAGATAACTGGGATGGGGACATCCTCCCATGGCAGCTGCCACTTTTGCTTCTGCAGCATTCTCAGTTAAACCAGCCAGTCCTGCTGATGAGTGTCCCCTCTGCTGCTTATGCTACATGGAAAATGCATAAGGAGTGTCTGCCTTGGCTGATGGGGACTATAGTGGAGCCACTCTCACTGCAACAGCAACATCTTCACAAAGCAATGTCCCCAGTGGCCATCACCCCCCAGGTGGGGGATTTATAGCTGCTGCATCTGCCGTACTACAGACTAGCAGCCTTTTGCCTTCACTCCTGGCTCACTAACGTGTTTAAATGCAGGGCAGCTGTTGAAAAAAATCACATATTGCACCACGGACAAATAAGGAACATTTTAACCCATAAAAAAATCCCATATGCTCATGGTTAGATGCCAGGAACAGCAGGAAATAACAGCCCCCTGTACAGGCCCACTACTCATGGTCTGCTGCTTACACATGGGAGACAGTCACAAAGCACTGTATCAGTCCCCAGCAGTTTCCTCACCAGTCCATTTTGCTGATTAGCCATGAAATAAAAACTCCTGTTGATTTAAACACTGCAGAATCAAGTCTGTGTCTTCTGTAGGTTTACAGTAGCTATGCTATTGCACACACCCTAAGAGCCATGTATAGATGTAAGCCTATAAATACTTTCCTATTCAGGTCCCACAGGTCACAGGTTAAGTAGATTCAAGCTAATCTTGCTTTGTGACCCAGCAATCACACATATGGGCAGTGAGGTGCAGCCCCTTTCCAAGGCATTCTCCTCTGCAAGCTGCAGTGAAGCCCATCCACACTAGATGGCTCCAGAAGAACACATAACTCCTTGGAAATCTTAACTGAAACCTATTAATTTGGATTAAAAAAGTAAAAATAAATTTGATTACTCAGAATCCCTTCTCATAGAAATACTTAGTTTTTCAGGGTGACTGAAAGTCAGTCAGCACGTCTTAGGGGGAAGCCAGAGAACAGCACTAAAATTTTATATTTATATGAAAGATGTTGACTTCCAAGATACTCTTTTCTCAGAGAAACCCACAGACCAGCCACAGCTATGCTGCTATTTTCATTACCAATATGTAAGGGTTGAGTTAGTGGGGAAGGGAGGGGTGGAGGTTTTTTTGAAAGAAAAAGGTGCCATACTCGTTTCCATGACATAACATCTATGTTTGAGGAGCAGATTTTGTGCTCACCATGAGTACACATGAGGTGGGCAGGGTTTGGGTCTGGATGAATTGTTCAATACAGCACTATTCATTCACTATGACAAATTACAGCTGTGAAGTCTGGCCCTTACTGCACTGTTCTGCCTTGATAAATGACATTAAAATATAGAAGATAGAGACAGAATTCTTGAAATAAGAAAAAAAGTAATTAGGCCTGGTTGACTACTTGTAAGGGCTTGGCAACAGAAGCGGTTTTGGCTCCATCTTCGTGTTAGCAGCCAAATAAATATGTCTCTCAGAATCCTCTCAGCTGGAGGATAAATGCCAAAAGTGGTCCCAGGGGTGATTTTTAGCACTTCGACAGAGACTATGAACCATACTACATGTCTTCTTTAGGGTTGGGTCCCCAGCAGGATTTATTTCTGCGTCAAGGAAGATTACAGCTAATAGGATTTGCTCCTTGGAGGCTGTTGGCATGTTTGGTGCAAACCCCTGCACAGTGCTTTCTTAAAGGAGAATATGGACCCTGTTTGTCATATTTTTCTTCTTCTTCTGGCCTTCCACAAGATAAACCCATCTGTTTCATCTTGTATCACAGGATGCTCTTGTTCTCAAGACAGCTTTGGAAGGTAAGATTTCTAGTTACCCCTGTTGTAGCACCAATGAAGCAGCTCAGAGAGCCCCAGTGCATATTTGCCAATGATGTGATCATCAAAACCAAACAAATAGCTTCGTGGAGTGCCTCCTCTAATACTTGGGTAGTGCTAGCTTTAGCATAGAGTGAGATTTCTCTTATTTCCCTGAGACTATGTAGTTGTATAAATAGTAATTTTTATAACTTAATCACATTCTTTATGGGAAAATTGGCATAAAACCCAGGGAAGGATGGATGTATGGCTTATGCATGCCCGGTATGTAATAGCAGATAATTATTCAAGCGCTTTTAGTCCTGTATAGGGAACTGGTTGGTTAGCCACAAATGTGGTGTGTGACCTGGAGAATTTTCTGGTTTCCTCCTTAGGAGTTTGCTCTGCATGTCTGCATTACTGAGGCAGATCCCTGCAAACATCCCTCAGGACATCCGGAAAATTAGAATAGAAAATTCTCACCTAACAGAATTGCCTCGTGGGTCTTTTGAGAACATTAGTGCCTTGGAGTATCTCTGGCTCAATTTTAACAACATCACAGTGATGCACATCAAGAGCCTGGAATATCTGCCAGCTCTGAAGGAGCTGCGCTTGCAAGGAAATAAATTAAGTTCAGTGCCATGGACAGCATTTCAAGACACCCCGACTCTGAAAATCCTGGATCTGAAGCACAATCGGTTGGATGTCCTTCCAGAACATGCACTCCGCTATCTGCCCAACTTGACCTATTTAGATCTATCCTCAAATCAGCTTACCATCATATCCAGGGATGTCTTCTACAACTGGCCTGTCTACCAGAGAAGCCAGAGAATGGAGGGGCAGATAGAAGCTACTTCCAATGCTGTCCTGGCCCTTCATGACAACCCCTGGATTTGTGACTGTCGCCTGCGGGGATTTGTCCAGTTTATCAAGTCAGTTGGCCCACCTATTATTCTGATGAATTCATATTTAACATGCTCAAGCCCAAAATTCAGGACAGGGAAGTTTTTTCATGAAGTGGAGCTTAACAGTTGCATGAAGCCCGTGACCTCAGCCCTTGACACCAATCTGACAGTCCCAGCAGGGCTGAACATCACCCTGACCTGCTTTGTGCAAGCCAGCCCTTCCCCGGCTGTCTGGTGGACCTATACACTCAAACTTTTAAGGGCATTTAATGGTAAGCAAAGCTTTTTCTTCTTCCTCTTCTTTTTCCTTTTTTTTCTTTTTTCTTTTTTCATTAAATATTTATGCCCTGCTATTCTACTTACATAGGTGCGCAGGCCGTCACAGTCACCACAGCAACTCTCAGCACCTTTACGGCACCACAGTTATTGTGGTGGCAATAATCCAAATAATCTTAATCATCCTATGCATCTGAGCACATCTGACCAGTGTAAGAAGAGCTGCTTCATGCAGGATATCACTCAAAGATGAAAGGAGCATGGCTTCATTTTGACACAATTATTTTATGTGTGGATTTTCAGTAGTAGCTCTTTCCTCATGACACATAATGTAAGAACTATTAACACTATATCAGTCATCCATATTTACTAAACATGTAGTTATCTAAGCATGCATGTATAATTTCAATGTATATTATATACTACATATATATATATATCTCATGGCTAAGCTTTGCAAACGAAGATATGGGAAGGGCTCTACCCACGCTTGCTACAAGCGCGCTGGTGGCTAAAAAGGCCAATATGGGATAGACAAGTCCAGGAACAAAAGGCACAGCTAAAAGTCTCCTTAGGTGGAATTGACGAGGCGCATATATGCACACATTTTATGTAATTATATTTGTATGTACATGTGTTAGTATGAGCCTACACACATATACACAGGTTTGTATGTTCCTATGTTATTCCCATATATTTCCTGAAGAAATACTGCACAAACCACAAAACTATGCAGCCCTGTTGCCTGTTTGTGTCCATTTATGTTTTACGAACTGAAACAGAGGTTGTTGTTCTCCCTAAGTCTTGCTTATTTATATTCTTTAGCAATAGCCTCATAAAATGATACCTTTTCCTCTTCCTCCCAATCTGTCCTCCCTCACATCTATTTTTACTAATAGCCTTCAATAGGACAAATTGCTATTTTCATCAGGTAAGATAATAAGGCAAACTGGCACTGCACAGATTCTGTGTGTTCCTAATAAGCCAGATAACTAAATAGGATAGCATTAGCCCTTAATCCTGGGCTGATATTTGCTTCAATTGCAACACTGTGGCAGCATTTGTGTGCCTTTCCAGAAGCACATGCTGAATTAATTACACATAGGCTTTTCCCAACCATGGCCATGCACCCCTATTTAGGTAGATCATAGGGTTTCATGCTGTTCTTAAAACTGCATCTCACTTCCAGCTCAACATTTCCTGGTTCCATACACTCTTTTTAGCCTGCGCCTCTTGAGACTGACATTTTTTGACACTCAGTCCTAACAGAGGATGGAATATGTGTCCAAATTATAGCTGTGCCTCCTTAATGGCTTCGTCTGGTTTGCTTTGACCTGGGAATGCTGAAGGCAAATGGCATATGGGCAGCATGGCCTCTGCCCACAGTAGCCTCCTCAGACACTTGTGCTGGGGCAGGGGTCAGACACACTCCATGTCTCCCATGCTTGGGAGTCCCAGTGTATTTTATTGCCTTTCAGACAGACAACACTTTGCTGATGAGCATTGTGGGGTTTGGCACGCTCCTGTGCCCATCTTCCTTTTTCCATGGATGGAGCAGGTCCTACCTGGGCTCCATCTCACACTGGTTTTGGGGTGGTCCCAAGGACATGGTGGCTCCCTGCTGGCACGGGCCAGAGGAGCCCTACCTGTTGACACAACTCCCCTCTGCCCCTCTGCAGTGTCCACCGAGCCCATCAGTGAGGAGACCGTCCGCTCTGAGCTGCTGATCCCAGCAGCACGGCCAGCAGATGCCGGCAACTACACCTGCACAGCTGCCAACTTCTTGGGCAACACCTCGGTTGCCATCAACCTCCGTGTGGTGGCCCCGTGGGCGTCCACCACTCCCCGGGGCTGGGCCCCTATCGCCCCCGCTGAGCCAGGTGCCCATGTAGAAGTGCGCATTGCCAAGCAGACGGTCTATGGCATCACTCTGGAGTGGTTTGCAGCAGCAGCAGCAGCAGCAGAGCCAGGGGAGACCTGGTACACCCTCCTGGTGGGCCGCTATGATGCTGCACAGAAGGACACCATCTACATCGGCCCTGGGGTCAACACCTACTCAGTGACCGACTTGTTGCCCGCTACCAAATACGAAGTCTGCGTGGCTGTGCGCAACCAGGCTCCCCGCAAGGGCCAGTGCGTTGTCTTTGTCACAGGCAGTGATGTCAGCCAGATGGAGCAGCGAGAGAAGCTCATCCACATCGTGGTCATTGTGTGTGCCATGGTGTTGGCGGTGCCGGCCGGCATGTATGCCTGCACTGCCGAGGCCCTGCCCGGCTGCTTGGCCCGCTGCCCCAGTGCCTGCCCCCGCCGCCGCCGTGGGGGTCAGGCTCAGGCTGCGGGCAGCAAAGAGAGCACACTGGACAGCCTTCCTGCTGGCAGCGAGGATGGGCTCTGCTGCCCTGAGGATGGCCGTGGTGCCCGGCGGGCCCCAGCTCGTGAGGAGCCTGGCAAGACCCGGCAGCCCCACAGGAACAGCGCTGACCTCTACTAGCCCAACCCTTGCCCGCCCTGTGAGCATGGCCATGGTGGCAACTTTCACAGAGGACCTCGAGTCTCAGCACGTGCTGGTTTTCCCAAAGGACCATTCAAGTCTGTGCTGCAAGGACTTGTGGCATGGTGGGGTGCATGACTGTTGTTTGCAACAGGCTTGGGGAGTCCTGGGAATGGAGGTGCCTGGCGTGTCCAGCCGCACGTGTGGACCTGTGTCTCAGCAGCCCCGGGCTGCCCCTGCAGCACTGTCATGGATCAATGCACACTGACACACCAAGAAAACCAGCACTGACAAAAAAACAACTCCCAAACCAATATCAATGCATGTGGCCAAAAGCCAAAGATCTCCCCTCACTCACTCACATGGGCATCTTTAATTATTTATTTTTCTTGCTCATAGCTCTGCCCAGTACCAGTTGCCAGTTTCTCCTGTGTGCCACCTCCTGGGAATGGACAAGGGAGTTGGGCAGGGCTGTGGTCATAGCCAGCAACAAGTGGTGGGGAGGACTCGGTCAACACCATTTTGTTTTACTTGGAGAAAAACTTTTTTTTAATCCTAGGTGTTGGTTTTGGGGGTGGGTTTTTTTGTTTGTTTTGCTTTGGGGTTTTTTTCTTACTCCTCCTTAAGGTTTACGAAGCCCTAAGAGATTCATAGCTTTGATTCTATCACAAACAGGAAAACTGCAAATGCTTACTGAACACCTCAGTGTAATACAGCCACAGTACAGGGTTTTGGGGTTTTTGAATTGTTTTGGTTTTGGTTTTTTTGAACTAGAGAGAAGGGACAAGCTTTCTACTTGCGTTCAAACACATCTTGAAGGTCTGTTTTATTTTCATACTAGCTAGGTCACACATGCACACTAACACTGACACACACTTGTGCCTATTGCTACACAAGTGTTAATATATTCTTTAATGTTAGGAACAAGAGCTGGTGAAAAATGAACAATTTGTCTTTCAAAAGCAAACACTGCTGTTTCCTCTTCCACCCTTCCCACCACTTGCATCCCTTTTCCCAGCATGGTGCTGTGGCTGCAGCAGATGATGAGGACTCTCAGCCTGAACCAGGCTAGTGAGACAAGTGGACAGAGGCAGAAAACATGGTGGAGCAGGGGTTTAGGAGGTGAAGGTGCAAGCCAGGAACCTTCCCGAAATGTAGACGGGTATCTGCCCATCCTGCTGCTTTGAAACCAAAGCTTGCCTCCTTGCTTGTGGAGCGGCTCAACATTGTGATTCTCAGGGGTCTGAGGACATGTGACTTATTATTTTTCTTTTTTTGACCTCATGTTTTCCAGCACAACCAAAGCATGTGGCCCAAAGACCCACAGCCCTTGTCATATGTATTGTTTTAGATTGTCTCAAAATCAAAAATCTAGAGTAGACACCCTAGCTGTAAGCAGAGATAGACCCTAATGTGAGCTTCATGTGGTGGTAGTTTGGCTTTCTAGTTGTATATTGGTTTTTGTGTGTTTTCAATGCTATCTCTCCTCAGGCCTCATGTTTCCTCCTCCAGCACCTACTTCTGCTGAAATGTACTGCACAGCTTTTGAACAGAGACTTGTTTTGTCACTGCTGACTCTCAGTGTGAATACTTCACAGGACTTCCTAGTCTTGTCAATCTTTTAGTGTCAAAGCAATAAACATAACAGATTTTCAGAATACATAGATGTCCTCTGCTTCATCCCTAGTCTTCTACAATTACAAATTGGAAAGAAACCTGAATGCCAAGGAGCTTCGGGGTTTGGCTGCAGGGATGGAAGAGCCTGGGCAGTTGCAGCACATGTCACAGGGGGTCTGGAAGGGGGCAGAAAGAGTTGGCCAAGCAGGTAAACATTGTCCTGTAAAAGTCACCCATGGAGACAGTGCATACAGAGTGAGGCATGAGCTGATGCTGACTGAAGACCAACACTGGGCCATGGATGAGGGGGAGTAAAAACCAAAGTACTGCCTGTAACAGCCGGCCTACTTCCATCTCAGTTGACACAGAGGAACAACAGCACACTGTAGAGACTGGAGAGAGCTGCTGAATCACAGCAAGGGGACAGCCAGGGAAAGACAAAACATTCCATCTCAATGTGTAGAAAATTCGTAATAAGTTGCATACCCAGTGGGCACTGGCATCAGACTGAACCTGCTGCCTCATGAGGAGCCTTCCCGCCCCAATGGCCATGCTGCAGTGGGCTACAGAGCATCACGAGTCTGTGAGTCTGCGCAGCCCCTGTGCTGCATGGCATTCTGCTTCTCACCTCCTCTTCTTCCAGTCTGGGGTTGTCCAAAAACCACTCAACCTCTCTCTTGATTTGCAGCCCATGAAAGGGTCATCCTAGAAAGCTGTCTGGTTGGCTGCACCCATCTGGTCCCATAGCAGGCAGTGACAAGGCATTGTTGTCAGCAGAAATACACCGTGCATGGAAAGACCTTTTGCAGGATTTTTTTTGTTTATTAACAAAAACCCTTGAAGTTGAAATACAGAGTAACTGGGAAAAGAGTCTTACAACATAGTAATAAAACATCTTTATTGCCTCTTAAATATAATCTCTAAGACTATAAGCCTGTAATTCCTATTAAATCTCACTTAATTGAATGGTCTTTATAGTCTTTCCTCATTAGAGAATAAACACTGAATACTGGCTTTAACACAACATTGCAAAAACAGTAATATGGGAAATAAATAATATATCACAAACTTTAAGTACCTCGGGAAACATTGCAGAACCTGGCAGAGACACAGGCAGCAGGAGAGGGGTTTGGGGCTGCACATCCCCTCCCTTGGATCAGCTCATGGCCAGGGGATGAGGACGAGGTGGCTGCACTCAATGTCAGAGCCTGGGCCTCATGCCACACTGCTCCAGGATGAGGGATAAGCAAGAAAACAGTGGAGAAAAGGAGAGATGTGACAGGAGAGGCTCTAGGAGCAGTGTTGCTGCCATGGCCCCTAGTTGGGTCTCTGCTGTACGTCTTGGCTACAGCTGCTGGTTCAAACCATGGGTAACATGAGCCATGGTCACTCTCTGGCTTTTAGGTGGATTGAATTGAAGTTAAAAAATACAGGATTGTCCCTGTGAGTAACTTCTTATTCAGCCAGCTACGCCCTAAACTGATGAAGTCTTGGTGCAAAAAAGGGAATTATTCCAGGTAGCTAATGGAGTAAGAGGAGATCCAGAGGGCCAGGTCTTTGGTTTCAACTGAAATGACAGCAGAACTCCCATGAACCCCTTGAATTAACCTAATGTCCTGTCGGGTTTGTTCCCCATCTTGATGTTCTGGTGCTGATCCACGACAGCACAGCTTCTCTGCAGAACCAGGGCTCAGGCAGCAGGTACAGGCTGCTGCTCCCCAGCCAGCCCAGTCCATCCTGCCTTCTCCCCAGGGGATGGGAAACAGCCAGGCCCAGCTGAAAAACATCTCCTCAGAAATAAATATGAGGGAGAAAGCATGCCGTAGATCCAGTGAAAAAAGTGCTCTGCCCTCAGGGGCTTTTTACTGTCACGTAACAGAAACAAAGTCAGCTGCCCTCCCAACCCCCCTCTCCCATTAACTGTTGCATAATTCACTCAAAAATACTGATAGGACAAACCAGAATATTTTATGGAAACCTCATTTTGCACTCACCAGTCCCTGGAATAAGCCAGGAGAGGTGATGAAATATATTCCTTGACACCTTCTCCTAGCAGTGTACAACATCAAATGATCTTTCCAGACATTTCTCTAACCAACATATGCAACTTTCCAGCACTTGTCTATATATTTCACTTATCATTTGACTCTAAGTTTTACCTTGTCTTCCCTTTGGATTTGTTCATGTCCTTCTCCTGCTGGGCTCCTCCTCTTTTGAGGCGCAGTGTCAGAAGGAGCCAGTATTAAGTGAGTGCTGCTAGTAAGCTGTGCTACAACCTTGCCCCAGCTGCTCTAGGGAAGGTTGTGGTGCCCTTCCTGTCTCTTCCTTAGCAGGCAAGTCCAGAGCAGAAGCAAAGTGCAGCATCATGTCAATGCACTCTGGCGAAACCCAGCATAAGCTGCAGGAAAATGAAGAACTTCTCCAAGCCTGCCTGCTTACCTTTTGGGAATGAAGGTACTCAGGCCACGAGCTCCACCAGCTCCAAAATGTGTTGCACCCTGAAGACAGGGCAGTGTCACTGCTGTAGGAGACCTGCACATCAACTCAGTGCTGATGCCACAGCCAGGCCAACATCTTCAAAAGTGGGTCTGGGATTTGAAGTGATGGGGTTTTGGACACCTCAAACCCAACTGCCAGAACAGGTCAGAAGCAGCATCCTCCAGGGCCTTGGCTGCAGAGCATCTCTTGTTTGAAAACCCAGGCTCTGGGTAGAGACCTCCAGGTTGGAGGCAACCTGAATCCCCATTCACTTGGGGAGACTGTGGCTGATGTACTCAGCACCGTGGTCAGACAGCTGCAGGGAGGGAGCAGCAGTGGACATGGGACATGGGCTAAAGGAACTGCAGTCGTGGCTGGACACAGACTGCAGCACTTCCGTGGGTGGGATGACTCTGTAGCATGTAATACTTGCAGAAGGTGAGGGGTGGCTATTGCAGACAGAAGCTGCTCTTGGTTCACAGGGTGCTGACAGACACAGGGAAGAGCACGGCACATAAATACATCCATGCAGAGCCACAGTCTGTAGTCTCTGGGGACTGCTGAGAGCACCTAGATATGGGGCTCCCCAATAGCTGCGTTCCTCTTCTCAAACCTCATTTTGAGCTCTGACACAAGTGCGTTGTGGGCACTGCCATGACCTTTCTTCTTTGGTGGCTTGATTGTATGCTTAGGAGTGAGGGAACCGGACACAGTTGGCACCCGCCACCCTGGAGCATCGCTCCTGGGAGCCAGGGTGGGAGGTGGGGGCGGCAAGGGTGCCATTGGCGGCATGGGGGTAACCTGGATGTTGTTGTTGCTGTTCTCGTTGTGTATGCTCTTAACATCATCCTCAATGACAAACTTCTCCGCAGCATTGCTGGGCCTCTTGAACTTCAGCCACTCCATCCTGACTGTCCGAGATGGTGGAGTCTGTCTCTTTTTTATGATCCTTCTTACCGGCATGATTTTGTTGGACCGCTTGTTGCGCCAGAACATGGCAGTAGAGATCATGATAGTTATCAGCACCATTATGCCCATGACACCAGCTAGCACTCCTAAGGCTTTCATGGGGTTATCTTTAGTTTGCATCAAAAAGGCGGCCATAGGCCCTTTGTGAAGAGTCTGTAAAGGAGTACAAAGAAAACACATGACTTACTCTAGGGGACAGACAGCGACCCAGAAATTTCATTTGTCCAAAATATGTAAAAAGCAGGGCTGATTGACGGAAGTTGTCTCTAAAAAACATGAGAGCCAGTCCAGGGGTGGAGAATTTAGATGGGGCAGGAGACTGGGAAAATATTGCGGTACTGTGAGGTAGATGACTTGTTGAATACAAAAGCTTACAAAAGTATTGCCACCAAATTAGGACAGATTCCTGCATGTCACCATAGTGTTTATTTAACTTGCAAGAACAGAGCAAGAAAATAATTGGCTCAATTATTGAGCATGGCATTGAAAAGATTATGAGAAACCTTCAGTTTATAAAATGGCAGTTTACAAATGAATAGTCAGCAGGTATGTGCTGCATTCTGTTTTCAAGTACTCTTTTACAGACATAACAAAACTCTTTGAGGTAGGGAAGATCAGTAGAGCTAAAGAGCTTTGTTTTTAGAAAGAAAAGAAATAAGCAATGACATAAGCTACATATGGCATATTAAGGACAAATGAATGGCCAGTTCACTTTCCGGCTTAGCACACTGTACGTCTTGGAGGTCCCCGTATAATTTTGCGGATTTTGCCCTGTGGGTGAAGCCTGGATCTTTTCACACTTTTCCAGTACATGATGGTGGAGATCACCATTGTAACAGAAATGGTGGAAAGGACGCCACTCATGCATATTCCAAATATTGTCCACGGACGCTTCTTGAGGCCTAAAATATAGGATTTTACCCTGGACTTGATCTGGAAATATCAAAAATAAGAGAAATGGTCAACCCTCACATGGTTATATTTGAAAGAGGCCAGTATCTATTATAAATACAGCTGAGGAACTAGGCTGAAATGTTTAAGGATAGAGAACCTATAAAATAAAGTGAGCTAAGTGTTGAACTAGGCACAGAAGAGTTGAACTGAATCCAGAAACACTAAATGAAGTTAGAAAGCATATATAAACACCTGGCTGACCGCGGAATAAAGAGTAGCAGCATGGCACATTGATCACCCTTATTCAGGTCATGGTAGTCCATCTTTGGACTACATTTCCAAGAGAAGTTCGTAATGAATACAAGCTCCTGCAATGGTATCTGGACAGACAACAGTGTTGTGCAAGGCCAGGAGATCCTTCAGAAATAGCACATTGACATACAGATTTGTTTACTGAGAGTTGGTCATGAAGTGACACGTGGCTCCAGAGAGACAGGGCTATCCACTGTGCCCCAGTCCCCTGATTCCATGAAGGAATCATCACCCAAACTTTGCATGTCTCGTAACAGGTGATCTGCATTTTAGTTAGTGGTCTAAGCTCCCAGCTTTTGGTCAATGGGGAGAAAAGGACACCTTCAGAGTAGTAGTCACCATATGCTAAAATAGGTATCAAAGACATTGAGTATAAGGAGAGCCTTGTGACTAGCTTGGACTTGAACCTCTGACTTGTAAACATTTCGAGTGTGATCAGATGGATTTCCTTGTATGACTCCAAACTAGGATGCCCATCTCTTTGCCCTCCCCAGTCTGTGGAGGGCAATGACTAAGAGTATCCCCAGAGCATGCTTCAGAGTACCTCTTGTCACATATGTTACATCCATAAACTTAGGGAATTTAAATTAATTAATAAAAATCTCATTGTCTTCACTTCTGTGTTTTCACAACCTACCTGAAACATGTTATCAAGGCCACTCTTTCCCAACCCTAAGTGTCTCCTATTGCCAAAGAGAAAGGGCCAAAAAACTGCTAGTAAAACTCATGGACCACGTCACTGTGCAGGTAATGACAAATTTTCATCATTTTGCTGTGCAGAGAGTTCTTCCAGTATTTAATTAGGAGTCGACCTGAACTAGAAACCAAAAGCAGAGCAGCTCTGACTTTGGTGGAGCTTAGAATCACATTAGTTTTGCTGTTCTACATTTAATGGATTTTTTTGTACATAAATCCCATCAGGTGACAGAAATTCTACCCTGGATCACTTAACTTTACATGAAAATAGGATATATGGAAGTGTCAGATAAACCCTGCTAAGTAGTAGATGACCTGAAATCAGTCCACATGCTTTGTGTGTTGTCAAGATGTATTTTGTAGTGAGACACTGATGATTGGAGAGTATAGGACCAACACAAGGAGAATGATGACTTATATTTAAGAAGATGCTATATCTCATTAATACTTATTTGACTAACTATTTGAAAACCTTGAATAAATGAGATTAGACAGAAGTACATGTTACCAGGATACTACGGTTCCAGGGGCAAGAACCGATGAAACTTGTTTCAGCATTCAGCTTCATTGAACCCTCTGGTCTCAGCAAGTTTGGCACCTGTTCAGAGCTTCCAGTGATGGAGAGATGATTAATACTAAAACTAAAACCATTAACACTTAGCCAGTTTAGCCTCATTGCTAGTTACTGGACTTGTATTATACAAAACTTTATCTACAATTAGCCTTGGACAACAACTCTTCTGTAATGTCTGCATAAAAACATCAGACATTTTGTAAGCACACAGTGAAAGAATTTCTATTTATCATGGCCATGACACTCACAGGATAAATAGGAGGAATAACTTGCAAAAACCAAGCTAGGAATGTCATCATCTCAGCCAGCCTGCACAGAAGCTTATGGGAAGTGCATTTGTCATCAAAAAAACTTTGCATTCTCATCTGTGTCATCACTGTGGCCCAGTAAGTTAACCAAAACAGGTCTGAGACAGGTCACAGCACCTCTGACAGTGAATGTCTGGGGGCCTTTGGACAAGTGAGTTTAAGCAATTTGGCCCTGAGCACTACCTTGCTCCTTTAAAACACCTTCACATCTTGTGTTGATTACCAGCAGTGCCACGGAGCTGGGTCAACAAATTGTGCCACTTTGTAATTTCTGAAGCTGGTTTTTTCCCTAAGAGGCATGCTGCATTTTGAAGAGTTCTAGTTTTTCTTGTACACATAAAACAAAAGCAGATACACAATGAAAGCTGTCATATCTCTGTGGGCCAGAATCTGGAAGAAACACTTCCTTTCTTAACAGCCATCAAAAGAGTTAAAATGCTACTGCTTACATAAGATAATGCTCTGCTGTTTTTTTGCTGTGGCAGCTTCTCAAGAACCTTTCATAATGCATGGGTTGCAGAGAGCAGAACAAGTGGGCCATGTATCCTGAAGCTGGACCCAACAGGAGTGTGTGGTTGAGCTGTTCAACCACGAGACCAGTTAAGGCTCACCAGCTATATTTAGAAGTCTAAGTAAGTAGGCGAAGCTGTTAAGAGATCAAGCTATTGCAGATTATTGTACAGTGGCACTTAGGGACATGGTTTATTGATGGCCTTGGCAGTACTGGGTTAACAGTTGGACTTGATGATCCTAAAAGTCTTTGTCAACTTAAATGATTCTATTACTTTATTACAGAAAACTCAGGCTGTGTTGACTTGAGCAAGTGGATCTGTACAATGAACCAGCTGGTTCTGAAGAGCCCACTTCCATGTATTCAGCATTTCTGGGGTTTTGTTCTGGCCTGGTTGCAGGGATGGACTGCCTGTTAGTGCCAAGGCACACCAGGTGTGCTCCCCAAACACATTCTCATCTGAAAGAAATCTATTTTGTGTGCTTGGAGCTGTTTAAAACACCAGCCATCCCACAGTACGTGAGGATGATCAGGAAATTTCCTTCAGAATTTTCCTCCTGATCTGAAGTAGAACACAAGCTGCCCCTGCAGTGCTTATTCCAAAGTGCAGTGCTATCATTGTATATGAAAGTTGCGTTCACGTCACTTTGTAATAAAAAGACCAGCATGGGGCAAGACATCTCAAATCAAAGCAAACTTTTTTCAAGTTCACAAAACTGTGGGAAGAAGAAGCTAACAGCTCTGCAAATGTGGCAAAGGTTTTTTAGTGCCATCAACCACAGTTGCTGAGTTAGTATGAGACAGAAGAAGATCTCCATGTTAATTCACAGAAGATTTTTGTTGAACATTTCAATTAGGAGAATCTAAAACTGAGACTCACCAGCTATATTTAGAAGTCTAAATGAGTGGCCAAAGCTATTAAGAACTACAGATTATGCTGTCTAAATGTGGACCTAAGCCTCAGTCCATGAAGAACTGTAAATAAACTCCCTCCTATATTTGCAGAACCTCTGTGGAATCATCAAGAGGCAGAGGGATGCCCCCATCAGGCCAGCTTTCAGGATCAGAAGCGGAAATCAGTTTTCTGTGAAAATCTCAGGGAGTAGGAATACATTTCTAAGTGAGACACAAGGATGAAAAAAGAGTGGCTTTTCCAGCATATGTTTTTTATTCTGTTATGAAAGGATAGGAGATTAACAGATGCCACTCAATACCAATTTCCATAAAATCAGACTCAGTTAAATTAAAAGGCCTCTGGATTTTTTAATCACTGTATTTTTCCAGGAGCAAAGGGTCCTTTTGATGTGCAATACTGCTGAACTTAGCCACAAGGCATCCATCTCAAAGGGCACAGTCTCATGCTAATTGCAATGGTAAACGTTAATCAGAAAATATGCCTGTTTAATTACTTACTGTGATTAACACTGCAGGAAACCTTTAGAGGATGCATTAAAAAATATCCTCCTTATCCAAAATCAGTAGTATATAAATGCCCACCAAAGAGTGAAATAAGAGCCTTTGTTCAGCTGGAGCACAGAGGAATGAAATGTACATTTGCAACAGCCTCAGAGAAAGAATGTGTGAATGCAATATCCCTATACCAACAGATTGTTTTCTTCACAAAGTGTTAGGAAGGGACTGTGCTGTCCCTGGGACACAGGGAGTCACCAAGGGTTTTGTACACTGGCACTGCATCTCACACACATGCAAACTGAAATCTATTTCTGCAAAAAGATGTCGTACTATTGGATAAAAAACCCCCCAAACATCATTGCAAACAATGCAAGAAGTAATGGAGAGGTACAAAAGCTTATGGAGGATATGGCATCAGAGTAGTAGTGCTGAAGAGACCTACTCGAAGAAGGAAGACACTGTTGCTATCTCAGGCTCTGTGTTGGGACTTGACATTGAGAAGAACATGGGAAGAGGGGAAAAACTGTGAGTGAGAGGAATCCACGTCTTCACAGCTCCCTCTGTTTTCCCTTTAGACTTTATCAGGAGGGGCACTCCCTCACTTTGTGCTAAAACTGTACTCCTGGAGGAGGAGAGCAGGAAGCAGAGAGGGGACTTCATACAAGACACTGTCTTTCATCAGGTGCTGCCGTTGCTTCAAGCACTAGAAGAAAATCCAAGAAACTCTTTATCTCAAAGTATCAACTACTCGTTTGCCTTCCAGTTGTTCTTCATCACCTCGTTTAGGGACACATCTCCCCCAGCAGAGAAGGTGTGGAGCACCCTCCCTGCACTCGACACCCCTCAGCCCTGTACCTCAGCCCCTTACGTTAACAGATGTTATCAACTCATCTGAGAGGGAAGGGAAAGCCGGGGGCCAACAGCAGGGACAATGCCTGGGTCCATCTGATGCCACGCCCTCCTGAAATGTGCACTGTGAAAAGCCTGGAAGGAAGGCGGGGACGGCAAGTGCTCCCACTGTTGGCTATGGACAGTAATTCTTATTTGTTGTATGAAACCCACCAAAAATTATGCTTTCATGAGAAATCAAAGTGTTAAGCAGTTTCATTTCTTTATATCTGTAAGAATGGCTAAATCTCTAGATTCATCACAGAAACACAGCATGCATAGCCCCCCAGCTCCACATGGTAGAGCCTTTCAGGGACATGCCCTGCCCATGCCAAACTCCACAGCCTGCAACAGGGCTGACTGGCCGCAGTAGGCAGCCCCATGCCAGGCACTCCCCTGCTAGGGCAGACCCAAGACCCCTGGCAGTCTTGGTGGGACAGGCACTGACATCAGGGACCAGGAGATACTCCTGTGCTGCTGGTGGCTAAGTTTACCTTGCTGATGAGCACGAGTGATCTCTGCAGACACCTTTTAACTTCCAGAAGGCTCTGAGCTCTACACAAGAAAAATCATGTGAATGTGGCTCATAAGGAGTATCAGTGGAATATGAGGAGATGGAGAAAACAGAGAAAGATTGTAAGAGAATAAGGAGCAATGGGAGCATTGTGACCAAACAAAGAGAAGGCCAGCTGCTGTCTGTAGGATGAAATTTGCATCTTTGCCCAGTATATGTGTGGCCCAGAGACTGTCAGGCTAATGATGTGTTTCTCATCTACTTTAGAGCCCATTTCCTCCCTGCTGGTATCTACTTAAAGGCATGGCAAGGCAGTTAAAATAAATAAGAATCATGCAAGCATGTGCTGCACACCATAAATCCCTGCTTGTTCTTTGGCTGATGTAAAAGTTGGACTAAAAGGAAACTCTCAACCTACATGTGCTATCTTTTAGAGTCTTGTTGTTTTTTCTGTTAATAATACTTCAATTATTAAAATCATTCCAAAATTCTATGTACTTTAAAGCATTTCTATAAAGTTTTTTCTCATTTTTCCTATGTCACTTATGTTGACATGCATCACTGCTCTGAGTTATTTCAGTCTGGCCCCAGCTACTTTCCACTCACCTTTTGTAATGAAAAAGATTTTTTTCTTCTCCGGAATGAAAAAACAAGAACCAACAGGAATTTAGCATTTAGGATTTACCTCAACTCTCAGGAGTCTATTATCCTTAATTTACATCTATCTCTAACAACTAGATACAAGAAACTCATCTCCCAATCACATTATTGCTCCTACCTTTGTACCTTTGCAATATTTCTGATCAAAAATGTTTTTTATATTAGTGGCTGTAGAACCCAGCTTCACCACAAGGCTGTAGAAACTCTCTATAAAACAGAACTAGCAAGAAAGTCTCAGAAATGGAGCAAGAAGTGTCTACCCTTTGGTGCCCCTCAAGTATTTTTCTAAAATATTTGCTTACCTCTTCTGTGATATCAATCTTTAGAACTGCCGTGGTACTGAAGGATGGGGAGCCTCGGTCTTTGGCCTGTACCACCAATGACCATATGCAGTCTTTGTTTTTTGTGATGTTGTGGATGATGTCCAGGGAACGGATATAGGATTTCAGTTTGATTTCCCCGGTGCTTTGGTCTATATCAAACACGTTGGCTGGGTCTGCTTGCATAATGGAATAATCCACAATGTTGTTGGGTTCTTCTGCATCTTGATCTATAGCCTGGTAGGGAAGTGTGAAAAACAAAGATGTTATTGTTTGTGTCTTTGCCTGAGGACAACAAGTTTCTGAACACTCACTTCTGACAATATCAGTGCTGTGACTGGGCTGTTTTTATTTCATCTTAGAAGCTGTGCTACATTTTCTAGTGAAAAACAGCAGGACTAGAGTTCTTTTGTATAAATGATTTCTATTTGAGATTAAATAAAATCAGAGGGAAAACTGAGCCATAACCTATCTGCAGAATGAAAAATGGCCACTGCTGGTGAGTTTCTCATACAGCGTGAGGGACAAATGTGAAGTGTTAGAGAACAAGGGGATTTGCTCCATGTCATAAACTATAGCCCCCTTAATTTTTGTTCCGTGGTATTTATTGTACTAACATTAGGTGTTGTGCAATCAGGCTTCATGAAACACATTCAAATATGTGTAACATAGGATGTTCTGCTCCTTTGCCTGTGAATTATTATTGCATTTTTTTGCCTTCTGTTCCACACTGGATCAATGAATATAGTTCTACAGAGCACAAAGGGTGGCAGGAAAGTTAAGTATTCAAAACCCTGTACTTCCCTTCGCTCATCTTATTTGGGCTTCTTACGATCACTGTATAATCCAGGATCCTCCACCAACTGATGGTTCAAACACTGTCACAGAACTTTATATTTTGCCTATAGAATTTATTTCTCCTTCTCAGCAATCTGTAAATATTATAATTCATGCTTTAATCCATTCGTTACATCCAAATGGATGTGCAAAATAAGCTGCAGAAAAAGCCAACTTTCAGACATTCATCATGACTCCTGAGAATAAACAGCAGAGCTGGGGCTTTTCCAAAGCACTCTGCTCAGTGGCACACAGTGCCACCCCTCACCTCTATCTTCACTGGTGACCCGATGATCATCGTCTTTTCCTGGATGTTTTCATTGAACTCTGGAGAGTGGTCATTGACATCTAGCACAGTGATAAACACTTCAGCCAAGCTGTATTTCCCATCTGTGTCCTCTGCTTTCACATAGAAATTATACTTTGAGTTCACTTCAGCATCTAATACAGCCCAGGGTTGGGTGTAAATTATACCTGTTGATGGGTGGATTAGGAACCTGGAAAAGAAGCATGAAAAGACTTTAGGGTATTCGGTCACTTATTGTGTGCTTAGAGTCCAACTTTGCCCCAGGCTGTAAACTTTGAAATGCTGGGCCCAAAGATCGGTACTCTTCACCTAACTCCTGTCTGGCTGATGTTTCCAAATCCTTCACTCTACTGAATTTTTGTCTAGTTTCTTTAGGCTTGAAAACCAGAGAACTACATGTGCCTCACGATTTTATATCTTTTGTGTATTTTCTATCAAAAGTCTTTGTCTTCAGTAAATGCTCAGTGTGATGGCTTTCTCCCGGAGTGACTTCTTTGTATTTAAACAGTAAGCCTAATTTTAGTTTCTGTTTGGCTTTTTTTCTTCTCAGTTTAAAAGTACAATGTCCTGCATACATTAGGATTGATTTATATCACCTGGATAGCTAAGGGAAGTGTGCTGCATATCATAGTTAAACTCTTCACTTCTCAGAATGGGTAAGAAAAATGTCTGCTCTCAAATCTCCCAAACTGCAGGGCAAATTATCGTCTCCAAAAATAATCACTTTTCCATAGACTGGCACTGGGATGGAGTGGGTGTTCAGATTTATCTGTTTCAAGTTCAGTTCTACACATTTGTAATTACTGAGACACTGTCAAAAGTGTCAGCACAAAGCTTGGATATATATAGAAGATACCAATGCAGTGTCTTTTTAAAATGGACTGCCAATGTAGGTTTCAAGCAGCTGGGCTTTTAACAGATGAAAGTTTTTATATACCCTTTGATTAATGTACAGGATAACAAAATATTTTCTGTTTTCCAACTCTGTATGCAATTGAGAGTGATCATAAAAGGGGCATTTAGTAATCCAGAGTCTTCATTTGTTCTCATTACTCTGTTAAATACAAATACAAGTGTTGACGAAAGCCAAGACCTCAAGGTGAAAATAGCTGTACAAACTCTTGGTAGGAGACAGTGCCTGTGCTAAGTGTCTTCTTAGCACTCAACCTGGCCTTACTATGCAGAGACTACTCTCACCACCCCTATTTTTGTGGAAGAAAATAAGCACTCCCACTGGCAGCTTGGATTACTAAAGTAGGATTACCAGTATAATGGTTGTATCTTCAACAGTTAACACTATTTCTCTTACTACAGTACAACTCATCTTTCTGCCTATGCAACTGCATATCCACTGATGCAACACCCAAGACAGAAAAAATCATGCCTCTAATTGAATGTTTCAAATCTGCAAAAAACTCTGTGTTCAGCAGATCTGGAGGTGCCAGGACTAGAAAATCAATCCAGCCTTGCAGAGCTATGCCATTCTGGCATAAGGAAAGATAAAAAAATACTTAAGAAGGAAAAAAAAAATCTTCGTAATTTTCTCATTCAACAGCATAAGAACAGTGAGTCTGAGCATCTCCATAATGCCAGTCAGAATAAAGTTGCACTTACATTTTTTTTCCCTAAATCCTTTGTCAACAACCTTCACAAGCTTCTTTGCACCAGCTGCTACAATCTAAACCTAATAGGTCTGCCTATATGACATGACCTTTGCTTGCTTGTCTCTATGCCGTTAGCAGCTAGCTTAAAGACTTAGTGAAGAGCTCAAAATAATCCATAGTGGAAATGCTCCCATATGTGTATCCTTCTGGCTACAGAAGAGGTTCACCCTTAACATCTTGGATTTTGGACTTTGATTGTGGCTCCTAAATGGCTTTCACCTTTACAAGAAAAGTTCAGCTTTAGCTCCAGGTGGATAATGTGCAGAGAAAAACGGATTCTGGGGATGAAAATGTCTGAAAAGCTCATTCATTTCCAGTATTTTGTTCTGCAGCCCCACTGCATCCAGGAACTGCAGCTTCCAGCAGCAGTATCTGTGACAGCCAAGTCACTGATGCCAGCCATGTCTGGGAGCCCCAGACAATGGACCAGGGCAACTGCTGGGATGCATGCAGTGACAGAAATGTTCTACCCCCAGCACTGTCCCCAAAGACAGGGAGAGAGAGATAGGCATCATCACCAAATCAAGTAAGCATCAGATTCCTTTCTTCCCTGATCCAGGGCTATTAGGTTTAAATATACAAAATGCTGTTAACACCCAATGCAGCTGACATCCAAAACATAAGGTTATATTCTTGAATGTCTTGTCTTCTTTAATTTATTTTGAGAAGAGTTGAAACTGAACTATCTGTACAGCAATATGGAAAGGGAAGGGGAAAGAACAAAGGGGTTTTTTCCTCCGGAACTGACTCTTCACAATTAGACAAAAACCTCCTGTTTCTCTTACAAGCGTATTTCAAATGGTGATTGAACAAATCTTGTATATTGATACTTCAGCTGTCTTATGTCTCTTTGGGGGTTTGTGGGTAAAATTCCTTGGATTCATGAAGCAGATGTTTAATGATCACACCAGTTTTTCTGTTGTTGTTTTCACAGAACTCCCAAAGAACATGGCATAATTGTCCTTGGAAATTAGCAGGTCAAGAATGAGCCTGTTAGCTTTCTTTTAAAATTATTTTAAAATTATGCTTAGAAGTTATGCAGTTTCTCTTATTTACTTATTACTTACAGATCTGCTCCTGTTCCATAGATAGAGTACTTGATTTCTCCCCAAAGCCCTGAATCTGGATCTGTAGCCTTTAGAAAAGAAAAAGAGAGAGCCATCCTTTACTAAAATGCCAAACAAAACATTTAATTTTTCTTTTAACAACAAGCCACGAAAAACGCAAATGCTCTTCACTCTTTTTGTCATCACATTTTCAGTGGGAAATCACATAAGCAAATATGCACCAGAAAAGTGCACAATCTGACACCAGGAAATGTCACTGCCAGTCCACAGAGTGCTGTTCAGATGCTGCCTGTCCTTGGTGGCCAGGGACTCTGACACGGACAGCAACGCTAGATGGCCCCATCCATTCACAGTTACCTCATCCTCCTTTGACAGAGATGGAGATAATCTCAATGACATGAACACACTGCCCGTTCTCAAGCCTTCCTAATTATCAGTTAAACATTAATGAATATTCCCTAGACAAAATTATTTACTTTATAATATAGAGTATTTTTAAGCTTCTGCTTGTTTAATTGATTCAATTTAAAGTAACACATAACAAATATTTCAATCTATGCATAATATTTCAGCTTTTTTTATGTTTTAATCACTCTTGTGCCTGTGTGATTTTTAGCAATGCAAATGCCAGACGATGTCTTTGTTTCATACTCTTGTTGCCTTCCTTTCTTAGCTCAGGATTAGGAAAGCTATTGATTTGGTAGCAGCTTTTTCCATAAGCTCCCGATTCTCTGGTTGTTCTGGGGAGGTGTTATATTATATTGTTGTATCTGGCCATCAAAATCCGTGGTGGCAGTGGCTGATTCATTCATAATCCTGTTTAAATATTTGAAAACTGGAGCAATGTCTTTGATTCCTGCACAGTTAACATAATACACTTGCAGCCCTGCTGATAGGGTTTGGTTTGTTCTTTGGCATGAGCTTGTCAGAGTCTCTCACCCCACAGTTTTGACTGCAGCCCACTTTAGTACTGTCTAACTTTTCCTAAAACATTTACACACCTGGGACTTATAGAATTGCCATTCTGAGTACTTGGAGCATCTTAGTTTTTCAAGTATATTTGTGAATCTGGGTCAAATATACTGAGTTGAGAGCACATGACTAAACTTTACACAGACTCTTCAGCTACACTGTCCTGTGCATTTTAGCTCAGAATGGCTAGTTTTGTTGCTTGTGCAGACATTTTTAAAATTTCTTTGTTTTTTTTTCTGTCAATCTCCTAGAATTTTTTTATTCTTCTAACCTCAAAATTAGTGATGTTTAGGATTTTCTGTTTTCTAAAGCTTTCCTGCTGGTTTCCTCTAATAACCGTTTCTATATTGTTTATGTTCCACTTCTTTTTTGATTCTTTCATCCCTAAAATTGGCCTTCAGCACACTATTATTCTGATTATTTCATTTTCTTTCTTACTTGTATCCAGCCTGTGCTGGAGATATCTGGCAACCTGCCTCCACCATCCTTACCTGTGAGACCTCTGCAAGGTGACTTGCATTGCCCACTGGGCCCCATGTGGCCAGAAGCTTTCTTGGCTTTGTGACATGAGATCTGTTTCCAGTCCCAGCAGTTGCATTAAAGAGATACAGCTCACACTGACAGCTGGAAATGCTCCTGCATCACACAGGGCTCATGTAACACCCTGACTTTCTTTCTATGAAAATGTGACATACTGGAAAATCTGTAGGCATATTTTTCCCACTGTGAGAAGATGTTTTTTGCAAGGGATACTTTTTTCCCAGCCCCAAACATTTTAATGTTATATTCCCACCTTCATTAACTGTTTAGTTATGCATGTAGCAGCCAGATTCCTCCCAGGAGGAGGAGACTAATACCTACTAAGCAGCCATCTTGGTTTCTTTTTACTCCTACTTAAGCAAGCAAATCCAGTAAATCCAATTCTGCTTAGCCATAACTCAATCTTCCCACTGGACACTGATTTGGTTGGGGCTTTCTTAGTACTCACAGGCCATGTGATTTGTCTTAAAAGCAGGTGGACTTTAATTAAAAAACAAAGTAAATTTGTTCTGGAATACATTTGCCTGAAACGCTACTTTTTTCAGAAGTGGGTTTTTTCGTATGTATTCTGGACAGGAATTGGAGTTCAGTTCAGAAGCTGAATGGCAAGTAAGATTTGCTACTTGTGTCTGTCCACTATTTGTAAAGTACTTGAACTGTCTTCACAGACACCCAGCAGAGAAAGCATTTCTTATGAGGTGAATGAAACTTACTGTAACAGCAACTACATTTGAGCCCCCTGGAGAGTTCTCGGGGATCCTGGCAATGTAGTAGTCAGAGGAGAACTTGGGAACATTGTCATTGGTATCCAGCAAGCAAATCACTATGTCAGCTGTCGAGCTGAATTTCTCCGGTGTGTTCACCTCTATTGCAAGAAGCTAAGAAGAGAAAACCAGGAAATCACTACAAAGCATCTATTTTTTTTTGTTATTTAAGGAGCTTCCTCCACCCATGGCACATTGGTGCATTTTACCCTTGTTTGACCAGATAGCTCAAAATCAGGGAGATAATGACCAGGTCAGTGTGTGGCCTAGGCATATTAGACTTGATGTATTTGACTAGTCGTAACTAACCAACACAATCATAAAAATAAAGCCATAACAGAAGCAAACAAACATCCATCCCTGGGCAGCTCCTAGAACTTAGATAAACATAAGCACTGAATTATTTTGAATAACCACCTAAATTTAATCATGATCCGTTGCAGAGGAAGCATAAGTTCTTCCTCAGGAAAGAAGTCATGACAATAAACTGCACCAAACAGGGTAAAGAGATGAGAGAACCATGCCTTGGTATCTTTCGAAGCAGCATTACCCCCACCCCAAGTGCTGGATGGTCAAGCATCAGGCATATACAGCAGAATCCCATTTCCTAAAGTTTGTGACAACTCCTACTACCAGACTTCCTGGGACTTCTACCCTCACTGATTAAGACTTTATCAGATACCCTTGGGGGCTTTTGAGTTGCTTCACTGTTTCTGAGGAGAACAGAGAGTTCTGGCATCCCACTTTCTCATAACTGCCCATGTGAAAGGACAGGCAACCACACACATGAGGGATGGGGAGAAGCCAGCAGCATGGATGTTTCAGCTGTCAGCAAAGTTTGACATTAGTGCACGCCTAACTGATCCCTCAGCTGAGGGTAGCTGGCAGTCTTGAGTTAGCAAATTGACTTCTCACATTGCTCCTTAGCACACAGCAGGGAAGAACAGCCACCAGAGAGAAGGAAGAGATTAACCCAGTCTTCTGGTGTGTGGCAGTTCTCAGTAGGCAGCAGGGAGCTCTCACGTTCCCTCTCACTTGGAAACAGACCCAAGCAAGTGTTTGGTGCATCACCTCCAAAGTCACAGATAAGTACTTTTCCCCAGGACTTCAGCTGCTTTGCACAGAACATTTTCTCTCCTGTTCTTAGTCTAACACAAAATAGCAGCAGTGTCTCTACCATGTCTATTTGCTCCTTACTGAATAAAACCTGCTGGATTTGAGGAGCGCCAACAGGACACCTGAGCTGGTAGAGCAGCAAGCTCAGGTGATGTGTGGCTGGTCAAGGAAGAGCAACTTCAGCAGCAGAGAGATATGAAACCCTTCACAGCCTCCAGCCCAGGCATCTGTCCCTGATGAGTGTCTGCATCACACAGAATCAGCACTATGACATCAGTTTTGGGCTGTGTAGAGGCTGAACCCAAATGACTAACACCATGAACAATGGATGTTTGATTTTCATGCTTGGAGAGAGACTTAGTTAACACAAAGCAGATGGGCTCTAGGAATCAAAAGACTAGTGAGCAGGACACTAACCAAGGTATGAGAGCTCAACTGAAAAATCTGGATGCACAGGTTTTAATTGCTCGCCAGGCACTCAGCCTCTCTCCTGCCACAGCACAGCTCCTGTGGGGCAGGTGGTGTGTGGTGTTCACCAGCAGTGGCACTGCTGACTGGTGTTGAGGCACTCGCTGTGTGTGCTCCAGTCCCTGCTCTGCCAGATTCCAAGATGTCTGTATCCCCTTGAGGTGATAGGGCTTGGGGAGGGTGGGGAGCAGTTTAAGTAGACAGAGAAAAGGCTATCTCAGTATCATCTCCTAGAGCTCTTCTTGCTGTGTGGACATTTATAATGGTTGGAACTAAAGAGTGAAAGGGTTCTTGAAGAAATTAATCTTGAAGGATTGCTTGCAATTACTGGAGGACACATCTGCTCTAAAAGGGGAGCCTGGTCACGCAACTCTGTGCTGACTTCTGTATTTGGGAGTCTCAGGCTGTGTTAGAGCAAAAGAAATTTTTGAAGGGACAGTCACACAGAAATAAGCAAAAACCACTTCATGAGCAATCTCAGCTCCTAAAGCAGCACAGAGATAAAATCTGAGTGCTTATCATGAATGCAGAGCTATAACTAAATTATAACATCTGCAGTGAAATAATCTTTGCTGCTGGAATCAGCCCATCTTAGACTACCCTATGAGAGTTTAGTATTTTTACTTTGTTTTCTATAAGCATTTTTTATTCTCTCTCCTTTCAGTAGCTACAGTCCAGCTATGTCAACATGCTGACAACATCTTTCAGGGAGGAATTTCTGTTACCTTACTTGCCTGCAGTGTCTTATGCAGATCTGTATTGTTTGTTTTATGCAGAGAGAAAAAAAATAGCATAAAACTATTACTTTGCAGGCCTACATATCAACATTTAACACAAGTGCCAGAAGAGCAAACTGACATGAAATCTTGGAAGTGGCAGGTAAATTTTTAAAATAGAGTTTGATTTTGGCAATTGGAAATAACTGCAGACTCATTTGGTCCCAGTCCACAGGAGCATCTGCAGAACGTCCAGGCTCCTGTAAAGGCACAATATACTCTAAGATGAAGGAGGTGGAGGTAGGAGTTCTGGTCCCCATTACAAGGTGGGACAGGGATATCTGGCCCCTGAGACAGAGGGACTAAGAGGCCAGGCTGGAGGCATGTGAATTACCATAGCTGGCATAGCTTGGGAACCCCCCCCCAAGCTCTTGGACAGCTGAAAATGAAGTCAGTCCTGACTACCAACTACATTGAAGAGCCAGGTCTAAATGGAAGATAGATTTCTTTAGTAGCCTCTGCTCCAGGTGCATCTCCCAGTCAAATTAGCTTTATTTCCTCTCTAGCATTTTACTCCTCAAAAACAAACCAGAGAGAAGGATCATTGCTTACCAAAAAAACGCCCTGAAAATATCTTCACAAAGCTACCGTGAGATACACATTAAATAGAAACAGTAACATATTTCATCCAAAATTCTAACCAGAATGATTCATTGGCAATTAAAACTGGGTTGGAAGTAATTTGAACTTTTCAGGAAAATAAAGATGGAAATGAGGTCTTTATAAAGTATTTGCTTCCATATATTGCTACCATAATATCCAGCTGCACCTTCTCCATTTGGAATGTAGACAAAGGCTGAACTTTTTAAGGGAAGTCTTATGGTCTTCAGTAGAAATAATTTCTGAAAGTCTTTCTCCAATAGAAATAATTTCATTAAAAAAAAAAAAGGTGAATAAATGCTTAAGCTACAAAAACATACATCCTTTTTCCTGGTAATTAATTCTTTTGGTGTTCATGGCAATCACATTAACTCCTTTGATTTCTATTAGTATTCATGAGGAGGCCATGTGTAACTCCTTCACTGGTCTTTTGGTAGTTTAACCTGAATAAATGTGCACTTATTATAATTAGTTTCAGTAGCATTTTATGGCCCTTTCAAAATCTTTCACTTCAATACAGTAATGATGCCTCATATTTTTGTAGGATCTATAACTTATGAAGCTCAAAATGGCTAAGGAACATTACAAGAGGAGATAAGAAACATACTGCAGTGAAACTTGCTAAGGACACAAAGCAAACCCTATAGCAAGAGGGAGAACAAAATGCAGGAATTTTGGTTTCTGGACTGTGCGAAAAAATGTCGTTTTCTGTACATTACAAAAGTAGCATATGATAATACTCTCCTAGATAGTTTTGGCAATTTTTTTTTTTTTAAATGAGTACAGGGATTGTCTATGCAATTCTTTGCAGTCAGAACTGAACCATCTATACTTATGTTCAGAGGCAGCTGACACAAAACCAGACTACTTAATTATCTTGTTGATGAGCCAAAGAATCCATCAGGGAAGGTGATAATGCTTTTGGATGAAAGCTAGTTCTTGCATGGCTGGTTTAGAGCATGGGTGAGCCTCAGGTCAGCCTGCAAACGGCCATCTAGATAGATAGACTCTGACAAAGGCAGTGAGCAATTTTGGGGAATTATCTTCCAGTCAGCTGGTGTCTTCAGCCCGCCTATATTCAAAAGCATCATCATGAATCAAATTACTTAGCACTAAGCAGGTAAATTCTGGCTCCAGAGAAATTAGGATTTCATCCTGTGAATTTGTCATTGTGAGAGCTGAAATAACACCCTCAGGGTTCAATCTAGAATGACTCAGAGCCACCAACACGTACAGTTTCCACAGAGATATAAAAATCAACATTGTGCACTGATCGGATTAAATCAGTTCACAGACACATCCATTAAACCTTGGGAAGGTGGTGAACCAGAGGCAGAAATGAGTTTCCCTTACATGTAATATCATATCACTGACAATGCATCAGACAGCTCTAGCTGGATTAAGAAGCTAAATAACATCAGATACAAAAGCCATCATACACGAAATGTATACAATGATAAAGAGGACCTGGAAAGCAGAAGTACCTTGAAGGTTAACACCTTGAATTTTTCATAGTCAATAGAAGCAGAATTTTCCACTATTATTGTAACCTGAGCCTCGTTCAGGACAGTTTGGGGAACCACTCGAAAGATGCCACCAGGTCCAACAAGACGGAGGTTGAATTTAGCATTGGCTCCCTGTGAATAAAAGCAGATATGGCATTGTTTTCAGTGAATGATGCATTTCTTACAGTCTAGATAGCTTGATTTCTTCTAACTACATAAAATGAGAATAAGTCTTACTGCTTAGAGCCCTCTGCTCTCCATCCCCTGTGCAAGAGACTGCTAAGAAGCTTAGTTCTATAATCCCTCTAACCCTGGTCACAAGCTTTTCTTAAAATAGATGGACAAGCTTGGCTATTCTTTCAGTCATAATGGAAAAACCCTGTAGCAGGATTGGCTGAGAGAGGGATCTTGTGGCAAGCAGCATTGGGCTTCATGCCACACACTGTGAGCTCTGCAGGTGACAGAGATGACACCACATGCACATCAGCAGGCAAGTCCTGCTTCTTCCTGGTTTCTGTCAAGGAAAGACAGCTGAAGTGCTTGAGTAAAGACAATAGAACCCTCAAAACCCCCAGTCTCATAGAAGGGTTTGGCTTAAAGATCACTGTGTTTCAACCCCGCTGCCATAGGCAGGGACACCTTGCACTAGAGCAGGTTGCTCAGAGCCCCATCCACCTGGCCTTGAACACTTCCAGTGTCTGGTCTGTGTCCTAAGAACTTAAAGCCTAGGAGTTCTTAGAGGTGAGGAAGATATAGAGTCACGAAGATACAGAGTCACAAATATACGCAAACAGAGGTGGTATTCCACATTTTGCACTGACTAGATTAATCTAGCCCAGAGTTGCAGATATTAAACCTCTTGTAGGTTGATGCAGCTTGCGGGGGAAGAGGAGCTCCACTTGTGCAGAATAAAATCTTACACACACTTGACAGCTCCTGGTGAATTGAGAAGCCAAATCCCATTACATAGATAAACCTTCTAGCCACTGAGAACATGGGAAGCAGCAGTATCCAAAAGGTTACCACCACTTGTGTGCAAGCTGGGAAGAGTGAGCTGGAACCAGCTGGCCAGACTAATTACTTTAAACCAGAATGGAGCATGAAAGAGAAAAGATGAAATGGGGATGCTCATATTTCTGCCTTACATGGAAGATGGCAAAATGAGTTGAGCCTACCACAGCAAATGCTTCGAGTTCACCAATTTCTTAAAAAATGTCATGTTTACACTGTGACAGACAGATTCACTGCTTGGCTGGTGCCATGTTCTTCCCCTAGCATGAATACCGAGATGAAGAATTTCTAATAATAACTTTCAAACTCTACTTTCAGCTTTATCCCTGGAAGGTTTGTTATGAGCAATTCTTGATGCAGATCCAGCTCATGTCAAGAGAAAGAGTATTCAGCAGCAGTTCTTTAAGGGAAACAGAATGACCTTGGACCCAAACTCTGTGGTCTGCATTGTTTGGTCACACAAACCCACCCCCGCAGCTACAAAGATGACAACAGGCTCTCTTTTGCTGGACAGTAAAGCCAAACACACAAAGCCAGAGATCCTGGACTATGGAAAGTAGTGCCGATGGGCGAGAGTGGGCAGTCTGACCACACAAAGTGCTCTGTACTTGGGACTAGACATGACTAGAGGAAGGGTGGCATGGGATGGGGAGAGAACTGTCTCCATCCAACAGCTGAGTGATTTCTACCAGTGATGACCACTGAACCCAGATCTGCTTGGAGCAAGCCATGCTTCTGTGTGTCTCCAAGCAAACTCCATGGGATAGAGGAATGACTGAAGGAACAGCATCACTGAGTTCTAAGCTCTGTCTTTCAAAGAGGTCTGGGGGAGAAATTTCTGCATAATTTCCTTGCAAGTAAAGATAGCATTTCCATCAAACAGTAGGCCTAAATCAGACCTTGCTCACAGCTTTCCTCCTCACCTCTACAGTACATGCACTGTACCCCCAAAAGAAAGAGTCACTAATGGCTGTGATGGAAACAGACATTTTAAATTTTCTTTTCTATATAGTTCTCTTGAGTGGAAGGGAAAACATTGCATTCTCTGCCTTAAAAGAAAAGCAACTCATCCCTCCTTGAGTGATGCCTTGCACTGCACTAGGAAGCTTCTTGAGGAAATCTATACAGTGTGTTTATCAATGTTTTCTGCTTATTTTATAGTCTAACTTGCAGCCTGAATATTTTGTCAGCCTAGATATATATTTTGTCTCTAAACAGAAGAGATGGGTTTCGTTTCTTTCCTTCTGTGGCAGCATCCCCTGTGACAATAGCAGGATAGACATAGCACTGCTTTGAAAGCAGTCATTTATCTCCTTGCTGCAGAGCAACAGGAGGGAGGGGGAAGAAGCCAGTGGGTTTGATAAAGTACAATACCATCAAACCAGCACAATACTGAGCACAGTTACAGAAGAGAGCTCTTTCCAATAGTAATACAGTTCTCAGATGCATAAAGCTTTTTTCTTGTCACTAACTAACCTCAGGCTAAGTCAGATGGATGTCATTCATACAGTATTTAGCTTTGGGATCCTGAAAGTAACATCACCATAGAATCTATAGGCATCACAGGTCAGTTGGACAGCAGGCTGAGATGGATGGAGTTTTCTTTCCTTTTCTTTTACCTGATTAGAGTTAGTTTGTCCTTGGCTTAATTTTTAAGATTACCTAAAAATATCACTCCATTGAGAATGATTTACCAAAGCATGCACTGCAGACCCTGACTGTAACATAATGGCCAGAAGGACAACATATTGTAATAAAAACAATGTAAGAGTACAGACGATAATGTTTCCTGCAGGGGCTGGAGAAGAAACAAACAGCAATTGCACTTGAAGTTACTAAAGGGATTGGAACCTCTAAGTAAATCTCCAAAGGGAGTACCTTCTCAGACATTACACTGGCAACAACTGAATGTAACCAAGAGTTAATGGAAGTTCATAAAGACTGTTCAAGTTCAGTTGCCATAAGAACTGGGCTGCAGCTTTAGCATCACCCTTCTCATTGACATAACAGTATAAGACAGACTAACTATACTTCTCTCTGTGGTATTGGACTCTACAACTACTTTGTCTGTCATAGGCTTTTAGAGAATGCAGGTGAAATAGTTGAATTCCTAAAATGACATTTCCCCATCTGACAGCTCTTTCTAGTCTCTGGGAAAATGAGACAGGAAAACAAAAAGTTCACACAGTTTCCATTTACCTGATCTGAATCATTGACTGTAATCTTCAACCCCCTTAAGATTTCACCTTCTGGAGGATGCTCGTACATGGTGAGTTCAAATCTGTTTTGGGGACCATTTTCTCCATAGAATGTTGGAGGATGGTTGTTGAGGTCGACCACTCGTATAGTCACCATGGCAAAAGTATACTCAGAGATGTCACCTTCCTGACTGACTTCTGATGCCTGCAGCAGGAGAGAGAAAAAAATGATGAGGATATTTTCTCTTTCATGTATTCATGTTCACGTATTGTTCCGCATGTACAGGTCACCTTAGCACACTGTAGGAAGATTCACAGGCTTACATTTCTCTAAAATCCCAGTCCATTTCACTCTGAAGTTTATCATTAGAAGATTATGGTAATAAACCAATCCCAATAAAGCCCCAGTAAAAAAAATCTCCTAGTTTTGTGAGCTTAGTAACTCATCCTAGCTGAACACAGTTGTCTAAAAACAAATAATCAAATAGAGGAAAGGTAATTGCTTGCCCAAAGTGTTGATAGAATAGAAAAGGAAGACTGTACCACAGATAGTTCATTGTCACATTGCTGCAAGGACTGCAGCCTTCAATACTGCAAGAGAAACTGTACTTGAGGTATTTAGGTAGATATTTGAAAAAAAGAAAAATACATACTTTTTTTTTTGAGGTTTAGTCTCTGATTTACAATTCTAGATGAGCTTAATTTAAACTGGATATAGTTTAGACAAACAGGCAAAAGCTGGTGCTTTTCTGAACCAAAAGATCAAATCTATCTGGGTTTCAGCAACTCCAACATGCAGCCTGATTCAGTGTATCAAACCCAAGACATTTCCTCTGTCAGGACAGAAACTCTGGCTGGTGTTTTTGTAACAACAGCTATCTCTAACATACCTTTTTGCTCAAGGGTTTCAAACCCAAAGGCATCCTTTCTATGAAGATTCTACTCTGGTAACTGAGGTGCCTGTCACTACCTACGCTAGGTAATACAACATCCTTTTGGTTCCTCAAGCAGATTTGGTAGCCTGTGTGAGCTCTGGGTCACCACATAGATAATTAGGAGATCAAAAAAGCTCGCAAGGGTTAAACTCACCCGGCATGTGGGAAGAGTTATCAGACTGCAGGGAAGCAGAGTGAATAGAAGAAGAAATAGTGCCCAAGTTTAATTCAGACCATGAGAACTCTGATCTCTCAGGAACAGCGTGCTGCTTGAGCGCAGTAGCAAGTGCCCTTGGGGATGCTACACTGGTTCCAGCAGTCTGCAAAGCCTCAAAGCTGCCTTAAGGACAGCTGCCTTACCATGACAATAATATGCATTTGCTGAAGAAAACTGATACAGTCTTCACAATTTAACTCTACATTTTTAAATACCTCATCTTTAGAAACTGCCTAAAATAATGCAGCCTGTTACAGGAATACCAGGCTCATCAAGGTGTTAGCTCACCAGGGTGTTAGCATGTATTTGTATGTGGCTGATCAATGTCTCAGGAGTAGATGCTGATATGACATTGCATGATCTGTCCCAGTCCTATTACTAAACATAGATCTGACAGTTACCTATCTCATCATATGGAGGTTACAAGACACTAATTTCCTGTTTAGCAATAACATCTGGAAACATAGAGAACAGGTATCTACAGATTGTAAAGGATGTTGATCTTCATGACTCAGAGATGAAACTAGGACAAGATAACTTCAATTGAAATAAGCAATTTGAGATACCAAATAGCCCAAGGAACAAGCGCCATTTGTTCTGTTTTATACTAGCTGGCACTCTGCTCAAATAAAGGAGTTAGTTTCTAAAACAGGGGAAAGTCAGCTATAAATTGAACTATTTTAAACAATCATGCCTATTCATGGCATTTAAGACCAACAGTCTTAAAGTTGCTATAGAGCATACCTGAACTTTTAGTTCATACACTTCTTTCTTGAGCTGATTTGGGCTTTTTATCACAGAAATGGCTCCAGTTGTGTTGCCAATTTCAAATGAACCTTCACTTCCTGCAATAAAACCAAGATGTTCTAGTTACATGCCATGCTTTCTTTTTCTGAAACAAGCAGGAGCAATCAACTATTCACTTCATTAAGCTTATCTTCGCCCATATGTGTATCCATATCTACATGTAGATCTGAAGCCTCTTTCAAAAATGAAGCATTTCTATGACTGGTCACAGTGAGATGAAAACACAGATGGGGGCCACAAAAAGTTTCCTTCCCTAGGCACAGCTCAATGGAGTTCTGCCCCTATAAGAACTTGTCATCGCTTTCCCCTTCCCACTCTGACCAGGTGGCCTTTGAGCCTCAGTAACCAGGCATGCAAATTTGGTATTCATTTCTATTATGCTGTTTTTTTTATATGCTGGTTTAGACAAAAATAGACATTTGTCATTGTAATTAGCAAATGCATAATTAAGTCTCTGAGAAACAAGAACATTTCTCTCACTAATATCAGCTAAGGTGAGAAGTCTGATAATCTGCCTCAAAGAAACATAGTCACTCTTTCTGCAGATAGCATCTCTGGACAAGCACCTTCTGATCTTTAACAGTCAGTTGTTAAAAAAAGCTCTCAGTATGTTGACAAGGCTGTCCTGAGCAAAAGAGTTTTTTTGGAGTATTTGGGGTAAAACCCAAGGTTTCTGCATTGAGGCAAAGTCTGACACAGGCAGGATAGGGCTGCAGACTGACTTTGCAACCACCATCCAACTTCCATCAATCTGAAGATCAGTCCCTTGAGACCTGCTAAATTTGTGCTAAAACAAATGCCAACTTGTAGAGGCAGCAGTGTCTCATCACAATGTCAGGACCTATCCTGCCATCACAACCAAAATCAGGCTGGTGCCCAGGAAGGGGACCAGCTGGCAGCTCAGGGGGCCCTACCCTGCTCTGCCAAGGGGCTGTGGCCACCCCTGCTTGCTACTTCACATACAGTATTGGCCACAACCTACGCCTTGTAGCAAAGTCTACACTTGAAAACGAAAGAGAGGAAATCCTTTCAAACGAATGAGATCAAGACTTCAGAAATAAAGGATGATGACCCAAAAGACCAGTCATTTTTCTTTTTCTCAAACTTAATTCCAATGCTGATTTTTAAACTATCCGATAGTATCTTGTTTTGCTAATACCTGCAATAACTGTAACTTCATTAAAATGCGCTAGATACAATATTGAGCAGATATTGACTCATACAATGGCCAATTATTAAGATACATTGGATTGGAAAGTATATTCTGACTGAGAAGAAGCTTAAGTCAATAGTGGTTTCAAGTCACCATACTTCATGTCATTGTCTAGTTATCGCAGGAAAATTGGTAACTTGCAGTATGTAGCAGTATGTGTGTTCCTCTGTACAGCATATTCAGAGGATTGGAGCATTTTCTGTTATTATCATCTCACACTCCATAGATATGAAATGTTTCTTAAGAACCAATAATTTCCTATTTGCTGTTTGTACTTTCTTGCCCTTTGATAACCCAGCCCGCAGTTATTGGAATAATGGCTTATCACAAATACTACCAAAGTCTGAGGTTCAGGGGCGGAAACCTATTGTGAACTTTTGTTCTCTGTTTCTTCAACTTTCTATGTACTAAAAGTATATTTTTTCCCCCTCCTTTCTGTTTTGCACAAACAAGTGTCACATTTATGCTATTAAAAGACATGCGACAGACACTTTCAGAATAGCTGATGAAAAGCATTAATCTTCTGATAACATCTGCTTTCTGACACTGCCGTGTACAGTCAGGGTCTCTTCACTGGTAAATGTAATTTCTTCCAAGAATTCAGAGGATTGACTGTTTAGCCACTTTAATCACAGTATTAATAAAAATATGCCCTTAAATACCACGTCTGGGCCTCCCAATGAAGTTTCTCTCCTCCTAGATTAAATGATAGAGAGCTCAGTAGCAGTGAATGCATTTCCCTTTACACTTTCTGAAATGATAAGCAGGCTACTGATGCCTAAAAAATAAGCAACATTAACAGCTCCAAGAGCAGTTCTCTGAAGCAGATACTAAAACTCACTGAATTGTATCTTGGCTATTCTCTGGTAGACAGGGCCCTGGAGTTGTTTAAGGTACCTGACATTATTTAATGAGATTTTGTCTCAGCTTTATTAAGCTCTAGCATATCCTACTCTAATTTAGTGTCAGATCTGGTTTTGAGTGCCATTCAAATTTCATATATGACAAATCTACTCACCGTTCACTATGCAGTAATGAATACTGTTAGGCTTTCCTCTGTCTCCATCAAGAGCAACAACAGTAAGGACCTCAGAGCCCTGCGGAGAATGGGAAATCATAATCTGTGTGCTGAGATCAGAGCAGTGAAATTACAACTGCATATTAATACACCGAATTTCTATAAGTCTTTCTGCAGTGAGGTGCTGGGGGCAGAGTGGCTACTTGTGCTTGTGCTGTATGGGGAACACAAAAAGGGCCATTGACTCCCACCCTAATGCTTGGCTTTGCAGAGCAGAAGCTGAATGCTGCTTCTTGGACTATCGCTACTAGGTCCCTATAGCAACAGTTTTAGTTGTTCCCAGTGATCTTGCAGCCCATGCACTGCACCTCCGTACAAAGTGGGGACACACCGCTGCTGCTCACTCCCTAAGGGCCTGCTGTGTGACCTGCCTGTGCCATGCCACTGCCTGGCAGAGCCATCTGCTCTGATGCCTGGGCATCAGCTGCCCCAGGAGGGCCAGGGCTGGCTGCAACCTCGGGACATGCCATGTGCCTGCCAATGTCAGTGCCTGTTTTCCCAGTGCCCAGTCCTCCAGTTCTGTTCCCCAATTCAGCTTTGGGTGAGCCCCAGAGGGCTGGCAGGAGCATGGCACAGCTTCCCACAGGATGCTCTATGCCCACTGCTCTGCCTGTGGAATGGCTGCAGGCCCTGTATGACCAAGGGTGCCTCAGCCCCAGGGGCTGACCAGCTGTGGGAGCAGTTGGAAGCCACGGCCAGGGACCCCTGCCTTGAGCCACAGACTTGGACAGAGGATTTGGAGTAATCAATCTGAAACCTGAGGTTTAGTTTGGGTCACTATCAAGATTTCCCCTGGTCACTACTGTGTAGGCTTCTGCATCACTGCATGACCCACGGCCACACAGTGTGCTGAGACATGGGCAGTTGCCAAGGAGTCATCAGGTCACTTTGGTCTTACCTAATTAAGTTCAGACAGGCAGCAAAAGCAAACAGATCACAAAGCAACTTGGCCCACAGAACATTTAGAGCATAAAATTGTGATAAAAATGATGATGATTTAACTGCCCTTAAACCTTCACTGTCTGTCCTTCTGTGCAAGTCAACGTTACCATGGGCCACATGTACAGAACTTGTGTACTGGGGACTGTTTGCTCGTGTGACTACTGTGATCAGCTCAGAGGGGTGATGACTGTCACATTAAAGTGCTCACCCAAGTGTCAATGAGCTGTGCAATTCAGGCCTACAAACTAAAGTGCTACTGTTTGGAGCTGCAAAAACAGGGAACATTGAAGTAACTGCCAGTTCATCACAAATGGCAACAAGGAACATTTTCATGACAACCCTTGAATGAATTTTTCAAATGAGAGCAAGGTTCTGTTAGAGCAACTGGAAATACAGAACTGTATTTATTATCATTTATGCTGGAAGCAGCAATAAAATCTGCCTACTGGGCAAAATAGAGCACAGTTCCTTTGAAGGTGACAGGGTACTTGTAAATCCTGACAACTTCACCAAGCAGAAAGGAAGTTTACAAAATTATTTATACAAAATTTATACAAAATTACCAAATATGCAAACATCACTAAAATGAGCTATTGCCTTTCTCTCTGTTGAGTTCATTCTATTAGCAAAACCCACACTGGGAAGGACTGATATCATAATGGTGTAAGTTATGAGCTCAAGCTGGATGTAATTAACATTTATTGACTCCCGTTTCCATAGTAAACACTAACTCCTGTGTGCACCTGATAGTTATTTCAAGATCCATATGTAACTATGCAGAATAAATCAATATCCATAATATTGATTCTAAACACCTGCAAAGTACACAGGCATTACTTCTTTTCCCTGCTGAAATGGAATGGCTTCTGCAGTGAACTGCAGTGTATAGTCATGCAAGGGCTGCAGTATTCGTTGGAGTTCTGGACAGAAAGTAAAGAGACAATCTGTACTGAAACCCAAGAGAAAATCAGGTGAATAGTGTGTAATCACACTGCTACATGGATCAATAGCCTAATGTTAGGTGATTTCGTGGGTAGATACCGTTTCTTGTCTTATGTATGAAGAAAATTTTAATTAAATCTTATGTATCAGAGTGAAAGCTGATCCATACATGATATCATGTCACTGCTTATATAGAGAGAAAACTCATTAGTCTGCAGCTTCAAGAGCAACATGTGGCTGTGAGTCCCCAGTTGTAACTGGTTCTCCTATATTCCTGCTTGACTGACAATCTGTTGGGTTTTAGACCCGAGAGGACTTCCTGGCCCATTCTGCCAAGCCAGTCATCACTGCACAGAAATCATCCTGCATTTGGAGGAAGTCAGAGTTCTCCCCAGGTGATGTCCATTGGACAGCACAGAGTCTGGAGCATTTGGGCATAAATTCTCCTCATACCTTGCACAACCAACTGTTGGTTGGTACCAGACTGATCACAGATGGAAAATAAAAGCACTGTGAGACCACATAGTACACAAACACACAAAGGCTTCTACCATGACATGTTCAGATGAGGTAACTGGCAGCTTGCTTAGGCCTTCAACCAAGTGCCTCTGGAGGTCTGAGCTATGGAAGAGCTCTTGGTCACTGTCTGGACTTAGACCAGGCTTAGACTTCTGCCATAAATGGGCAGAATCCTTTTTGACTTTGATGACAGCAGCAGGAAGCCTTGCAGGCCAAATAAGAATAAGTCTGAGATTTGGCCAGCTTATTTCACTGGGGAGTCAAATCTGAGTTTAGGTCTCATTTCCTATAAAACCTGTGCTAGAAACCATAGGGCCATCTTGATGGAGATGGGAAAGGTTGCAGTTGTTCCTGCACAGATGAAAACCAGCACTTACTGAGAGTGTATCCTCATAGACATATCCATAGTAGGGAGTCCCGATGAACATGGGAGGAGTGTCCTGAACATCCTCCACATTGATAGTAACTGTTGTTGTGGCTGAAAACACTTTGTTGTCTCCCCTGAGCTTCCCACCACCATCCTGAAAGAGAAGTCATCATCATCAGATGTCTCTACTGAAACATGTCTACAAAACAGCTTATGGCATTCCATGCACCTCACAAGCCTTCAGAAGCACAGTCCCAGGAATCCTTTCTCACTCTCAACACACTGATTAATCTGTGCTGCCCTATTCCCTTCTCTTTTCCATTTGTTCTACTCCCTCTCTGACTAGGAAAACAGCTTGCAGTGTAATTTCTTATATTAAATGATTGAGCCAACATATGCAGTCATACATGATCTTTTATCAAAAACACAGGGGCAGGGAATTCAAGTTTTCTTGTGGGAAAACAGAAAGCTAGAAACTGATGCAAAAAGCCAACAACTGAAGTCTATAGCTTTTCATCTCACACATAGTCTTGTCATAAACACAAGACGATGGACAGTAGTAAGGTAGTGCATTTTTTAGGGGTAAACAAACAGTGCACATGCTCAAAGTCTCCTAGAAACTCTTACATGATAAAGTGAAAGAACAGAGAAGCTATGCAGCCAAAAACTGTGAGATAGCCATGGTGTATAAACAGTCCCTGGGGACTTGACTGCAACCAACTTTGCACAACTGATATAGTAGAGGCAATTAGGAAGATGACTCGCAATTTCAGAAGCTTTTAACACCCTCAGTCTCAGAGCACCAGCTGGAGGTCAGTAGTCATGCCAGTGTGTAAGATTGTGAATTGTTCAACGTGTCTGCAGTACCAATTCTAAAAATTCCATTTTTTTGAAAAGATGCACTCATTTTTTTCTTCCTTAGTGCTCCGAAGGCAGCATTTAAGCCAAATTTTGTTACTTCTCAAACAAACTTTGGCTAAGTAAATACAAAAAAAGGTTTATACATTTTTCATAAAATATGAGAAATTCGTAAGTAAGGGCAAAACTGTCCTCTTTCAACCCATGTGAGTCCATGTGACAGGTCCCCATAGGATCCTGAAAGACTTTACTTCAGAATATACAAACTTTTAATGGCTTTTGTGAATACTCAACCAAGTCACAGGCACAGCACTACTGGGAACGATAGTGGCAAGAAGGGTTGTGCAGCAATATTTGCAGGATTTGAGTAAAATCCTGCCACAAGGCAGCAGAGAAGTGAAAGAAGAAACATCCACAGACAGATATTTCCAGAAAAGAAGTCCATCATTTGTGCTGTGCTAGGTGTAGCTGTGCCCTGTGTCTTACTGTGGGTAATGACTGTGACCTGCCCTGTCTGCCTGCCAGAGATTTGTCCTTGTGGTGGGAGGGCTGTGCCCTGGGCAGCACGAGGGAGCCCTGAACACCTGACTTTGCTCAAAAGCTGATGCTTCTGGAAGCTGGGGCTTCACACACCAACTCTTCCCTTTAGGTGACTCTCAAAACACAGGTGACATGAATAAAACATGGGAAACCCACTCCCAAATCTTCCAGATGTTGTTCAGCAGCAGCCACCGGTGACCTTTCCTCACACACTTTTCCACATTACTCCCACACCTCCAGATGTTACAGGGACTAACTCTGCTGCCTCAATGTACAACACTTGCATTTGAAGTAATAAGTCCTGCTCAAATACAACACCCCGCCTCCTCTAGTTTCAGATAAAAGCCTTATACCTTGGCTACGACAACAACAAAATGTGTTCTTGATTTCTCGTAGTCCAGGGTGACCCCTGTTTTGATGCGCAGGACACCACTGTGACGGTCTATTGTAAACTTATTAGCATGGATGTTCTAGAAGAAAAGAAAAGAAGAAACAGCAAGAGATTACAGGTATGGAAATAAGATTGCCATGGGGATTCATCCTTTATTTCATCTGCTAAGGGAGAAGACTAGAATAATGATATGGTTTGAATGAGTAATGTATTTGATGAATTTCACCTCTGTGTGTTTATGAACAATTCATGAACCAACCACAAGCCTCTCATTATTCAGAATAAATCAGTTACCTGTCATGTAGACATTTTTAATCTTTTAGTATTTCATTGTGAAATTTTAAACTTTGGTTAACACAGTTCATTGCATGGAAAGAGGTAGGAAGGCTTAACAGAAAAAATGATGAAGGGAAAAGGAAAAAGAAAAAAAGGAGTTATCCCTTAGTGTTTTAAAATTTTACTCACTTAAAGGAAGGTTGCATGTATAGATTGTCAATACATTGATTGTTTGGTGATTTTTGTGATGTACAAACAAAATCTAAGAGGTGTCTGAAATTCAAAGAGGCCTAAAAGATGCCTCCTTCCATTCTTCTGCACTGGAGATACCTGTATAAACACCTCTGTTCCTGTATTCACACACAATAGCCACTGTCAGATAATGTTGGCCATTTCAGCAGACATCAGCACCTGCCTACATCAGACTTGGGGAGAAGTTTTTCTGTGCAGCTTGAGAATTCTCAGAGACTGTGCCAAAAGACATGGCAAGATTTTTTTTAAAAATACACATATTTAGAATCGTTTTTGCCACACAAATATGTAAACTAAACATGAATTTCAAATTGCTGTTCCTTGGTTCATAGTCTATCATCTCACTGGAAAAAAGCCCTATGCAAAACTGAATCCTGCACAGACTGTATTTTAAATGGATCACAATTTGTGAAATCAAAGCTAAATTTCAACAAGGTACTCAAGGTGTTCCTTCATAGTATGCCCAAGCTCTTAACAGGATTAACTTTAGAGCCATGTAAATATCTTCTAACTTGTTTCTACATTTGTGTCCAAATTAAATATTGAACAAATCTGATTTTTTTTTCTTTTTTTTTTTTTTTTCCCTTGTTGCCTCTTGAATAAGGGGAACTGCACATAATCTGGATGAAATTGATTGTAGGAAGAAGGAATTTGAAGGATATAATGCAAAAAGTTGCCCTTCTGGAATAGAGAAGGTTTGTAATACAGACATTCAGCTTTAAATACGGAGCCCTTTCAATCCTTCACCAGTGGGCAGTAACTTAGAGTTGTTTTCAAGCAGTCACAGCTTTGTCAGTGAGAAGACTTAGTACCTCATACTTCCCACTGTGATCCAGGTATCAATTACCCACAAGCCTGCTACACTAAAGGGCACATTTGGGTTTCCACTGTGTTATTCTTTCTAAAAAAACCCCCTATTTTATGCTTTAGAAATCCCATAAGTATACAAGAGTACCAGTTAATCTTGTTCTCCCTGTCACTCCAAAGGAAGGGCCAATAAGAAGTGCCCACTGGATTGCACTTGGCTGCTTGCAATCAGACAATATGTTTTGTCGATGCTTATTTTCTTGTGCATGGTACAAAATCAGTCTATAGACACTAGGAGCAGGCTCAACCCTTGAAATCTTTTTGTAACCTGATTTCTGAGATCTCAGTAAATGAGAGATGATTTTTGAAGGTATAGAAAATACCTTACCTGCAAGAAGTAGGTGATACTTCCTCCAGAACCTGTGTCTTTGTCTACTGCCTCAATCTTAAAGATACTGCTGCTGGAGGGAGTGTTCTGTGACCAGAAAGAGTTGCCAGTCACACAGAAGTAGAAAACAAGATGAGTTAGAAGAAATAAAAAATGAACATGCAAGGAGGCAGAAAAAGAGAGTGCTGGTAGAAAGAATGCAAAAGCACTGAGGGAAACAATGAGCAGAAAGAAAAGAGTGAACAGGTGAAGAAGTAGAAGGAAGAAACACTTTGTGGAATAAAAATAACGCAATATTTTAGCTAAGACAGAGTGTACCTTGTTCCCATTGTAGTCAACTCTAAAAATTCTCAGCAACTCACATCTTGGGGCTTACCCCCAAAATAGCACACCTTAAATACCTTATACTTGTTCCTTAAGTTTGCTGTGAATATTAAATACCTATCCTAACCCTAAACAAAAAGAATGAAAGTTTGTCCTGCACATTGTGTTATTTTACTCAAAACATACTAGCCTTTCTTTACATCCTATAGAAATCTACTTCCAGTATGCAAAGAAACTTCACCAACCTCTGGGACTTCGACTATGTAAGGTGTATTGATGAACTCTGGGCTCTCATCATTAGCATCCATTACAAGGATCCTGACTTTTTCAGAAACCTGGAGTAAAAGATGAAGAACATATTATGACTGAAGCTGTTTTTCAAGATGTACCCATTCATTTGCCTACTAAGGTGTAGTAAAAGGCAAACTGTGTTGCAACAGAATACCTGTGTATGACCACAACTGAACACATGTAAGAAAATACAGAAAATCCTATAATCCAGAAGAATTTTCTTTGGGAAGAACATTCAGATGCTTCCAAACTAAAGAAGAAATCTCAGAGTATTTTATAAATTACAGATTGGGGCTGATTTTCGAGTTCTTTTTCTTCTTTATGGAATTCAGACATTGCCAGCACAGTTGTGCCTGTATGATCCTGGCACCCCACAAATATTTCTTGTAGTAATCTCAATTAATGTGTTTGAGATGAGGAGGAGCACGAGAGTTATCTGGTCCCATGTCCTTCTCCTGGCTGCAACAGTATCTGTCCATAAATTGAAAACTGAGGTGATGCTTGTGCAATGCCTCAGATAAGTCCTTAATGATTAGACGTGATCAAAGCTTTATCCAGCAACAGACAAGAGAACCCCCACCACCTTAGCCCAAGCAAATCTTCTTAATGTCATGCTAGAGAAACACTGTGGGGGTGGAGGGGCAGTCAGCTCTTGGGTGCCCAGCACTAGTTCCTATAATACCATGGATTTCTCCAAAAAGCCTCGAGATCTTTCTTAGTCAGGAATCCTGCTGCACTGGCAGAGAAACTTCCCAGGAAGCTGCTGCAATTCTGATGTAATTCTGCAGGCTGCTAAATCAGGCTTTCAGCTCGTGCTACATTGTAACTACCCTAAAATAGCTGAGCAAGGAGATGGAGTGAGACTTGACCTACTGTAAGTTCAGTAGCTCTTGAACAGGAGCTATACCCTAATGAGACAATGTTTTCTGATCAAATGAGATAGTCCCTGCAAGATAATTTAATAGAAGGAGGTACACAGGGACAGACAGTTTGACAAGCTACAGCATAAATACTTACTGTACTCAGGCCATCTGAGATACTGACAATAACTTCAATCTCATCTTCCTTCTGTAAATCAAGAAGATTCCTTTGTTAGAGAGATGGTGTTTGCGCTGATTGGAAAAGGGACTGCAGATTTAAATGTGTCTAGGCATATAGATGAAAGTAACAACTAACAGCACAGAACAATCACAGCACAGGCTAGGAAGACCCCTCAGAGGCTCCAGCAGAAGGCTCCTTGGACTTTCTGTGGCAACTGTCAAGAGATGGTTGGTCTGGGAATCCCTGTTGTTGTATAAAGTGCTAATGAAAATTAGTCTTCTTTTTTCAAGAAACGTTCCCTAACAAGGCACAGTTGATTTAAATTTTTTCTGTCTCAATATACAGTATTTTGAAGGGTTTACCAAGTACTATGTACCCTTCTCTGTGAAGGAGATCTGAAGGGTTCAATGCCTGTGTTCCCAGAATATGGCTGCTTTTAGGCCATTGTTGCTGGGATCATCTTTAACCCACATGGTTACACAGACGAAAGGGCTATGATGTACTAGAGAAGCATCCTGGAACACTATTTACAGAAATCTCTACTTCCTCCTAATGACAGGAGTATCCCCTGTCTGAGGATTTGAGGGCTGTAATTGCCCCTAAGCTCTTGATGGGCTGTGAATGGGGGAAGATAGAAATAAAGAATAAACAACTCTAATCACAAAAGCTGGACAGACAGCAGCTGAAAAATTTGATAGTAATGTTAGTGGCACAAGTCAACTGAAAAACTAGATGATGAAATAAGTATAATGTCTTAGAATTGCAAAGTATATGACATGATTCAGGGGAAATAAGCTGGCATTGTCTCTCAAAGCCACAGATCAAATTAAACTGAGAGGAATTTCACAAACATCTAGGGTGATGCTCTTTGACTGTACCTCTCTGTCAAGCTCCTCAATCAGTGTAACATTTCCAAGGCTCTTGTCAACAGAAAAGTAGCGCCTTGATCCAGCTTCATAGGTCAGGTCATATGTCACAGGATCTCCTTCTGGATCAGTTCCATTCAGAGTGTACACATGGGTACCTGAAAAATTGACGTTCAACAGCATTTCCCTGTGGTTACTTCAATCATTAGTGAATATTTTGTCGGTCTGTTCCTTAAGAACTTACCTACACTGTGGCAGGCAAAGGTTTTGTGAATCAAACCCTTTTACTAGGAAGTATGGATAAGTTGACAGTTCAATAGTCCTGATGACCACTTTTTAGCCAACTGGTTAAATCAAGTTTATCAGAGCTAGTTTCTGACACTTCAGGCCCTTTCCTGTGGAACTGCACCTAGGTCAATTCCGTTCACATCCAAGTGTTTACATAGGTAAACATAGCTCTTGACTAACTCTCTGCTTAGGCGAGTCAAAGTGATGCTGTTATACCACTAGTGACAATCTCAGCAGCAACAAAAGGTTCTCGCAGATCTCTGCTCTGTGAGAACAAAGGAATTGCAAACTAACAGGCAGGGAATGTAGCAGCTCAAGAGAGTGCTCCTGCAGGACTGGACCCAAGCTCTGGAACCCAGGAGGTGCAAGGACATTTTCAGACTTTCCTGCTTTCAGAACTAATAGATGCAAAGTCTTCTTTCCTACTTCTCTCCTCCTCTCTCTTATTAAATTCTCTAATTGACACAACCACTCATGATCATGCCAATGAAAAAATTTTCCACCTCATTGATGTATTTCCTTCACAAGCTGGGTAAAGAGTTTGTTATTTCTATTTTTAACCATTTGACAAGTTGCTGTCAGTTTTCCCAATAAAATGGCTTTGTGTATCATAAAAGATACTCCCTGAGGGAGTTACAGCACCCATGTTTTCAAAACACGGTGAGAGTGTTTATTAGAATTATTTTTTTTAAATTCCATGTCTGTCATTCTACTGTACATTAATACCTTCACCAAATAACTTCAGGCACTTTACAAATACCAGTTAACTGAGCCTGAAATATAAAACACTGTTGTTGTTTCTTTCCAATCTGCTGTGCCTTCAGTAAGTTACCTGAGATATTCAAGTTGTAGAGGTTAAGCACAGAAACCGTGCTTTATATCTGACAAAATCCTCTGCATTAGAAATATTGTAGCCAAGCGACTCACTGGCTAGTATGAGTTTTGTTCATGCATGCGAACCAAATATATGATGGAAGGATCCCTGCTAACAAAGTTAGCATAAAGTTAACGAAGAACACTGCTAAAGGGAACTCCAGTTTTAAACTACTCCGTCCCTGAGTTTAAGAGATTTTTAATTACATACTCAAAAGTCACAATCTTTTTGTCCTCTCCTCTTTGCAGTGCCAGTGAAGTTTTTCCCTGACCAGACCCATAAGCTTCTGTAGAGCTTTGGCTGATATCCTGCCCACAGCACTGACAGATCAACTCCTCAAATGTTTCTTCAGTTTTGCAAGGCAACCTTTTGGACCTCATTTGCTTATTCCTTGGCATGCCAACTGTGAAGCTGCTCAGTGGGCTTAATGGGCATGCAATGTCCAGACGTTGGTGGTGATATTTAGAAAATATGTCTGTCTCCTTAGCATAGCAGATTATGCCAAGCCGTGTGGAATCTGTGTTCACTGACTAGCAAACTCTCCATGATTTCCAGGGCAATATTTGGGCAAGTTTGTGCAGAAGAATGTTCACCTTGCGAAACCCAATGAGTCCACAACACCACAAACAACAGATCTTGTTACAAGCTGGTTCAGCCAGCCAAAAAATGATCAAGACTTGCAAAACAGGATCACAAAACTACAAAACACTTTCCACATTTTTCTTGGACTTTTCCCACAAAACAGAGTAGAAAATAACAACCCATTTGTAACTGCAATCCCTGAAAATTATTAGGGAAAGACAATGAGCAGATAAGATACTTTTCTCACTGTAACAACTGAACTCTGTAAGTACAAGAAAATGCAAGGAGAGGAATAAACTCAGACTGATATAAAAGAGTGTCCTGAAAGGATGTCTGCCTCCTGATACTGTCTACTGATACTGCTGTCTACACAAGAGACAGAAATTTGAAGACTGTTGAAGGTTCTGCAGTACCAGCACCGACTCATTTATGCTTGTTTTTCAAAAGCTTTCTCTTAATATCATTGCTGGGGCCAAATGGAGAATTCAGGTGTCAGTTGTCAGCACCTCACTGACATCATTATAAATACAGTGCTTTTCTGCAGCCTTTTTTTGTTATTAGTTGCTTCTACTTCTTAATTGCTTTTCTGCCCTTCTTGTTAACTTTTCCTGTTCCTTTCACTCCATATACTGCTGGCTGTCCTGCCTGTTTCTAGATCACATGGATGTCTGCAGCAGCTGCTGAGCAGTGCTTACTGTTCAGTGGAGAAACAGGATGAACACCACATTTGGGCTCTCTGGGAGCCTGCAGGCAATGACCAGGCACAAAGTATAGTGTTGTGGCTGTGGCTGCCCTGAAATACCAACACTGGTAGTAAATGAATGGCAAAACACTCCTCAGGGATCGCAGGGCTGGAGAAGAATAGACTGAAAATTTATGTGAATACATTCGAACCAGGGCTTTGTTCTCCCAATCCCAAAGTTTTGTTTCCTACATTTTCTAGGAATTTTCTTACAAGGAAAACAGGAATTTTCTTGCTGTTAAATGTGAGAAAAAACATTAATATTGGTGCAGACTGAGATTACTGAAGTTTCTGGGCAAGTAATGAAGGACATATTGGACTGTTTGCTTTATAGCTAAAGCTGATACACAAGTGTTCTGTATTATGACAATGAAGTATCTTTTGATTGTGGATCAAAATTTATTTTCTAACTCATTATAATTCCTTAATTTTTCCAAACTGTAATTTCACTGCATAGTACTCTCCATATCATTAACACCCCCAGGAACACTTCTCAGCACAGTGTTAATGCCAATTAAAAATCTCTTCTCAGTATGCTGCTTCTACTTGCTGAAAAGAAAATAAATGAAAAAAACAGCTAAAATCTTATCAGAGAACACCAAGTAAACAGCCTCTCCCTGTCAGAAAGATGGGAATAGAAGAGTCTTTGCTTGGAGATATGGCAAATGCTATGTAAGGGCCCCAGCTGGACAAGCAGAATGGTCTGAGTACCTAGGGAATGGTGTAGCAGGCTAGGAGAGGGGACAACTACTCACTGCTTCCTGCTATGGCTGCTTCCCAGGAGCCATGCCAGGCTTTCACTTTGTTTTCCTATTCCATCTTAAAAGTCATTTGCTCTCTGCTCCTATTAGCTGGGCTAAATGGCTGTCCCATGATGCCGTTGCTCCATTTTACTTCATTTCTGACTCAAATTTAATCACAGCCAGCCTCTGCCCATATGCTCTGGGGCTGGTTTTGCTCTCTCACTGAAGATATGCTCTTCCTCTCTTTCTGTGCAAGACTCAGCAATCAAATCACTTCCCCGCCAGTTAAACAAGCCAAGCACATTTTAGAGTCATGCTTAGTCCTGCTGTTGTCTTTGTCACCACAGCTGACATCTGTTACCAAGATGCTGAGAGGCAAATCCATGGCCACGTTCCCAGGACAGGACACCTCTGTTCCCTATGTCACAGCAAATACCATCTTGCCCGGGGTTACATGCCTGCTCTTCACCTGTCTCAGCCAAGGGCCATTTCCCCAGCAGGAAAGGAGATGGATAATTAACACAAAGCCTACAGATGGCTGTTGTACACTCCAAGCTCACCCCAAGCAAAGTGGAGCTCAGGTCCCTGGAGGACATAAACCATACACCACAAGTACCTCAAAAACATCTCTTTTCCCATTCACTGCCAGTTACCGCTCCTCCCAGAGCATGCCAAGGTGACTTTTGCTCCCTTCCTACACCATAGTGCACCAGCTGGCTGGCAAAGCAGAGACAGGATGGCCAGGATCAGCAGCTCAAAAGCCATGGCTGCTACAGCAGCAGCTGCAACAGACCCTGCAGCTGCACACTCCTGCCATGGGAAGAGGGGATATGGCAGCAAGTATGGGGCCCAAAACATCACCCCATGGACAGCAGCAATGTGTCCCTCGGGTACACACAACAACCAACTCCAAGGAGAAGTCATGTGAGGGAAATTTTCTGATGTATTTGCAGTTACTGTCAGAAGAATTAAAACAAAATTGAAGGCTCTAACACCTGCAGGTCCTCTACTTCTCTGTGCAGCGCTTGGCTTTGTCAGGGCCTTCCTCTTGTGCACTGCTTGCTCTGCCACAGTGCTGCAGAAGAGAGGCTGTGCTTAACACAGGTAGCTCCTGGCTTTCCTAGGGGTTGATCGGAGTGAAACAAGGAAGGAATGATAGGTACCAGAGCGGATAAGGGGACTTCTACACAGTCAGCTGTGTAGAAGGAAGAAATATGACCAGGAGCATGTAAAAAGAAAGGAAGTTTGCAGAATGGAGGGACCTGAAGGAGTCAATCCGCCAGTCGTAGGTAGCTGGCAGCTGTAGCTTTGATCGAAGAATTGCCACTGCAAATTGACTTTTAATGGGGGGAGAGCGCTCACATGGGGACAAGGGTAAAAACAGAAAGGAAAATGCAAGGATAAGAGACATGCAGAGATCTCCAGAGCACTGATGATGCTCGGGCTTTGAGGGAGTAATGAATTTAGGCCTTCTGACCATGTTTCAATCCCCTGCTCTGCAGCTGTTCCCAGTCCCACTGTGTCCCCACTATGAGGGTTTACAGGGATTATGAGGTAAGATGAAACAAACAACCTGAAATAGCATTCCACTAGTGGCTTAAGACCTTGATTAGGAGCAGATGCACATTTTGTATGTACACAGGGAACTCTCTCTGCAAAGAGCTAATTGCCTACCTGCCCTGCCAAACAGCCACAAACCCCAACTGCTCATAACAGTTCATCATTTTTCCCATTCTTCTTAAATTTGGCACTGGAAGGGGCTGCTGTCCTGGCCCTTCTTACCTTGAGGAATCTTGTGCTCTGCAGTAATAAAAAGGATCTGGAAATCTGCAGATACTTTCAAGCATTCACACAGAAATAGTATTTGCTGTTTTTGTGATAACTTCCATTACAATGTATGTAACTTGGTAGACAAGTTACAACTTGTAAATAAGTACAATTACAATTACAACTGTAAATAAGTAAAATAGGACAAGGGAAAAGAAGGGCCAGTTAAGGATGAAATGAGCATGGTACTGAATTTGATGTGTCCACACAGCTGCAGCACTGCAATTTCTTTCTACAGTCACACAAAGAATCTATCGTTTCCTTTCAGTGTTCCAAAATGTTGCATGCCCCTTGCCTACAGATGTCTGGAAATATAACTAACACATACCACTCTGCCAACTGCTTGCAAATTCATTAGGGCCAAAGGCCAAAATTTCTGGAGGTTTATTAAAACCGCTGTCCATGGCATTGGTTAGATCAGACACCAGCTGCTGCCAAGAAAAGCATCATGCCCATGACCCCAAATTTTATGTAAGGACAGGGTAGACCTAATAGCAACCTGCCCGTTTTTGCAGCACATAAGCCTGAGTGAAGCCATCCAGAACCAAACATATGGAAGTTTTAACTGCTCTGTTTTGTCAGTGATTATCCTGCTCAAACTGAAAGACAACTGCTGCAGTGTGCATGCTTGGGACTTCACAAGGGCATAGGTGACCAGATTCCTTCTCCCACTTCTAGAGAAGGTTAGGGCAGAGTGATAGAGAGCAATAGCCTCCTCTGCAGTGTAATATCCAACTCTAGGGCCACAGCAAAGGGCCATCCTGGAAGACACTTAGCAAGGGCACTGTGTGAGCCCTCACTAAGATCTGGCACAAAGCTCTGACTGTGGTCTGATGTGAACCCTGCTCCTCTTGCCCTGCACCAGTCTGAATGCACACCCAGAACTGCAGCACCGAAGTGTCACTGTTGTTTGTGTCCTCCTCTGGGAGCCTTTTGCCAAAGCATTCCCAAGAAGTGGCTGTTCTGGCATGGGCAGCAGGTAGCAGCAGGAACCTAAGCAAATCCCAAGCAATCATGTTCCAGTGGAACTTCCAAAAGTGCTTCAGAAGAGAAGACCTTGCAGTACTCATAGTTGTTTGTTAAAGTGTTCTGGAAATTAGCCCAAAGAAGTGCTGGCAGCTGCATGGCAAAGCAACCACATTTGGACTTCTCAAAAGTAAAGTCTTATCTCTCTTTCCCAAGGGTTTCTACAGGCCCTTTGGAGCTTTCAGTAAGAAGCTGCTTCTCTCTTGTCTTTTAGAACACATTTATACATCAAATTAGAGGTACAAGCCAGCCAATTTAAACACATGTAAACACATTCTAAATTAAGCCAGCACGTATAAGGCACAGCAGCACTGAAGACAGAGCATCTTGAGCATTATTAACGCTGCAACCAAAGCACAAACTCCTCAGAGACCTCTACATACTTAGTGTGGTTGCTAATGTTACAAAAGCACATGCAGAAGCCCATCACATATTTCTCATTGTTCTTACTTGGGCTATTTACAAGAGCACTAACACACGCTCTGATCCCTCACATTGCTGTTTTGCTGTGTTTGGCTACCTGGGCCCCAGATCAGATGCAGTGGGTGGAAATTACTGCTGTACTTGTCTGTTGCAGGGAGTGCTGTCATCTGGGAAAACAGGTGACGCTGCAGTCCTGGCGGGAAGGAAATTTTGACTGTGTTGTTGCTCTGGGCCACCTTTAGCTCCCCATCCCCATACAGTTGGCTGTAGGCTCCTTGTGGTGGCAGGGAGAGGCTGATGCTCTGTAAATGACTGTGAACTGGTGCCACACAGAGAGGGGGAGTTTGATGGTAAAAATCATGTTAGTTGTCCTGCCTTTGGTTTCAGTGGTGGAATTGGCAAGCCCCACACCAAACAAACTGAGTTGGGGTCCTGTTTTGTGGCTGTCTGTCATTACAAGCCTCATCTATGCTTAGACAAGTGATTCCACTGACTAATGTTACTCCAGAAATCAGCAGAACTGTAGGGATCACCAAGACTGAGCAAGTGTGGTTCCATGTGAATACAGGCAGAAGTACAGCAAAAATTGCAGCTTCTTGGTCTGCCTCTGGCTTTTCCAAGTGCCACTACATTATTATTGTCCTTCAGCTGAGATTTCCGCTTAAGCTTGACTGAGCTTCTAGCAAATTTCTGCTGCATCATAAGCAAGCTCTTTTAAAGTTCATCAGAGAGATGTATCAATTCTACACTATGTGCTGCCTTCTCTCCCTCCTCTTCTAAAGCTAAGCAGATAAAGGACAATTCACTGCTTCCCAATCACCTTCTCCCCACCTTCTATCAGATCCAGCATGGTTCTTGGCTGGCATTAACACCACTGGGTCAGAAATGGAGACTTTGAGCAAACCCAGACAGCTGCTTCCCAGAGCAGTGAGTGACCTTAGTCTTGTTTAGTAAGGTGTGGGTGGCAGTGTCAGGCTTTCAGAGGAGGCTGTGCCATCTGATCCTTCTCTTATCTTCACCTTCCTCAGCTGCCTAAGCCCTAGGAGGGGGATGTTTGGATGCACCCCCTGTGGAGCCATCTCTCTCCACTATGCATGAGGCAGCTAGTAAAGGGGTGCTCTGGTACTCAATTTGCAATAAATAATATTTTTCTAATTTAGCCTGTAAAAGCTACAGACAAATAGCAGAAAATCCTGAACAAAACCTGAGTACAAAGTTGAAGAAATTATGGTGGTGTTCACTGTAATTTATTTTACATACAGTTTTTTTTAATGCTTGGAAATTATTCTTCTCCCATGGGAATCACTTTCTGTTCTTATTTTTTCTTAATGCAACTACAGTTAAAGAAGCAGAAATAGATCTGCCTCAAAATCCTAAAATCTGAAAAAAATACCAATTTTAAAATTTTCAATAAAACAGAACCAAACCTTTTTAAAAACCATCAGTTATTTAGGCAAAGCAATTTTCACTTCAAGTGGAAACATTTTCTACCATTTGTACTGTAAACATGAAAAATGTGGTAACTGTTTAAAGAAAATCATGCCTCTTACTTTTCAATGTACAGCTTGCTTTTATCAAGGCTGATAAAATTACTAGCAACTAGGCTTTTCTGTCATAAGCATTTATAGAATTGGGAAGAAGCCTCTCACCACCATGAATTTATTTCTGATCCGAAAGATCTGTTCTCTGAAGCTGTGAATAGATTGGTGGACCAAAAAAAAGGCGAGCTAGAATTTATGTTTAAAATTGCAGCTACAAATCAAACATGTCATTTTAAATTGAAGCCAGTTAGAAGCTTGAAAGAAAAACATGTAACACCACAGTATATAAGAACAACCTACAACAAAATATATATGTTAATCATAAAAGCAAGCAACTTCAATTTCACAGTTTAAACATACTGATTTTTATACTGACCAACAGGTGTGTCCTCCGAAAGGCTGAGAAGTGCCATGTTCCCATTCGTGCTTCTGGCTCCATTATCAAAGAAATAGGGGGCATAATTTGCCTGAACTGCAATTAAAACAAAACAGACGCCAAAGAAAGCATTTTGTAGATGGCAGTTTCTTGGCTGACTCGGGTTACCTGACTCTTAGTAAACATGAACTGTCTTGGGAATACTGTGGGTGCATAACACACCCAGTTGCTACAATGGACTCTCAGAACTGTATCTGTATGGATATTTTTAATAATATTACTTCTACATACCACTGTGCCAGTATTCACACAGCAGGAAATGGAGAAAGAGAATATGTAAAAAAACCCAAAGCCAACAGAAACAAAATAAGTAGCAGTTTTTCTCTCAAAAAAAAAAATCTCAACCAGTTCCAACCAGCTTCACTGAAAAATTAATCTTTCAGCTTGCAACGACTGAACACCTCTCCACTACTCTACACATACAAGTCTGAAACTTTCCCAGTGCCTTGGTAGCTTACCCAGTGTTCTTACCCAGTGTTCTAAGCAAATTGTGTCTTAAAATTACTCCTACTGCATGAGCAATTAGCCATAATGAAATAGTTACTTACTTGCTGCCAGACAACAGCAAACAAAGTTAAAAAAAAAACAAACAAGAAACAACAAATTAGTTGTCATTCTACAGACTGACTGTTAGAGATTCAAAATAGCCCATTTGAAACAAAACTCCAAATATAAAACACAGAGGGTAACATTTGTACAGGGATCAGTTGCCAAGGAAAATATTTCAGGACATTACCACATCAGTACAGATTACTACAGGATTTAAGGTTATGCTTGTATTCTCCTATATTTTTACTTAACAAAGTGATTATTGTACTCACCCAGGCAAACATGCACCAAACTGAGAAATAAGGAGGGGGTGAAATGCCTTACATGCTTCATCCCACTGAAGAAAGAGCCAATTTCTCCTCTGTTTTAAGGGCTTGGGTTTTTTAATTTTCTCTCTGAAATGTCTGGGAAAGTGTCCTTCAGACTGATGTCTTGGAGAAATGTGCAAGAGGCAGTAACAGATGCTAAGATGTTAAGCGGATGACACGTCTTAATTTCTGAGGAATTTAAAGAAGCTCCTTCCTACCCTCTAATTAGACCAATTACTTTGCAGGGAGCTGTGGGACTCATCTCTGAGACAAGATTTGAAGGCATCAGTGTAACTCTCATAGGTTCCGCTGTTAGTACTGTATTTGTGCTGATCAAATACACAAGTCAGGGAGAAGGTGAAGTAGAAATTTGTTTTCTTTCTGAACTCTGTCTTTAATTCTCTAATCCAGTCCTATATTTTTGAAACCTAAGTCAGATTTCTTTTTATTTTAGCTTTGGTAATCTTGAGAAACTACAAAGGAAGAAAATTTAATATTAGCAACAAACAGTAGACATGATCATTATTGTTTTAAAGAAAACAATTACATTTATGACAGTAAAAAAATACACCACATTGCATAAATTGCAAATAAAAATGCAGAAGTCAAAATGTTCTTTTCATGAACAGGCCTGATCATTTAACTCTTGTACTGCTTGAATTGCTGAAAGCATCTACTACTTTCAGCACACAACTTTTAACCAACATAAAAAACTGTGTTTAACCATTGATACATTGGAAAAGTTAACAAAGTAGCTTTTTCTCATTGCTTGTTTGGCATATAAAAGGTGTTTGCACTAACTTAAAATATGTATCATCCAACATATTATAGGGTTAAAAATCAGCCACAGTAGGAAGATGTTCACAGATAAACCTGCTTAAAAGGAGCTCCATCTGTGGCAATACACAGCTTCTAAGCAAGGATATGTTTATATCATGGCTTAGCCGTTTAAACTTGACCTGCAGCAAAGCACTTGCCCTTTAAGTTTGAGGTTTCTGGTTTTTTAATTAATGGCCAGCGTGCAAGAAATGCCTAAGAAATTAATCAGACAAAGAGTTCCTCCTTTAAAATGTGGCAGAAGCTGCCCATCCTGCCTGGCAGTGGCCCTTGGTACTGGTGCAAGTGGAGTGGGCACAGCCACTGGTGCCCCATGGCCCATCCCCACATCCAGGTATCCCGGGAGCTGCTGCTGTGGCAGAGCCAACTGCAGGAGGACCCAAGGGTGCTGCCAGACCCTCAGGGCCTTCTCACAGCTGGAGGCTGTTTGTGCTGCAACACTGACTATGGCCACCCTGAGTGTGTGGGGCCAGTGCCACTGTGGGATGCTGCCTGTCCTGCAGTGCCCTGCTGTGCTGCAGGTGGGCAACCACAGCTCCCTCCAGAACAGACTGGAGACACTGAAAGCAAGTGCAAAGCCAAGAAGCAGCTTCAGACTGGGCAACAGTGGAGAACTTTCGCTCCCTCATTCATCCATCCACACATTTTCTCACTGTTTGCTAAAGTTTCAGAAGAAAGCAGATGAGTGTTCCCTAGAGATAACCCCACAGACAGTCTCTCCTACCAGCCCCTGCCTGCAGAATGCAGAGTCAAAGGATAGCTTTCATCACATATGAAGGGGAGTGAGAGGCTGGGCCGTTCCTATGTGTTTTTCCTTCAGAAGGAGCTGTCAGTTAGACCCTGTCACATATTTGCAGTGTACCTTACGCTTGACCTTTGCAGGGTGAACAAATGATGGAGGAGGCCATGGGAAAGGTCTTTGCTTCAGATGCAGTACTGTGATGCTCCTGTGCTGTGGGCAGGGCATGTTTGCACCTGCAGACCCCCATGGATCTACAGTGCTGCTGGAAGGACACCTCTGCCTGCAGAACAAATCAATGGTAAGGCTCCCAGAAGGGCAAAAGTAAAACACTTGAGCCAATATTAACAAAACTCACCACCCATAAAAGAATTTGCCAGAGTGTGGTACAGAGAACAAAGGACTAAAAAGGCTCCAAATGAATCAGACAAAATAATAAAGATTATGTTCATTGATAATTAGCAAATGTGATGATACAGGCGCAAACCCTGACTCACCAAGGCCCTACATTAGCACCTGACAGAAGCTCAGAAGTTAAATCAGGGGAAGAATCTTTGTCATCTTGAACAACATCAGATCTTTTGTGTGACTCTCTATGACTATTCCTGTAGACCAGTATTTGCAACAGCTCCATGTTGAACCAATGTGTGATTCCAGCAGTGGCCTGAAAAGCTGAAGGAAACCTCCAGCAGACCACTAAGAAAAACAAATGTATTTTTAGTGCATTTAAATTCATGATATGGGGATCCAAAGCTGAAAACTATGTGGGAGCAGACACACATATAGAAGATGGATGTAAGTTTAGTCCCTGTTACAGATTTAATCATGCCATCTCTGTCAAAAGTAATATTAGACCACTGATAAAATCGCAAAAGTGCACTGCATGGTGCCCAAAAGAAAACATAAATAGTACCTGAATGTCCTTTCACCTGCCTCCTCAACCCAGAACTAACAACACGCTGTTTTTCTACAGAGTATTTTCCTAGAATAAGTGATGGAGAGCTCTTGTCAAAGTTAATAGCTGTCTGTTCCCTTGGTTGCATCCCCTGGGGATCTAAATCTCTTGGGCCTGCATCTACTAGGAAGCAAAATGTCTCATGCCTGAATTTCAATGAGTTTGAGCTCTTAATCCCCTTACAGTTTGAAAACCTAGCTAATATGGATCTATGCACAGTCAGATACACACCTACACACCTAACACAGCAACATTAGACAGAAATATATACTTTGTCAGAAAATGGACTTTGTCAGAAAATATACTTTGATCAAAGCCAACACAGCTCATGGATCCAGGTTTATTTTGATGAATTTTCTCCTTTGGAAGAAAAGGGGCAGGAGAGAGTTTCAACAGAGCAATATCTTCTATTCAAAATTTTGGGGAATGGAAAGATCTCTCTATGTAGAAAAAATTTCTATTTCATATGTTTTTAGCATATCAAGTACCAAGAAACATAAAAGAAGATCTGATCTGAACCAATTAGTTTTCCAGAGTGCTGTTTGTTTACTATGCAATAAGAAAACAAATTCAGAAAGATCCAATATTTTCAGAACAGACATTCTGGAACTGGGTCACTGATTAGCAATATCTACAGGAATTTGTTAGACAACTTGAATTTTTATATAATAAAAGTTTGAATGTTGAAGGATGCTACAGTAATGCAAAGAATGTTTTGCAGACTTTCCCCCTTCTGCCAGCAGCTGGGGTGTACTGGGGCCAGTGCGTTGTGGTTGTAACTGCTGGATTGTGCATTGTGAAACTCCTGGGATGCCCTCAACCAAGGGATTTTTCCACCAGCAAAAACCCTCTCCCTAAACCAAAACTAGAATCTTCCTGGCCACAGGGGCCAGACACAAAACCAACCACATACAAACCCCTGCCAGGTCCTGCCCTCTTATCCCTCTGAGCATTTAAAATCTTGGAAAAACCTGGGCCCCAACAAGGTCACTTATCTTAGCCCCAAACCCCAGCTTAAGTCTAAGACTAGTAGCCTTCCTTAACCAAGTATGGCTGACAAGAAATGGGCTTCCAACAGTACAGAGCTGCACCTTTGCAGTTTCCACAGTCCCTGAATAGGGGAATCGTGGCCCCACCAAGACAGCTATGTTTGAGCCCAGTCCTGAAGCACAGCCTAAAATGTTGGCCAGCATAGAACTGGCAACAGATACCAACAATAAAACAGCACTTAAACCTCCCCCAGAGCACAGTCCCTCACACTGTGCAGGAATACTGCCATGGGCTTGGGATTCCCCCCTGCAGGGGTGGGAGCAGGAGGAGGGCTGTTCACAGCGGAATCAGTGAGTGCCCTGTTGTGTCACTGGCATCCCATCTGGCACTTGCTGCCACCAGTGCTGAGCAGAGAGCGCATGGACTGAGCTGGCACAGAGATAAATTACTCTTTCCACATCATGGGTGGCCCTTTCACCTCAGGGCAATCACATTGAGCTGCCCACCTGGGGAATGCCTGCTTGGCATATAAATGTGAGGTTTTCATGAGTTGCATTTCAATCAGTTTTCATATGCTTACATGAATTTGTGATTTAAATACAGTGAGAAAAATAAAATCAAAGAAATAACATACTGTTCCCCACTGTCCCACTTTGCTTTGTAATAACTGTGTACCGTCTTCAGGTTTTAAGTCTATTTCCATTTTCCTCTGTTCTAGACTCTGGACAGTATGGATAAGTAATGAAGTTCACACTCATGTAACAACTGCTCAAGCTACATTTTTGACTATGCTTGTCCTCTGCTTCTGGGTGCACATGACATTAAATGTTACCTTGGAGAGGAATATTCAGCATTTGTGTGTGTAAATAAATTCAACATAAAAAGTGCTGCACACTTTATATAAGCCTCTGCCTTACAGAAAGAGTTCAAATTACACTGTGGCCTTCCCATTGTAAATCACATGCTAAGAAGGTCTGTGGAAGGTCTGAGACCTAGAGGCGTTATACACAGCACAATTCACTCAGAATCGCTTGATTGAATATCATTTTCAAGACCCTTCTTAAAACTCTCCCTATTCTTGCATCTTTGAATGTGATAGGGAAGTTCTTATTTAGCCTTGAAAACAAAGGCAGAGGAGCAGGCTGGGGCTGTGACATATACCATAGCTGAGATGGACACCCTAACAATGTTGAGTCTGACACAGTTGTAACCACAGCTGGGATGTTCCTTGCACACCAAAGGGTCAGTTGAGTAGCAAGTCCCATAGCACAACATGAGCAAGAATTGTCCAATCTGATCTCCAAACACCTTAACAACAGCAGGACATGCTGAGGTAACATAAAAGTAACAACCATATTTGTCTGGATGTTTGCTGTCTGGCAGGGGTCATAGCACCCTTAGTTTCAGCAGACCTGAGACACAGTTAAACTCACAGCTCCCACCACAAACCAAACAAAACACTCCTGCCTGCCCTAACTACATCATTCTTCTCCCTCTAAATCTATCTGCAGAGGACTGAGAGATTACTTATACTGAGGCACATAATTTCCATTACTACAGACCACAAATAATGCTGAAAATCCAGGAACGACTGTTGATGACCATGTCAGATGACTGGTTTTGGTGGTGAAGAATTTTACATGACCTATCCTTTGCATTTTCCTCCAAGATGAGAGTTTATGCATCTGTCCACAATTTACTCCCACCACTCGGGATATGTAAATTTGTCAAAATTACCTGAAATTTTTTGTAGTCATGACAGATTAAAATACAAACCAATAAACACTCCTTTCTCCCTCTTGCTGTTGTTCTCTTGTTATTAATTGAATGAGTTTAACACTTTTACAACTAAAAGGAAAACAAGCTCATTGTTACAGTTCTGACTCATGGGGGTCTAAGTTCAGGTTTCATATCTGCAACAGTCTTTAAATAATCAGCCCAAGATCATTAAATTCATATAAAAGAAATCAAAAGATAGTGATGTGACCACTAATGACCTTGGTCAATATTTATAAACCTCTTCAGCTCAGTAATACAAAACTGAAAGTGATGGTGTACTGCTTGGTTTGGGGAGTTTAAAGAACAGTCTGAGTTATAACTCGACTGTTTACACATCCTTTTTTTATATTGCAGCTACGCTAAAGTTCAGCAGTATGCAGGAGAATGGTGAAACCCTGGGTAGAGTCATAGAATGGTTTTGCTGGAAGGGACCTTTCTTTAAAGCTTATCTAGTCCAAGCCCCCTGCAATTAGCAGGGACATCCTGAACTAAACCAGATTGCTCAGAGCCCTGACCAACCCCAGTGTTTCCAGGGACAGGGCAGCTACAGCTTCTCTGGGCAGTCTACTCCAGTCTTTCAACACCTTCATCATAAAAAATTTAGTCTGATAAAACACAGCATGAAGAAGAATTTGTAACTCAACTGATTCAAGAAGATACTGCAAAAAACAGAGGAAGAAAAGTATTCCTCATTTGTGGAAAGGAAAGCCAAGATTTAGAAAGGTGACTACAAGCATGACATCAATTTGAATTTCTTGGAATGTCCTAATTTGAATACAAGAATGGAATCACCCAGGCATGATGTTCTTATCTCCAAAGAAATTAAGAAATTACAATGACAGAAAAACAGAGGGAGAGCAGACACCAAATATCTGGCAAATTTAGCATTTCCACAGTGGTTTCAAAACAGTTGACAAAGTGCTTTCCAAACAAATTATGGTGGACATTTTTTCCACATTGGTAAAGAGATGGCACTTTCATCCCATCAGAAATACTCATTTACAGAACAAAAATCTCAGAGCACTTGCCTGTATGATATATTATGAGTTATTGTCATTCACTGTGGGTGGCAGCAGAGGTTTGGGGAATTCCTAGGGAAAAAAGTAACTTCATCTCAGATATGGCTTCTCCTAGTTTTAGTCTGCCAGACTGTTTTATAGCATTTGCAAGAAAAGTGCTGCAGGTAACTGGGGAAAGGGGAACATTTGCTGCAGCTGCTAAGTAATTAAAGTTCCTGCTATCCATTTTACTAGCTTAGAGGCTTTTAAAGACCACTGCAAATCCATTTACAATTCAGTAACTTTACTTCTTTGGAAGCTGTGAATAACTCTCCTCATTTTTTTTCAACAGAGATAGAAAATGAGCAAATAGTTCCCAGAATATCCAGGTATATTTAGATAGTCTAAATTCACTTCTGCAGCTTGATCGGTGATGGATGTGGTGCCATGGAGTGTGACACAGATCTGTGTGAGGGATGCCATTTAGCAGCAGACAGTCTAAGTTATTTATTAAAGAACGAGTATTGTTCATTGTTTTGCCTGTAAAAATTATACATATAACTCAAGAGTTGGGATGTGAATAATGAATAAATCAAGATTTTATAGTTTACTTAGTGTGGCTGAGAAAAATAACAAGACTCATCTAGGCGGAGCAAAGAAACACTTGTGTTCTCCCCATAAATCTCCTGAGTGGCATGTATGCCATGGACATCCCTGTATAGATGCCCTGCTTACAAGTCAGTAAAATGACTTGTTGAACCAGGGAATGTTTGAAAATTAATTTTGCTGCCGTGTATAATCAAACTCAGCTGTTCAGTATAGGAATGGCTTGCATGCAAAAACTACAGGTGCACTAAAACCCTCATTAGATATCAGCTCTAGACCACACCAGCATGTTGCCACAGTGGATTTTACACAGGTAAATAAATGACCCTGTGGTTGGAGGTGGGTCTTCCTTTAACTTCTCTTGGGAATACAAGGTTGTGCCTTAACCATTCTCAGATAGGAATTCCACAACTCAGGAATTCTCACACTGGACTAAGTGCTGAGGTACTTACCTTTTTAGGATATGGGATATCCAAGTGGCCAGAGCATACCTCGGCCTTTTCCTTTGATTTTGGTATCAAGAGAAAACCTGAGTATTTAGGCAGCCTCACACTGAAGCAGTGCTTGTCCTTAACCCAGAAAGCAAAATACATTTAAAAAAAAATGTCTATTGCAAGAGTATTAAATATTCAGCTCTGAGATAATTCACTTTACCTCCAAAACACATGGGACTATCACTCTATTCCCACTTACATTTTCCATCAACTATCTAGTCCTTGCCTGGAGAGATTTCTGCAGTCAGTAATCCTATACATATGCTGGTTCTCAAAACAAGTAGTTTAACCTGGCTAGAGCCCAAAGATCAGCTCTATGAGCACTGTGCTTCTACTGTCTCCTCCCACACTTTCTAGTACTTTACCTCAACATACCATACTTATTTGCTTTTTTTTTAAACAACAATCTATCAATAAAGTAAGTCAATAGAACTGCAAAGCAGTAGTCTCAACAATAGATGTTAATTTAAGTAATGAATAAATATCCAAGACTTCCACATCTGCTGAGATTACATGATCCAAAGTTATTGCAGTGAAGGCTGAAATATAATTTAAATGACAAAAAAAATCCCTTCTCATATTGTGGCTTTAAGATGATTATATGGTGCCTTGAAACAGAGATGCTCAAATCCTAGAATTGTCCTTTGTGCAAAAATATTGTCTGAAAACAACAAATGCAATGCAGCACCATTTTATACCACATCTTTTTTTAGACTCCATGTAGACTCCAGTCAGTCTCATGGACAGAAATTAATGGAGACAAAGTAGTTCAGTACAAGAAGAAAATCTTGAGGAAATACAGACGGCAGAAGAATTTCTCTGGTAGATCCCATGTAGACAAAGAATGGGTGGAGGACCATCATGTCAAGAGACAAAAGATTACTTTTGTATTCAGTGGGAACAGACAAAGGAGGAAAATTTGGCATGAAAAACTGTAGAATCATGCCTAGGAATAAAAGAAAGCACTGAGAGAATGTTGAAGAAGGAAGGAAAAAAGATCTGTTCAATAATCAGGAAAAAGCGCAAAGCACATTTTTTAATAAAATTATGAGGATTGGGTTGACTTCATTTAAGGATCTGTTTTCAAAACTGCTGAGTCTTGACTTACATGGAAATTTAAGGGCAGTTCCTTGCAAAGACTATCAAAGGTGGAGCTTTTAAGGTCAACCATATATATAGTGCTTTGGTAGACATATCTTCAGCTCAGATCTTTTTTTTTAAATCTCTCTTTTCATCAATCGCACACCCGAAGATGTTTGGAGAATAAAGCAGCAGAATATGTATATATTTAACTAAGTAAAAGAAAAATGGTGAACTATTTAGCCTTGGTACATTCAAACAACTTCAAGATAAGAGCTCAGTTACAATTGTTATCATTTATTGTTTCCCAAGTAATGAAAATTAACAACTGGAAAGCCACTGAGTCAAAAAGAACACTTTAAAGAGGGACTTGCAGACACTGCTGCATTATCTCAGCTCATACAGAATCTTGTTTTCAACCACCTCACTGTTTCTCTGATAGCGTTTGTAAACAGATGGACTTCTTCACACCTTTTTTTTGTATGAAAATATCTTTCTTCACAGTCATATTGATCTCTTGAGGAAAATTCTGGGATGCAAATAGGTTTTAGCATCTCTCAGTGAACACACCACAAACCTGATACTGTGAAAGAGGGTTCTGTGACAATGCAAACAGGAAGTTTTGTGTGGAAAACTCGCCCAGCAAAGACAGCATTTTCCAGTGCACTTCAGCTTTGGGAGACAATTGTAAGAATATGGTACAGAGATACGATTTTTTCAGAGACCAGGCAAACACCAAATGGTGCCTCAGAAATATGTCTTTTTGCCCCCTGCAGTTGGCATTAGTGCTGAAGACCAAACATGGCAGCAAACCACTCTTCTTCATTGACCTAAGCAACATCTTGCTTGTTAGGTGAGGAAAACTCCGCTGCTGTTTAGCTTTTGCACTAGGAGATTCTATTAGCCAGGATACATTATTTGCTCTGACTGCACTTACCAAAAATGCACGTGCACAATAATATAGTTAAATGATTGCACAAGTACCTATTGGGCAGTTAATGAACAGGCATTTTTGTGTGCATGGAACTTTTGAATGTTTGGGCTATAATGCCTCCTAGACAAGGTTTAAATCACCACCTATGATTTACTGTCAGCTGGGAGTAATCAGCTCTTGAGCTAGCACTCTGGATAAAGTACAAGGCTCTGACAGAAACTGGGCTTGGTGTGACACCTTCTTGTGAGAACAGAGATTGTTGTGATTGTGTCAGGTTGTAGAAGCCAGAGAAGCCATGTTCAGTTGAGGATCACTCATAGGCACACAGTGACCTGATTTCTCTGATCATGTTCAGAGGCTAACCAGATGGCATTGCGAGTGTAAGGTGCTTAACCTACAGCAAATCTCTGTCCTTAGCTCCCTTGCGGACCATCAGTCTGAAAATGTGGAATTAAATCCCCCACACTGGAATATGTTCACAGTCCGTGCATCTGAAACACACAAACAAACATTGGCACAAAGGTTGAGTGGCAACTTTAAAAAATCCATTTCCAAATACTGAACTTTTCTAGCAGAGATGCCCATCATTGAGACACTGAAATCAGGAGTAGTTTGGGGGAATTCCTCCTGTGCCAATAGCCCTGCTCTAAGATCAAAAGACAAAGCATGATGGGACAGTTGTGTGTACAAAACTAAGATAGGTTATCCAATGCCTGCTGAAATACTTATAATACTGAAAAATTACTGGGAAACATAGACATACATGGGTTGGAACCAATACCCTTGCTCATGCCATTTAATGTAGCACAAGGGATCTGTCTTTGCTCACCATCAGCAATTAAAAAAATGAATCCTTCAGAGAAATTAGCCATGGCCAAGACAACTGCTCACATCCAATAAGAATTGGTTGACCTGAGGCAAAAGAAATGCTGATGTGTAAGAGGGTTTCCCCCTCACTTTCAACCTACAAGAGGGAAAAATGTCAAGCTTTGGCTAGATTATTCCCAGAACAAACTTCAGTAAAAAGTTTATGTGCATCTGATCTGCCTTCACCATCTGACAATATTTTCTTAAAGCTATTCATGAGAGAGTAGTTAGCAACAACTTCGGACAAAACAAGATCAAGCAACAGGTCTTCAGACTTGATCCAATTAATACCAGGTGTCTTTGACTCAGCTTTGGAAAGAGTTAGCTGTATGCCTACAACAGGAAGTATTTATCATTCTGCTTTTATATTTCAGCCAAGTTTATTATTTGAGATGACATTGTACAAAATTGGAGGAGTTTAGCTTTCCTCAGCAAACAGAATCACAAGAAGTTGTCCCTGTTGTCCATACTTTGAATAAACAGAACTTCTCCAGAGCCAAAATCCTGAATTTTTTTAGGATATCTGGTCTCTTTCATCAGGTGTGGGCCACACAGCGTACAGGGCTGAAAAGCCAACATCTAGAGCCCCCATCACACCTTTTAGTATCATATTTTTATTTCCTCTACTACCCACTTAGAAAAAAACATCCCCAAACCTGTCTCTACACCAACATTCCCTGTCGGCAGGGATCATTTCTCCTGTGCTACTGACAATTCACAGTCATAGTGCAATATAAGACAAACTAATTTGGTGTTAGCTGGTGGTATTAAGCTGTAAACAAAGTGAGGAGCCACCTGGCTCACTTAATTGACAAGGTCAGAGCAGGATTCAACATATGTTCTATAAGGCATAGAGATACTTCAGAAACATCTTTATTGGAACTTAAGTGCTGTGCAATTTTCTTGCTTGACAGCCAAATGCATGCAAAACCATAAAATATAAAAATGTATTTGTCAGCTTGGATAAGCTAAATTTACTACTTTATATAAGCATACAGCTTGTGTACTTTGAAAAGCCACAGAGAAAATATGTTTCTCCTCCGGTAATGCCAAACAAATATACCTAGAAGTGAAAGGAAAACAAAAGGAAGAACAGATGCCTACAAGTGAAACCATGATCAGAGGGCAGTTCTGTTCTACCACAGGGAGAAATGGCCTGGTACATAAGAGTCAAACTCCACTGAATTACTTACAAGAGGACACACAACATTCTGATATCTCTAGATGAAGCAAAAAAGTATTTGGGCAGTAGTCACAATCCATGGTGAAAGAATTTGGAGATTCCTGCTTTAGTTTGTTCAGTGAAGACTAGGACTTCACACAAGTAGCATCTTTAACTTGAATAGCACTCAACCTGGGGCTGAGGCCAGTCTGGGAAACTTAGTGAATAAAAAAAGTTAAGTGCATAAAATTATGTCCTGGGATCTCTTCAGAGACCCAGAATATTTCTGTAATTGTGTTAATGGTCTTTGGAGCTTATGTTTCTGTTACCAGAGGGAACATTTTGCCTGAAGCAAGATTGGAGAGTGTGGAACACACTGGTTGGAGGGTGTATGACAAAGAGGAAAAGCATACAGCATTTTCAGATATAGAAGAAAAGGCCTTAAGTTCACATTAGTGAACAAAATCAAACCTGTTAGCAATGTTTTATACAAAGCAGTAAATGCATGGCCATATTTTACAGAGTAAAATCCTGCTGCAACACATTTGATATAAAAAATGCTTTTACATTTGCTTGTCATTTATATTCTACAGATTCCTTCTGCAAGCTACAGAACACAATAGAAATAAAATATGTGGGCCCTCGTTACCAGCAACAGAACAATGAAACACAGTTCCTTCACCAAACCCCTGATTCAGAGGTCTTCTGAGGAGGACTGGCAGCTCCTTTATTCTTGATATAAAAATGCTATGCATGGTCAGCTCTTCAGAAATAGGAAGCCAAGTGTCAGATCTGTCTTATCTCAAAAGCAACATGAAAATAAAGTAATAACAAGCACCCAGAAGAAGCAGAAATGGGTTCAATTGCTCAGTATGATAGAAACATTGACAATGAGAGTGGGACCACGAGTAAGTGCCCATAAACTTGACCAGTGGGAATTGCATTTGCCTGCGTGCATCACAACAGGCCTCTGACTGTTCCCATTCAAGTCCTCCAAATTGTAAAGGGAACTGAGATCATTTCTATCATACTGACAATTATGTTAAGAGAAAGAGTAGTACCATGAGTACTGAGAGAAAAGTTACTATTTCCAATCTGCAATTTGCCCTGCAGCAGAAAAGCTTTCTACTCCTCATACTCACTAGATGGAAAACTGAATTTATGAACAACCAAATAATTCTGTTTCAAGACCCATCCCCAGGGAGAGAAATAGCAGCATACGCAGAAGACAGTTAGGAAAGGACAGAAGATATGTGAGTGAAGTATCAGAGGGTGCTTCAGTTTCTCTATTATTCAGCCCTTCAGTATTATTCTTAGCACTTATTTCATGGTCCAGTAAGTTTTGTTTATTGAGGTGATCACACAACTCGGGTGTCTTAAAAGAACAGCTGCCTTCTGGCTTCAAAAAAAGAGATGAAATTTGATTAGCTTTAACAACTTTTCAGTATGCTGTTTAATAACCACCTGATGACATTCAATAGGAAGATAAAGAACAGGCCACTTTGATTTTCAAGTCAGATTTAACCCCCTCAGAAGAGGTATTGAACACCTTGCTTGAACCTGGTCTGTTACCATTACTTTAACAACATGCTTATGTAGTTTCTCAGCCCTTTAAAAATCATGAATCTTTCTCATTTGTAGAAATCTACTTCTAAGTACTGAGTGCAAAGGCTGCAGGAAAAATCATCATGTGCCTAGCTACAAGCAAGCCTCCTTGTTAATATAGAAGAAATTGTTCATAGAAGAGGCTAAATATGCATGCATATACGGATAACTAGAAACTACCACCTTTTAGGTGATAAAAAAATGCAAAACAACACAATTTAGCCACATCTTCAAACAGCTCTCCTCTTTCTTTTAAGGAGTTAAATCCCTGTTTGGTGTGGACGAATATCCAACTGACACAAAGTCTGGTGGGAGGCAGACAACTTTGTCTGATTCTTTAGTTAACAAGAGAAAAGGTGCCTGAGTGAAGGAGTAAATAGTACTGAAGCCTTTCCCAAAGAAAAAGCAATCCACACCCATGTCCTGCCTGTGAAAGGAGGGCCCTCAACCAAGTGAAGCACTGTGAGATATGTTGGTGGGCAGATGCTTTTCACCCTCCTCTCATCCTGCTCATTTTTGCTGTGGAAGGGGTCCAGGAATGTCTGGAGGGGCTGGCTGACGACAAGGCTTGCAGTGTTTCTTTCTTTCCATTGGAATAATTTTGACATTTATACCTATAAAACAAAGATCAAAAAGAGAGAAAAGGGAGATACTTGTTTAATTGGCAATGTGGAAAATGGCACAAAACTTTAATATCTGAAGCTCAGCCATGTTTGTATGGACAAGTTTAGCTTAGCAGTGATCTGAAATAAAAAGGGATGTGATGGCATTTTTTTTCTTTTCATTAGGTTGCTGAGGGTACACAATCACTGAAAGTTAGGCTTCTGATGCTGCTGCAAGTTTCCACAGTCAGATGGAGGTCTTTATACACATAGAGATGGTACTGCTGTCTTTCAAGAGCTCAGATTCCACAACTGACAAATTAAACAATATCTTCCCCTTACTATCATCACATTCTCCATCTTTCCTCAACAGAAGCCACAAGGTGACATTGGCTTGAAACATTTGTTTTCTGGGATAGTAATGGTTTCTGATGGAAAAACAACATTCTAGGAAGTCAGTAGTTTTGCTTCAAAAGAAGTGGCCAGTACGGTTAAATTAACCCCCTCCTTAAGCCACATTGAGTTAGCCTCTGAGTGGCTTTGCAGCTGCCCCATGGCATGTGCTCAGCACCCTATATGGAAACAACAGCAATCCGTGACCTAAAAAAGTTTTGGCTGTAGATAAGGACAGAAGATGGTTACAGTAAACATGGAGTGCTCAGAGAACCAGGGCAGAGTCTAACGGGGGACAAACAAATATCATAACCAATACCCGGATCTACAAGAGGAAGGCATTTCAGATTCCCTTTGCATATCTTTGTGGTGAATTCACATGTTTTAACTGAGTGTTCCTTTGTACTCCTTTCTACCCTACAGCAAAGTTGCTCTGCAAGACCGGCTGCACTGTACTTTACCCAGAGGAAACAGCAGCCTGCCTTTAAAGGAACATTCTCTTTGGAAGCACTTTTATCAGAGGTATTTCATGCCTGTTGCATTTAAAGAAGCCTGAAACACCTGCTATTTTGTCAGATAGCAGAAGGTACCTCAGATTGAAAAGTAATAGCTGTGCTCATTGCATGAAGTCTCAGTACATGATCCATCTCAGGCCAGGAGTGACAGGAGCCACCTCTGTGCCTCCAGCATTGCACTCCCCAGTCCCTGTGGATGGGCTGGGAACCTGCTAGTGCTGTGGATCGTTTATAGCTGAAGTTTGCAGCTGCTACTACACCTGCCAATTAAATGAGAAGGAGCCCCAGACAGCGATAATCCCCTGACCCACAACTTTGCAATGTGTTCACTGCTCCTGATACCAATGGGACTCTGCTTATAAAACAGAGCCCATGATTCAGCATTGGGACACTGGAAAGGAAGAAAAGGCACCAGCTAAAGGAAAACTGTAGAGAAACAAAAGGATTTCCACTTAGGTTATCAAAATACTAAAAGAATAAAGCATTTAAGGTATTTTATCAGCTAGAATGAATTTTCTTGAAACTTCACGTTAGTAATTTTAAGATGAAAATATTAGAAATAGGAAATAGAATATTTTAGATCTAATTCTGTATCTTTTGAGTTTAACAAAAGTTATCAGCTAGATATTTTACTGAATTTAGAAACATTAAGATCTAAATTGCTGTTATTCTGAAGAGCATAAGTAATCCTTTAATCCTAGACTTTTTCATGGTTTAGTTTTTGTTTTACTGGGGTCTCACCAAAACCAGGGATACTATAGATTTTTACTTGTGCAGTCTTTAGACACATATTCAGGACAAATTCAATCTCAGTTAATTCTTGGTCCTGGTAGAGCTGTGGGTTCAAAAATTGGAACTTTAAGAATTTACAGAAACACACTTTGGTTGATCTCTAAGAACATGAAGATGGATGGAGCCATATACAGATGATGCTGGAATACAGCAAGGCAAAGCCACCATAATACTTCACTTTTGCAACTTCTGTTCTTATCAATGAGGAACTGCGCTGTGACACTCCTCTCCTTTAATCAGATTAGATCATATTTCTCTTGGTAGTTTTACACTGTGAGCATTAAATGGATTCTCTTCTAACCTTGTTTCTTCCCAATCCAAACAGGAAGTTGCCTGAGAAAAGAGAACAAATTCTCAGTGGTACAATGAAGATAATATTTACCCGGAGGGAAAATTCTGCAAACTTTGCAGATGGAAAAACATCAAAGTCCTGTGATTTATTTATAATGATTAACTAATTAATGTAATGAAAATGTAAACCTTTTTACCTTTATGCGCTTTTTTGCGGAGTTTGGGTACTTTTGAGCAGCAGAATTTTTTAACCTTCTGACCTAATGGTGAAAAATAATACATTACCAATGGAGACAGATAATGCAAATAACTGTACGTATACACTAAACGTGTTAAAGTCCACAGACATTTTGATTTCTGTATTTACCACTGAAATCCTTGTATGGAGAGATCTGTAAAACAAAGCATTATCATGACTGATCTTTAAATATCTGCATAGCTTTGTCCCTAGTGTGGAACAAGGACTAATTCATTCTTTTCCATCATTACTCATAAATATGTCAGACACGTTGCAAAGATACTGAAATGTCACATTGGCAGGCAACACAAGCAGCAAATTCCAGCCATTTTAACCTGGGGTAAAGACTTCACTTTTTATAGTTACACACTTAATGAAAATATAAAAGTTTAGCAAGAGGGAAAAAGAGCATATTTGTGTCCAGATGCAGAGGAGCGTAGTTTAAACTGCTTTGGATGGGCAAAACCATTTAATTATTCCCTCCCTACTAGACCTAAATAAGTGAGCTGTTGATTGCACTTGACACAGTATGTGCTGGACACAATAAAGGGAAAAGAAGGGTTGACTCTGGAGCTGAGGTGGAGCAGAAAGGACAGAGGTAGTTGATGAGAAATCACCAAAATTTAACATATGCTCACTGTTTCTGAAAATACCTGTGTCACAATTCAACAGCCAAGTCTAGTGATAGTGGCTGATCTAGCATACAAGAGGCCTGAGGTGTCCATCACCATAATTTAATTCTGTTGTAACAGGTTTTACATGAAAAGTACATTCATCTTGCACACCCAGGCACTTCAACTTTCACATCAGTGCTTACAGATAAGGAACAGTATCCTTTGTACACTTCCTCCCCACCTTCTGACTCAGTGAAGCACCAAACCCTTAGGATGTGCATCAAAAAAAGTGGAACATTATTACAGGATCTTGCATTTCATTGATATTGCTTTCTCCCGTTCTTCCTGGACAGGCTTCTGTTATGCTCCTGAAGACACATCTAGAAATTCTCCAACTCCCTTTGCACTGTTCCTTAAGTTTTCCTCAAGGCGCATGGAAAACCAGAATAAACAGGAGTAAAAAAGGCAAAGGGAGCAGAAAGACTTCAGGTACCATCACTCCGGCAAACAGCTCTACCATTTTGAGCAGACTGAAGTAAATGAGAAAACTGGGCAGCTGACTTGACCAATTACAAAGAAGACTTCCACATGTTTCTCCATGCTCATATTTACACATAAAGTAATTCTTACAAGGTTTCTAGAAAATATGAGGCACGCCAAGTCTGTTGTTCCTGACCTTTGAACATCCATCTTATTTGTTTTTCCTTATGTCATATTCATTCTCTACATCTTGTATAAAATACACACCATGAAAAATTGTGATAGGTCTGAGAGACTGACATTATCAAACATCAAATCTGCACAGGTAACTCTAGAAGTTACACCTTTCAATTTAGAAATTCTACTGAACTGTCATCCTGCAAATGCAGAATGACATCTCCAGAGATGTGTCTATAGAAAGATGAAAATCCTCTGCTTTTAAGATTTCAACTGCTCTGTGAATTTAAAATGCTGCAAAATAGCAACTAGGTGCCACAAAGTAATACAACAATTAAAGTGTGGAATTATCAGTGGCAAAAAACCCCAACCAACAAAAAAACAAAGGAAAACAAAGCAAGACTGAAGGTCATAAGAGCTACTCTTGCCTATTTCACCGTTCTATAAAGAATTTCTCATTTACTCCAGTTCTGGTGACCTGATGGTTTCATGTTCCCTTGTTTCGTAAGGTTAGAAACGTTCTCCATTAACACATTTCCCACTATTAAAAAAATACATTACTTTTACACTGGCAGATGCTTATCTACTGGAAAAATTCAACAGGAATTTTTTTCAGAGGAACAGGTTTCAGAACACAGATTAAGGTAAAGGTTAGTCATGCTGTACGCTACTGGCAACAGGCAACAACAGAGGAAACACTACAGTACAAACCAAAGCACTGATATGCAACCACGTTCTGCATTTCAAGTCCTTTCTTAAATTCAATCCTCTTTTTCAGTTATCAAGCTCTGATTGCTTTCGTTTATTAAAATCACCATAGAGAATAAGCATTTTGTATCACAAAAGAACAGGAAAAGAAGAAGTTGTGTTAAAAGAATATATATACTGTACCTTCTGCAGCAAAGGCATTGAGGCATAAAAGACAGACAAATAAAAAGCCACAAAGTGCCAGAAGCTTCATCCTTCCAACTAGTCACAAGATGTTTTCAAGGAGGCTGGAGGAGTGTTCCGGTCTCTTTCAGCACAACCATACCTTTTTATAAGGTAGAGCGAACGCTCTGTTCAGAATGGGTGGAGATTTGGCCTTTGTATTGCACTTCAACAGATGAAAAGAAATAGCACTTCCTATTACGAGAAGTAGTTTACTCAAAATCAGGCAGCAGTTGGCTGCATGGAACATCCTACCAGTTAAATAGGAGCAGCTAGCTTGGAGTATTAGAGTATACAGGGATGCTCCAAAGCAGAATGCTTGTCCTGTGCTTCACAGTAGCCTCTTTAGGTGACCTGGTGTGTTCCTCTGCATTTTTGAAAAGGCAGAGAGCACAGCTGAAATGAATCTGTAAGGACAGTGAACTGGGCCTGAAAAGGCAAACCAAACCCAGAGTGTTTTAATCAAAGCAATTGCCACTGTTCCGTTAACATAATTAAAAAGCAGCAGATTTCTAAGTTTATTATTAACTTCTCAGTATCTGCTATATCTAGATAATTAAGTTACAGAGATTCCAGCTAACAAT